>NW_004624751.1:7811254-7893078 GCF_000247695.1 Heterocephalus glaber | reverse complement strand
AAGAAAGAAAGAAAGAAAGAAAGAAAGAAAGAAAGAAAGAAAGAAAGAAAGAAAGAAAGAAAGAAAGAAAGAAAGAAAGAAAGAAAGAAAGGAAAGAAAGAAAGAAAATATAGAGAAAAGAATGTTGATTTGAGGTAGAAAATGCTATCTTAAAGGAATACGAACTGCAAGTACTAAAAAATTAAGTTTAGGGCCTGGAATTTAGCTCAGTGGTTCTGCTGCCTGCCTCACAAGCGCAAGGTCCCGAGTTTGATCCCCGATACCAAAAAAAAAATTAAGTTTGACAAATTTGATTAAATCATAATTTAAAACTTTTACATAAGCCATCCTAAGGATATGTGATAAAATGAGAATAAAATACACCCACTAGGTATGGAAAGAACTATGGTCCAAAATCATAACAAATCTTTACAAGTCACCAAAATGACGGTGAAAAGTAAAACAAAAACAAAAGGCAAACAGAAATAAGAAATGTATAAGACGACAAAAAATAAAAGCAGGCGGAGAACACACGCGGAGCGCTCTCCCTGCTGGAGATGGGGAGGTGAACAGGGGCCCGGGCTCCGACCATTGGACAGCCCGGCTCTGGGACTGCAGGCCACGGCGGGCAGCGGCCGCGCGCGCCCCCTGCTGGCAGCCGAGTGCGGGGCGGGACTGGAAATTCCGCAGGCAAAGCCGGTTTCCACAGGGCTTTGAGTTCTTTTTTTTGGTCCCGGGGACCGAACTCAGGACCTTGTGGTTGCGAGCCAGCCACGGTGCCACTGAGCTAAATCCCCGGCCCACTCTTTTAACTTTTAAAAGAAAATAAAGCTAAGGCCACCCTGAGAACTCAGTGAGTCAACATAAAATCAAAAGGGCTGGGATGGGCCTCAGTGTTTCCCTAGCAGTACCAGGTTCCACCCCCAGATTGGAGAAAGGGAGATACAGACAGAGAGTCTGATTTTCAAATAATTTTACCGTGCTATTTTTATACATGCACACATCATACATTTATAGTAACTTGGTTTTAGAGGAGTCTTTTTTTTTTCTTTTGGTACCAGGAATTGAACTCAGGACCTTACACTCGCCAAGCAGGCGCAGCTCAAATTATTTTAAAAGCTCCCCTAGGGTGTATGGGAAGACAACACACAGAATACATTACTTAAGTAAAAGAACACACAGGAAAACAAAACTGTATTTCTGTTCATACAGAAACCACTGCAAACCCCTTCGGGGGCTCCCCGCCTCTGGGATCCTCAGAGAAGAGGGCAGGAAAAGAGCCCCTAACCTGTGAGGAAGCAGTCATGGGTAACACACAGTTGGTGTGGTTTGGTTTTGTTTTGTTTTGTGACAGGCTCTCTCATTGTGTAGCCAGGCTGGCCTTGAGCTTGCGGTGATCCTCCCGCCTCAGCCTCCTGAGTCTGAGATTACAGGCATACAGCCCCACTCCCAGCTAGGTGCCTCACAAATTTAAAACCCTTACCTTTGAAAACTTGGCAGTGTATGGAAATTTAAAAAGACTTCAATTAAATTACGAGATATGAAAATACTGGTATCTTTCCTTGTTATCTTTTCTGACTTATACACACTTCAGTTTATTCAAGTATTACACACTTATATCATGAGAGTATGTTTATTTTCCAGGGGCTTTTAATTCGTTTGCCACAATTTCCCCACATATTTACATAATCACATCTCTTTTCTGGACATTTTAAACATTAGAATTGGTCAGAAGTTAAAAGGAAAAGCATAGTCTTTCAGTTGTATAAATATCACATTGAACTTCTGGATTAGGAACTTTTTGAATATAAAGATTGAAGCTGCTGGGGTCACATGTTTGTAGGTCCCAAGAGCTCCCTGAGGTCTAAATAGGAAAATATCTGTTATATACTGTAAAACTCTCACCCTAAAATAAAGCACTCTGGAAAGTACAGTTTCATCCACATTCGACAGCTTTACGAGAGCCAGAAATGTACCGAATATTTAGAAATGACATGGAAATCGCTTCACATTCAGAAAACAGAGCTTGCATCGAGATGACAGTGCTTGCAACCTGGCCCCCTTGCACAAGTCTGCTGTCAGAGAGTCACCATTGTCAAGGCAGAGCGTGGTGACACACACCTGTAATCCCAGCACTCAGGAGGCTGAGGCAGGAGGATCGCTGTGAATTCAAGACCAGGCTGGGTTACAGTGAGTTCAAGACCAGCCTGTCTCAAAAAAGAGAAGAAAAGTCACTATTGCCAAAATCCCAGATCCTGGGCTGGGGATTTAGCTCAGTGGTGCCTCGACTGCCTGGCAACCACAAGGTCCTGAGTTCAATTCCTGGTACTGAGGGGAAAAAAAACCCAAAACAGATCCTTGGACAGGCAGCAAAGGCTGGTTCATTTAAACTAAGAAAATTCCAGGAAGATTAGCTCCAACTGTTCTTTCAACTGGGGCATAGGATTTGAATCCTTAGTATGCCCCAGCCTTGCAGTGCTGCTGGTACATTTCTGGGTGCGCGACCTCCTGTTACCGCTCCCCGCAAGGCCACCCCTAGGTCCAGCACGGTCCTGAGCTGGCTTCCAGAGTGTCAGATTGGTGCTGGGTCCCCCATGGCTGACCCAAACTGACCGAGTGCGGTCAACCCCGGCATCACAGAGTTGGCATCCTGGACTCGGAGGGGCTTCTCTCCATCCCACCTGGTGTCAGCCTGAAGCCAACCCTGCCCGGCCCGAGGGCCCTCTTGGCCACCTGCAGCGACAGCTGCTGCATGGTGAGAGGCCTGGGTCCCGGTAACCATGTCACTTGTCCCATCCGTCCTGAGGCCCAGGAAGGAGGCCTCACTCACCTGTGAGAGCAGAGTCCGGTCTCCATTCAGTTCGTGTGCACACCTGGGTGTGCAAGGTCCATGCCCAGCCCTGCACACGCCTGTCCCTCACTACCCGGGCACCAAGGCCAGTCCAGCCCAGCCACTCCCACTGTCCCCACTCCACCCAGACCGACCAGTGCTGGGCTGACCCAGACACTTCGCCTACAGGGCCGGAGAAAGAAGTGAGGCCGTCACCTGCAGCCTCCGGGGCCCGGCCCGGCTCTGGAGGAAAAGGCGACAACTGGTCCACGTGTGTGCGTCATCACCATGTGGGGTCCCCTGCAGGGTCCCCATCGTCCCCACTGCCACCTCCACAGGCCCGGCCGCGGCCCAAGCGTCCCCTGGGGCGAGTCCTGCGTCTTGATCATGATCCGCGGCAAGGAGGTCATCCCGGAAACGCTTCTTCCCTCTGTGGCGCTTCACTGCAATTCACCCAAAGCCTGAAGAGCAGGAAAGCACTGCAGCTTCCCTCGCTGCTACACACGAGTTCCTGAGAAGGGGACTCGTGATCGCCCGGCACCGCTGCTGCCCGGTCCCTCTGCTGCCCGCGTCGGAGCGGCAGGAAGGGCCCCTCCTAGACGCCCAGGGCGGCTCCCCGGGGCCTGGCTTTGCCTCCTGCAGGCCTGGGCAGCTGGGGCAGGGGGCGCACAGGGCTTAACGGAAGTGGGAGCAGGAAACGGAAGGACGGAGAGGCAACAGAGGCCGGGCCGAGTGGGCGGAGGGGCAGGGAGCAGACTCAGTGACAAAGCCGAGGGAACACCGTGGTGGCTGCCCACAGGAGAGCAAGGGGTCCCGGCCATCGGTCGGGGAGGGCAGAGAGCAGCGCCCCCACCTGGGCAGGGAGGGAGGTGCCACTGCTCAAAACAAGCAACACAAATGCTCAGCGCTCCCTAAGGGTGCAGGACGCACTGTGGGAAACGGAGGGGACAGGGCTCACGACTCAGGCCCCAGAAGACCACGTCTTCCCCAGTGAGTCCTTTATCCAAGAAGAGATGACACTGACAGTGCTGCTTAGGAATGCACTGGTTCTAACCGGGTACGGCAGCACACACCTTTAATCTCAGCTACCCAGGAGGCTGAGGCAGGAGGATGGCAAGTTTGAGGCCCGTGTGGGCTATACACTGAGACCCTGCCTCAAAAATTAAAGACAAAAAAAGGACTAGGGTGTAGCTCAGTGCTCCCTGGGGTGAATCCCCAGTACTGCAAAGAGAAAAGAAGAATGGGCTTGCTCAGCCTGTTCACTCCTTCAGCAAGGGACAGACAAGTCTGCAGCTCCCCTGCCACCGCCCTGCCTGAGCAGGAGGCCCGGGAGGACCCTCTCCAGGCGTCCTGGCTCTCCCGAGCTCCATGTCTACCGGTCTTCCTGCACCCACCCCAGAGGGACAGAGCAGGGCCTCAAGAGCTGAGTGAGGACAGCGGCTCGGCGACCTTCTCTCTGCTGCAGATCTGGACACAGGGTCTCCAGCCCGTCCAGAGCGGGGCCGCGGAAGCCACCTGAATCCCCTCCACCCACCAGGAGCCCGAGGAGCTCCCAGGCCAGTCTGCAACATGAAGTCTGTGGCTCCGATTGTTCGAATTAAATACTTTTAAAAGTGCAGATGGCACAGATACTATAAGACCCACTTAGAATTTCTGAGGCCTTGGAGATCAAGGTATAAAGAGAAAACTCCCTCGGAAGTCACATCCCTGCCCCGGCCAGGCCCGCAGACCGACCTGCACAGGAACTAAAATCTAAGTGCACTCAACAGCAGGGAATCTTTGGGCTCGAGGGTACCAGAGAGGCCACCCTGGAGTCCACACCAGGAGAGTTTGCCTAAAAAAGCTTCGTAGTCAGTCCCGATCCCCTGGAAAAGAAAAAACATAAACAAAAACAAAAACAATCGTGCTCCCGCCCATTTCAGCTGTTTGCATTATTCCAGATTCCTTACCCTTTTCTACCTTTTAAGGATATCCAGATTTGACGTATCTATTTCTAGCAATCGTTTATTAAATTTACCGCATCTTAAATGACAGCTTTCCTTTCTATCTTGGTTAAAGTTAAAGACCTCCTATCCAGTTTCTCTAAGGCCCCTTGCTTAAAATGAGTTTACTTCTAGCCATAAATGCATGTTTATTTATGTATTGCTTCATGGTGATTTGACAGTTTTTCTTCATTTCAATTACTGTATGAAGAAGAGAGTTTTAAAATGAAACGCAATGGACTCGGGCCCCTGCCTCACTCGATTATTTTGCAGTGAGTCAACGTCTCCCTCGAAGGAGAAAACACCCTCAGCATCACTTAACCGAACTAAAGGAGAAACCCGGGACACCTGCATCCGACAAACGTGAGCGGGGTCAGCAAAGGCCAAGCCCAGCCACCAAATGGGGAGAACGCCCCGAAGTCACAACACTCGCTGCTGGAAACAGCACTTAAACAAGGGGGTTGGGGACGCGTGTATTAAAACTGCCTTAACCACAGAGACCCCTGCCCCTTGTAAAATGCTGCGAATTTGATAAGGAGTGAAAGTACAAAATTTTGTAAAACACACCCTTTGATAAATTAGTTTTAAAAAGTGCGGGCTGAAGCTCTCTCAAGGAAGGCTTTGCATGAGTTCCCTGCCAGCGCAAGGGCCGCTGAGCCCCGGTTCCAGGCAGGCCGCGTGCAGCGGGGCCGGAGCTCTCAGCCCGCAACCCTGGCCGCCCCTCACGTCCGCTTCCTCCAGGGCGGCGCCCGCCTCTCCTGCGCCTCGGCCAGGCGCCGCCTATCGGCGTCAGCCTCGCCCGCGCGCCGCCGCTCCTCCTTGGCCTCCTTGTAGCGCCACTTGGGGAGCTGCAGGTGGGCGCTGTCCGTGGTGCTGGCCTTGCGCGCCGCGCGCTCGGGCCGGAAGGTGGGCGCGGGCGCCCTGCTGACGCGGACCCGGGGCACCGCTGCTCCGCGCCGCAGGGGCAGGGCCAGGGGCAGGAGGCCGCCCTTCCGCGGGGCGGGCGCGGGCCTGGGGCCGCCCACAGCCGTCTCCCGGGCAGGGGCGCGCGGGTCCCCCCCGGCCGCCGGGACTTCCTGCGCCGCCAGTCGCCTGCTCCCCACGCAGGGCGGGTCCTCGGGGCACGCGGCCGGGCACACGATGGCCACGGCGGGGCTGTGCAGGCTCGTGGTCATCCTGACCACGTGGTCCAGGACGCCCCCGTCCTCCGGGTCCGGGCCCCGGCCCGAGCGGGGGCGCAGCGCGCACCGCAGGAACTCGGAGAGCCGCCGCAGGCAGTTCCGGGAGCGCGCGGGCTTCCCCAAGGCCTCGGGGGCCGGCGGCAGCTCGGGCTTGTACTTGGGCCCGAACTGCTCCGCGCAGGGTCGCTCCAGCAGCCTCTGCATGACGCGAACGGCCTCCACCCGGCCTGTGTACGCGGCCCACTCCTGCGCAGACATCCCGCGGCTGGGGTCCCGGGCCTGGACATCTGCCCCTGGGGAGCAAAGCACAAACACAGGTGGGATGCCGGGGATTTAGCTCAGTGGTGCCGCCTCCTTCCTAGCAAGCGCAAGGTCCCGAGTTCGATCCCCGGTACCAAAAAAAAAAAATAGTGTGACCCTGGGTGTGCGTGGCACCTATCAATAGGCTTACAGCCTGGATAGACCCTAAAGGGACAGAAAGAAGGCTGCTGCTGCTGCTGCACTACTTTGCTGCTTTGCTACTTCCTGCCTACCCTGCCAAGGACTGCTTCCCCTCTGCCGTGCTTCCCTGCCTTGAAGGCACCCAGCTGCAGAATGAAACCTTTACCGACTGTGAGCCAAAATAAAAACCTTTCCTCCTTTAACTTTGGGTATTGGAAATTTTGTCTCACAAATGGGAAAAGTGATCAAGACAGATTTTCTTCTCACTCACCAGAGGACTGCGGTGAGTCTTTTTTTTGCGGGGGGGGGGGGTACCGGGGATTGAACTCCGGACCTTGTGCTCGCAAGGCAGGCATGGTGCCATTGAGCTAAATCCCCGGCCCTGTGGTGAGTCTATTTTGAGGGAATGTGGTCCTTCGCTGCTCACCCTGGGGATGGCTGGCAACCAGTCTGCTGCCTTTTACAGATGGGGCAGGGGCCTCCCCTTACCCATTTTTTTCTCCTGAACACATCTAGTTCTCAGAGCCAGGGGCACGGATTTAACAAAGGTTCCACATGGAATGAACGGTTGGTTGTTGCAGTCACTGCCGGCTGGTAACAGGGAGCGGAGAGCAGGTCTCAGACCTGGGTCCCTCTACCCAGCTAGGTGTTTCCCACCTCCAGCAGGGCAGGTATGGTGGTGTTCATGTTGACTTGGCGAGGCTACAGTACCCAGTGGTTTAATCACACAGTAAGCTCAGTGCTGGCCTGGAAGGATCTGTAGCTGTGGTCAACATCTACTGTTGGCTGACTTTAGGGCAAGGTCACCCTCGAAGATGTAGGTGGCCTTATCTAATCAGTTGGCTGCCTTCTCAAGCAAAGACTGGAAAGGAAAAATTCTGCCTCAAATCAGCATCAACTCCCACTTGCAGAACCACTCTACAAACCTTAGATTTATCTCTCAAAACTGCATGAGACCATTCCCTAACGTAAGTGCTGTCACACGCTCATCCTGTCAGTCCGTTTCCCTGGGCACCCCTGATGGCTAAGTTCCCACCGTGCTCCTTGTTCTCATCATTCCCCAATACAAGGCTCCCCACACAGTGTCCCCCAAAACACTGTAGAGTCCCCTCAACCAGAGTTGCTCTTCAGTTCATCTTGATCCAACCTCAGTCCTGCATACAGTTAAAAATCACACAGAACTTCCTAGTGCCATTAGTCATCTCTCTCGTGGCAAAGCCATGTGTGGAACTAGGGCAGCTGCATCACTGCCAAGCTCCCCGGGGACTGGGGCAGGCAGAAGCATCTTCATTCACACCCCACTCGGGCCCAGGTGCCGAGGCAGACAGCTGATGACCGCGCTGAGCCGGGTGGGCGTGGGCTAGGCCTCAGCTCACCTGAGCTCACCTGCACTCACCCGCACTCAGCTGCTCATGGTCTCAATCCCGGGACATTGCATTAAAGAACAGCATCTGAGAAAATCACTCATTATTTGGAACTGGAAATTGGGAGGAACTCATTAGCCAGAGTACAATTTTTAAATGGACTCCAGTGGAAAGGGGGCAGTAAAAATGTCATTGCAAAAAATAGATGACACATTAAACCTTAATTAATTGCATGTCACTTAAGAAAAGGAACAAATTGCAAAATTAAAATCTTAATGAACGCTGCATGAAAGCGATATTTTTCAAATGCTAATGGCATGAAGGCAACAGCTGTCCAGAGTTTAGCTCCCCTCTTCCCTCTGTCCTACCTTTGCAAAACGCTCCCTGAAAATACAAACCCTATTGAAAACCCTAAAGAGCAAGGCCACTCTGACTGCCACACAGCCCGGCACCAGGCTCCTACCGTTTCTGAGGATGCACTTTGTGAAGCTACTGACAGGGGTGACACAGGCGGCTAGAACCCAACCCCTAAGCCATGAACCACAGGCTTGCTGCCCTCCCGCACCCACAGGGAACCAGCCCCAAAGCCCGAGCATGCACAAGTCTCTTACATGAAACTTTTCATATAACCTACACAACCCTCCTGTGCATTTTAAATCATCTCTAGACAACTTGTACTGCAAACAGTTGCTCTACAGACTGTTTAGGGAATAATGACAAGAAAAGTAAAGGCCTATACATGTTCAGAACAGACCCATTTTTGAAAAATATTTTCTATTTGTAGCCGGCTGAATCCACAAATACAGAGGGCCGACTGTACTAATTCACATTTTCTACAATACCTTTCAGAGAAAATAGACAGCTTCTGAAATGCCAGTCGGCCCATGTCCTCCCAAGTGTCCTCCCCTCCCACCCAAGGTTATTTGTCCCAGGCCTCCTGTCCCCAGCCAGCAGCCCCATCTGCCGTCGTGCTGAGCGCTGCAGGTTGCCAACATCCTCCGTGTGTTCAAGGCAGCAATATGCTCAGCCCGGGCAGAGGTGGCGAACATTGTAGAGCTTTCGATGGTAACAAGCAGCCGGCTGCGCGCGTGCCGCAGGTTCACCACCACTGGGTAGGTGAGGCATCGCGGTTGGTCTAACCCAGCAGTGTCGGCTCTCACTGTGACCTTGGGCACAGCAGGAAGCAGGGTCAGGGGGTCCAAAGCTATTGGGATTTTTGGCCAGATAATGATCATTGGGGGCCACCCTGCTGGTGCACCTCTCACAGCAACCCTGAGGTGCTAGGAGCCCCCTACCAGCTGCAACAACCACAGAGCCTCTGCCGTTGCCAAAGCCCCCCAGACTGAGAATCCCAGGACTCATCTGGCACCTGCAGGCCTGTTCCCCACTTGCCCGGCCTCCAGTGACCCTAATATCTGCCCTGTGATGCGGGGGCCCCTGTGTTTGTCTGCTGACTCCTGTCTTCATCAGAGAGCAGAGGCCAGAAGGTGCAGTGATGCTTGTGGAAGGGAGAGGGGGCCAAAGGCAGCGCCCTCAGGGAGCTGAGTCAGGAGGAAGAGCCAGGTCTGGGGTGTCCTTGCGGAACCAAGGCCAGCGTGGACCCTGCATGAGGGCAGCGGAGCCGACACCTCCCTTCTTTAAGCCACTGTCAAGCCAGGATTTCTGTCTCCAGCAGACAAAATTGTTCCCCAAAAGTGCTGAAGGGAAACAGTCGACTTCTGGCCCCTTGTTCCCAGGCACGAGTTCTCCTGGGAGCCATGGCAGACCACGGGTCCGGGGAGGTGGCAGAGTGAGGAAGTGGGGTGTCACCCCCCTCCCCCTCGCTCCACCAGTGCCCAGCCCCCCCGTCACCCCACAGAGCCCGGGGTTCCCCACATACACCCCGCATCACTTCTGGCCTGGCCCTTGGGGACATCAGGACACAGGGTCACAGGGATGGCCCAGCAGGGACCGCAGGGTGGGGTATGGCGACCACGTGGCCTCCTCACAAGCCTGTCCCTGCTGCAGGAGGACAAACTGCAGCTTCCTTGCCCCTTGGAGCATCTCCGAGAGACTCCTCTCTCCGCGCCCAGCCGGGCTGAGCCCCAGGGCTAAAGTGACCACTCCCTCGCGCATCCATGGCAACACGGTCGCCCCCTCCCGGGCTCACTCCCCTCCCGGGCTCACTCCCCTCCAGTCTGTCCTCTCCCTGAGGTCATCTTCCAGAAAAACTACCTGTCCCCAAGTCCTTTTTTCGGGGTTTGATTTGGGGTGAGTGGAATTCTGGCCTGCAGATTTCTCTGCTAATAACAACGCACAGTTCCCACACGGCACAGCCTCCACTTGCAGAAGTTCGTGCTCCCCAAGGAAGAGCAGGCGACCTGTCTTGATAGAAATCACCTGGTTTTCCAGGAGGCTTCGGTCCGGGCTTGCCCAGGACGAGACCGACCGAAGATCAACAGCAGAGGGCTGCTCCCTGCCTCCTCGCCTTCCTCATCCCTCGCTTCCCTGGCGTGGCAGCAAGATGCAAGGTTTTCTTTGCTTGTTTTTCTTTGCAGAGGCTGCAGCAATTGACCGCACTTCAAGCGAGAGTGAGCTCTCGTCCTCAAGTCTGGAAACTGGCAGCCTCCTTGAGAAAAGATCACGTCCTCAATACAGCTGCTCGGCGCCACTTACTAAAACAGACCTGTCGCTTTGGGGCGTTAATAGTCCACTGAATTAACAAGGTCCACAGCCTCCCTTGTGACTGTCATCTGCACAACTGACACTATTAGGAAGCCACACACTAAAGACCCAACAAATCAGCTCTGGAGAAGCTGGTTAAATCTTTTTTATTAAAATCCAAAGTTCTGGTAATTCTAACATTATGCTCTTCTACCTGGCAATGCAGATAAGAGCCGATGTTCCCCTGCATGCTGTGGACCACTGGAAGTGCAAATATTTATCGATGCTGCACGGAAGTGCTTCCTGCTGGATACAATGCAATCGCAGCTTAGAAATTCAACTCGGGTACAGAAAAGCACAAGGGACTAAAGGATATTTCACTTGGAAAAGCAAAAGAGAGACTCTTTTTCTATTAATATGTGGCCTTGCTTTTAAACTGATCACAGGATGACCAGGCCATCTTTCTCATGGTACCTAGTGCACACTGTGTCAAAGGGTTAACCTAAAAGAAATGTTTTTGGTACCTTTGAATATTTTTTTTTTGATAGTGAAAATTGCTTTTTGAATATATACCTGTGTGCATTCATAATTCTCATGCTAGTACAAAAATTTAAAAAGGAAATATGTATAGCAGAAGAAGGAAACATGCCAATCCTTTTAAATTACACAAAGCTATCTTTTTTTTCTTTTGGGGGGGGGCAGGGTCTTACTATATAGCCCAGCCTCTGATTCACTGTGATCCTCCTGCTTCAGTCTCCTGAGTGCTCAGATTATAGACATGTACCATCAAATTACACAAATGTATCCCAAAGGGGGAATTTATACTTTGACTTTGGTCTTTCACAATAATATAACCTTACAATAACTGGCAAGTGAATTTTAATAAAACCAAAACATCTTCCCAAAGGTAGGTACATTTTAGATAATTAAATTCTACCACTGATGCAAATTTAATTTTTCTTAACATTGATATACTTAAGTGGAAATAAAACATAAAAGTAGCTGTGCAAATTTTTTAAATATCTCTGCAAGCACCCTTACTAGAAAGCTGTTCACTCACATTTTTTTTTTCTTTAAAACACACAATTCTGGAAGAGGAAAATGAAATTCCCTTTTCTGGGAACAACTGTAAGCTGGCCGAGTGGTGACATAGCAAGCGAACACATTCAGGAGCTAAGCTCACCCAGCCAAGCCTGAGACGCAGCAGTGCAACTGATCCCCAAAAGGCGCGTGTTTATTTTAGGCAAGCACAAGGTAGGCTGAGTTACATGCTTATTGTCCTCAATGAAAAGGCTTAATGGGAGGCTGAGACAGGAGGATCACCATGAGTTCAAGGCCACCCTGAGCTACACAGCAAGACCCTGTCTCAAAAAACAAACAAACAATGTAACCAAATACCCATGGGGGGAACAACACCAGCCCCCTGCCCGGAAGTGCCTCACCTCTCCTGGAGATGAGAAAAGCACTCCTATCATCCCATAAATACCTGAAACGTGAGAGAGCCGGGGAAGGGGAAGGAGCAACAGGGAGCAGACAGAGCCCCGCACCTACTCGGGGATGAGTCTACGGCACCTGACAACCCCAACCCCGTACGGAGTCTGTAATCTGAATCCATGCACTGGGGAATACACTCGTATATTTTTGGTTGAAAAAGTAAATTTCTGAAGCCCTGCTCTCAACCCTACCTAGATCTGGAAGATGTAACCGCAGGCCAAGCTTCCACAAACTCAAAAGTGTCCCACAATCGCCGCAGGAAGGAGCCCGGTGCCCCCTCTTCAAAGCAAAGCTGCCCCTGTATCCAAAGCAAAGTCAACAGATCTGCTTTAGCTATGATCTTTCACCACCCAGAAGGTTCCCCATCCTCCAAGCCTCTGTCCTTGTCCACTGGCTTTATTTTTCTCATCGAAAGCAGCAGGGAAAAAAGCCCAGAGTTTTGTGTCCTAACCCGGACTGAACACTAGGACCAGAGAGGGGCTCAGGCTGGGGACACTGCTCCGTGTCCAGCCCCATCAGCAGGCTGGGTGGGGGAAGTGTCACCAGCCCAGCTGGAAACTCAGTGGCCAGATGTAGGAGCCAGCTGGATCTGGGACAGACAGGAGCGGAAGGAAGAACCCTGGAAGACATCTGATTACATTCTTGAGTGAAGATGGGGGAGCCGAGGTCTGAATGTTGGGGGCCCCCAGTACAGGGCTGGAACTTCACATGCGCCATGATGGGGTTAAGAGGGGACTAGACACAAGGGTGGGGACCTCTCACTCTGGATTAGTGCCCTTTTGACACTGGCCCCTTCCACCATTCGAGGGCACAGCATGAAGGAAAGGGCCCCGGCCAGACATGGGTCCTCGGAGCCTTGGCCTGGATCTCCTTGGCCTCTGGAACTGGAAGCCATGAGTGCCCAAGTCTTTAAGTCACCCGCCTGGGCACCTGTCACAGCGGAGGGATGGACTGAGACAGAGGGAGAGGCCACCTCTCCGGGCCCCACAGTGCCAGCCAGGACCAGCCCAACTCAGGGCCCAGACCAAAAATGAGGCTAAATGAAAACAAGGAAACTGAGTAATAGCAGCAGCGACTGAGTTGCTAGGTGCTGATTCCATATCCAACCCTACATGCACTTTTCAGTTTCTCACTTACTTCTCAAAATAACCTGCCGAGGCTGCACCCAGGGCGATCTGTGATGCCACCCTCGGGTCAGGACCAGAACCACAGAGACCAGTCACGGGGAGGTGGCTCAGGAGTCACCAAAGTCCTGCTGTCCTTGGGGTTTGCAGGGGAGAGAAAGGGGGCATTGCTCCCGTCTCGGGGTGGGACAGGGGAGAGGTTCTGCAGGCTGACGGGGCCGGCCCTGTTGGTCTGCACTTAGCCTGAGCACTTCCCACTCTGACTCACAAGGGAACGGGAAATGCCAGCCGGGCGTGGTGCACACACCTGTGGTCCCAGCACTCTGGGAGGCTGAGACAGGAAGATTTCCAGTTTGAGGCCAGCCTGGGCAACTTAGGGAGACTCTGTCTCAAAATAAGATATCAGCAGAGGGCAGAGGATATGGCTCAGTGTGAAGGCCCTGGGTTCGATCCCCAGTACTGAGAGACAGAGAAAGAGAGAGAAAGACAGAGACAGAGAGGCGGGGGAGAGGGAGGAGCATGGGGGAAGGTAGGAAGGACGGAAGGAAGGATGGAAGGAAGGAAGGAAGGAAGGAAGGACGGAAGGACGGAAGGGGAAAAGCTGCACAGCACACGGCCCCAACTCGACCCTCAGTGAGCAGTGGGCAGCATGGCTGGCGCATCCTGTGCCGCCCTTCATCCTGCATTGCCCACAGCCGGGCCCCACTGTGCACAGCCAGGCAGGGCTGCTAAGGACCTGCACGGGCGGGCTGAGGAGCAGCAGGGTGGCCAGGAGGACGGAAGCTGTCACCCTCTCCCAAGCTCAGCAGGGAGCAAGAAGCGGGGTGTCTTCGGGGTCCCCAATGCTATGACCGAAGCCCTGCAGCCCTGGCTTGTGGCTTCTGACACGCAGGCGCCAGCAGCCAGCACCTCGGCAAAGCCCTGCCCGTCCCTGCCCTGTCAGCCTCGGCCTATCTGATCCGTGGCTGCGGACAGGGAGGCATGGTCTGTTCTCTGCAGGGGCAGCTTCCATTCCGGGGCTGGGGACCTGTGGGCAGCGGGAGGCGGGACGTACCTGCCAGCATCAGGGCTCGGACGCAGTCGGTACGGCCCTGCATGGCAGCTTTCATCAGGGCCGTGAAGCCGAACGCATTCCTCCTCTCCAGGTCCAGGCCCGGGAAGTAGTTCAACAGGTAGTTGGTGATGGTGGCATGGCCTGGAACAGGAAGTGTAAGAGTAAGTGAGGGGGAGACAGAGAGGGAGACAGAGAGAGATTGGCATCCACCTGGTCCCAAGTCCCCGTGCGCGTCCTGCCAGATCCCAGCCAGGATCTTCCTGGGCTCCAGGAAGCTGGAAGCCAGAGGTCTTGGTGCCGCAGATCCCATCCCCTCCACACAGCCCTGCAGCCAAGGCCTGGGAGGCTCAGTCCCCAGACCGGAGGTGCAGCGGGAGCTGCCAGGGGAGTGGCCGAGAGCTCCCGAAGGAGCTGCAGGCCAACAGCTGTAAATGAGCTCCAGGTCCTGGTGCTGGAGCTTTATCCAAGCGAGTGGATGTCTCCAGTGCAGCTGACAGCTGATGCTGACGCCTCTGTTGCCACTGGGAAGCCATTACACACACACACACACAGTCCTCAGCCACAGACCTGCACAGGTAAGAATATTCACTGGAGAACACAGGTTTCTCCAGGGAGGTGGATCAGACCAAGAGACAGAGGGAGAGTCGGGGAGGGATGAGGAAGAAGGAAGTTGTACTGTGTGCGCCCCAACTCCCCACGAAGACCAGGATCACGATGCGCTGCAGGCCTGAACTGAAAAAATCAAAACTAACACATTTTTAAAAGGAGAACATAGATTTCTCCCCTTTGGCGCCTTGCTCCTAAACACAGACAAGAGTGCTGTTCTGCTTTTGCCCAGAAAGTCTCAAAATGCGCACAGAGCTCGAGGCTGGGGGTGGGCATGGGAAGCCAATAGCCCTTCTGGGGTGACCTGCAGAGAACTCCGACCTCGGAAAGCACCTCTGCCAGAGCAGTGGCCCTGGGGCCTCCATCCAGGCCGCCCGCTTGGGCCCTGAGAGCAGGCCGGGCCTCCCCTTGCTGACCTGGTTTTGGGGCTGTCCTGCACACGGCTGGACCTCACAGCATCCGGGTCTGCACCCAATCTGGATGCCAGGAGGCCAAACCCTCACGCTGCCCAGCTGTGCACCCACACCCAGGATGGCCAGAGTCCCCAGGATCCCCTCAGAGAAGCCCCGTCCTCCAGGCCCGGCGTGGGTTTCATGGCCGACCCCACCAGGCCAAAGGCAGCCCCACCCCACAGCTGCTGTGTCTCGGTGACCTCAGCAGGGATGGCAAAGGTGGCCTCACTGCCAGCCGGCCTAGCACCCAGTTCTCCCAGCACCATTTGCGGAAAAGGAGATCTTGCAGGGTGTGGTTTTGGCCCCTCGGGCACAGCTCAGCGGGTTGAATGTGCCGGGGCCTGTTTCTGCGGCTCCCTCCCTCTGTCGATTGATCCTCAAGTCTGTTTTCGAGTCAAATGCAGTGCTGTTCTCACCAGTGCTGCTTTATAATATGACTCAGAATCGGGGACTGTGATGCCTCCATCATCATGAATCAACAAATGGGATCACATCAGATAAAAAGCTTCTGCACAGCAAACAGCACAAATGGCAGAGAAGAGAAACAACCTACAGAATGGGCAGAAATTGTCCCCAGCTACTCCTCTGACAGGGATCCAACATGTAGAATACAAAAGGAGCCAAAAACATCAGACCCTCCTCCCAAAATAAGAGCAAGTGAAAGGATTAGACACTTCTCAGGACAAGTACACGTGGTCTATAAATGCATGAAATCAATGTCTTTGGCCATTAGAGAACTTCATATTAAAACTGCATTGAGCTTCCATCTCACTCCGGAAAGAACGGCCATCATCATCAAGAAATCAAATAATACCAAATGCTGGCAAGGCTGTGGGGAGGAAGGAGCCCTTCTGCACTGCTGGCGAGAGCATAAACAACTGCTGCAGAGAACAGCATGGAGAGTCCTGAGGAAACAGAAGCTGGAAATCCCATTCGACCCAGCTATTCCCGACTCGGTATCTTCAAAGCAGAGTTGAAGACATCTCATTACAGTGATCCGTGCACACCCATGTTCACAGCAGCTCCATTCACGATAGCTAAATCTTGGAAGCAGCCTGTATGTCCAGCCACAGATGAATGGGTAAAGAAAATGTGGAGTTTACACACCATGGAGCCCTACTGTGCCATAAAGCAAGATAAACTTGAGGCATTTGCAGGAAAGCGGCTGGACCCTGAGGCCATGTTAAGAGAAATCAGACACACAAGCTGAAATATCACGTAACTTCTCTTATATGAAAACCCTAAAGTATAAATAATTTTTTAAAAGACAATGGGAAATAGGAAGTTAGATCTTTTGCAAATGGCAAGAGGATCCAGAGACAGAGAGAGGAAGGAGGGAGAGGAAGGGACAAGAAAGGATGAAGACGCGTCCACTGTGCGCACCCAGTCCCGAGGACGAATGTAAGCGCTGTGGAGTGCAAACGTGCACTAAGAGAAAACCCGGGAAAACATAAACAAACTGTGAATTAATACCGGAAACTAGGAGCGTTCAGACTCACAGGCAGCATGGCTGGCGGCTTCCTGCTGACCCCAGCCCGCTTCCGAGTGCACCGTGGATCCATGAGCCTGCCTCCCGGAGAGAAACGGGCCGAAGACAGCAGCACCCCGGGGCCGAGGTGCAGGGACGATGCTGCAGCCCCTGGGCGCGGTGCCCTGGCCTCCCCACTGGACTGGGCACCGGCTCTGTGATCTCCCCGGGACAGGGGAGGCCGGCGGGGGCCTGTGGAGCAGCGGTCCCAGAACCCGGCCTTCCGTGGACACCGGAGGGTAACTCCGGTTACCCGGCACTCTCTCCAGGGCCACCGCAGAGGCCCAGCTCTCCTCCCCACGGACCCCTCCCTGACCACGCCCTGTCCTCATCCCGCTGCCCAGCCCAGGCATCAGCTCCGAGCCCCGCACCCCAACACCTCCCCCTCCCCGCCGGCCCCCTCAGCGTCAGCACTGTTGGTCCCTGCGGCCAGAAACCCGGGGGAGTCAGCACCCCAGCCCTCGCCTGCGCCATGGGAAAAGCCCGATCTGGGTTTTCTGGGACGGTCAGAGACTCAAAGCCAGAGTCGCTCTGCACCCTGACTCCTGGCAGGTCACAGACGCCTGGGGAGCCGAGGGCCAAGCAGAGCCCCGCTCAGAGCCGGCCCAGCCCCACAGAGGGTCCCAGGGGCGCCATCTACAGCTGTGTCAGCCCTGAGGTCACAGGGTCTCGTCCCTTCCAGAGAGCGGACACCGAGGGGAGAGGTCTGGGGACCCGGCTCCCCACGTCTCCACCACCGCCTGTGATCACCTGAGGCTGCAGGATGGACACAGCACCTTCCCGGGGACCGACCGCCCCCAGCCTGGGTCCCGGAGCCTGGCCCACGGCCGGGTGACATCCGAGAGGCCCAGCCCTGGCTCAGCCCCGCCTCCGAGGCTGGCCGTCCGCACCCTGAGTCCTACAGCCACACATCCGGAGCCAGCTCTCTGGCCCTGCTCCATCAAGGGCCGGCCTGTGCTTGTCGGCTTCTCTGCCCAAAGTCTCTCCCATTCCTCCCTCCTAATGGAAGCTTTGTCCTGCACACTAGCGCTTTTGTTTTAATTCCCATCACTACCCAAAGCAGGGACCCCAACAGCGGCAACACCTCCCCAGGCCTCCAGCCAATCTGGGAATTCCGCCGCGCCACCCTCCTACCCAGCCTGGCCCGCGTCTGCCCCACCTTTCCCCACCATCAGGGCACCGTGCCCCGCCGGGCTTCACCCCCCGAACCGGCTGTCCCTGCTATTCCTGCTGCCCACCACCCAGTCTCCTCGGCCAGCATGAGGACGAGTTCAAGGCCAGCCTGAACTACGCAATGAGACCGGTGTCCAAAACAGTGTAGTTCTCCGACGACTCCAGCAGAGGGAACCCTCGGCTTTGGAAATGCTGCGTGGGCGCCCCAAGCTCTCACCCGGAGGCCGAGATGGGGCGGCAGGGGCCTGGGAGGCCACAGTGCTCAGGGGGACGCTGTCTCGAAGTGAAAACTGCGAAAGGGGGCTGGGAGTGTGGCTCAGTGCAGTGGCCTCGGGTTCAGTCCGAGCTCTGAAGGAAAAAGGAGCAGGAGCGGCAATTTACCTCCCGGCTCTGGCCGGAGCCAGCCGCTGGGTCCCAGCCCGGAGTCCCCCACACACCCTGCCCAGGCGGGGAGCGCAGGCCGGCCGTGGAGATTCAGTGTCACGACCACGGGATGGCAAAGGCCAGGAGGAGGAGGCCACAGCGCCCACGGCCACCGTTCCAGGGGAGCTGCGCCCTCTCGGCCGGAAGAAAGCGGGCGGGCCGTCGTGGCCTGCTGCTCCGTGCCTTGGTCGGTTTTGCGTCAGTCTTGCACGGATGGACGGCTGCACGGCCATCCCGCACTGACTGCCCCTGCAGCCTAGACCGGTGCCGGGTCCCAAGGAGGAGGGGCATCTGCACCCAAGTTCAGGCATCACCGCGGAGTCCATCGGAGGCAGGGCCCCTCGCTCTCAGCGCAAACCCAGCTGCGCCAGCAAATATTACCCACAGTTCCGCTGAACAGCACCATGCAGCTTGGGGCGAACGGGCCGCAACCCTGCAGTCTCTGTCACCCCACCACCCGGCCCACGACCTATGTCTGCAAGAGCTTTGGGGGGCTTTCCTGAGACAGGGTCTCTATGCGGTTCAGCCTGGCCTCAAACTCACTAAGTAGCCCAGGCAGGCCCCGAACTCACAGCGATGTCCCTGCCTCAGCCCCCCAAGCACTGGGGCCACAGGTGTGCACCGCCACGCCCCTCTCCCTTCGCCCAAAAGGGGCTGCTGGCAGGGGCCTGGCCCTCTTCCCGGACGGCCCTGACTCAATTCCCAGCAGCAATGTGAGCCGCAGCATTGGAGCTGGGGGGCCACTGGGACCAAAGGGGCAGCGTCACGTGTTTCTGGGAAGCCACCCGGTGGAATCCCCAGCCTTGAGCTAAAGCAACAACTGTCCCCTCGGGCTGTGCCTGCTGCAGCGAGATGCTGGAGCCAAAAGCCCAGCAGACAGAGGCGAGGCTCACGTGCAAATTGAATCAGAGAATTGCATGAGGACTTGAGACGCCCACTCAAGGGTGAACAGCCCAGAGACGGAAGCCATCGGCTGCAAGAGCCTGGAGCCTTCAGGAGGAATAAACCGGCCACTTGGCAGCTGCGTAAACTTGAAGCTGCACACACCTCAGCTTGCCCTTCCGACCTAGAAACCTATGCATTTCTGCTCTTTTTTTTTCTTTTTTCTGTGGGGGGTCTTGAGACAGGGTCTTGTGATGTGATTCATGTGGCCTTGAGCTCACTGTGCAGCCCAAGCTGGGCTGGAACTGCAGCGATCCTCCTGCCTCAGCCTCCCGAGTGCTGGGATCACAGGCGTGTGCCACCGCGCCTGGCTTGGGGGACATTTTTGGTGGAAACCTCAGCAGCCTGCTCTGGGCCTGGGGCCGGAAGCTTGGGGTCCAGCTGGGCGGGGTGGGTGGGTCTTGGTCACAGCTCGGGGGCCCCCAAGTGACAGCCCTGACAGCAACACCTCTGCTCGGCCCTCTCAAGTGCATCCAGCCTGACCGGGCTCAGTCCCCAGCACTGCCTGGGCCTTCACTCCCACTGCTCTGTGACAGGTGCATTCCACACCGGCCACCGCATTCCTGGGGGCCAGGGCACCAGGGCCCACTCACCCCATGCATATCCAGCCCACAGCCCTTTCCGACCCAAAGACCATGCCAGGGCCGCTCACCACATAGAGCACAGCGAATGTGGCCTCCCAACCCCGACAGCCCTGGTGGGGACAGAACAAGCCACACGAGCCACACATCTGGACCAGGACTTGAGGACCAGGTGGGGCTCAAGAGGAGACACAGAACTCACTCCTGCTGCCAGGCACCATGACACACACTGCTAATCCCAACACTCAGAAGGCTGAGGCAGGAGGGTCACCTCTAGTTCAAGGGCAGCTTGGGCTGCAGGGTCAGACCCACGCTGGTCGTGAGCCCATGCAGGTCCACTCAAGGCCCTCACCATCCAGAACCCCGCCGTCCAGTCTGCGTTCCCAGCTCCCAGCAGGGACAACATTCGGAGCACCATCCTTGCCCTGGCTGGCACGGTGGATAAATGGACCCGTTTCTCAAACTCCCTGGTCTGTCTCTCTCTGTCTCTCTGACTCTCTCTCTCTCTCTCTCTCTCTCTGGTTTTTTGAGATAGGGTCTTGCTATGTCGCCCAGGCTGGCCTTGAACCCACAGCGATCCTCCTGCCTCAGCCTCCCCAAGTGCTGGGATCACAGGCCTTCACCACCATGCCCATTGGCTCCCTATTCGCTGCTTCTGCACCAAGGCCCAACAGCCAACCCAGGCCCCTAGCGCCCTCCACACCCCACCGGAGGCTGTGCTGTCAGCCGCACTGCTGGCTGGCGGCCCCTCCCCTCCCTGCAACCTTCGCGCACCTGCGTCAGGAAGACACGCAGCCTCCCCTCCCGCAGGACTCCAGCCCTGCCTGGCCTAGGACCCTCCCTCCGCGCTGACCCCTTGTCACAGGTCACAGCCCCGGTGGGCTGCTCCCCTGCGGAGCGGTCCCCCAAATTCCACCTCGGGGTGCCCCTGCAGGCCGGGACCCCAGGGTCACCCCGACCTCCGAGCGGGCCGCGCCATGCACTCTCCAGACGCTGATGTCACCGAAGTCGCCTCCTTGCCGGCAGATCCGGCCTGGCTTTGCACAGAACTCGGAAAACAATAAACAACAAGCTGCGCCCCTCGCTGCAATGGACAGGTAACAAGGACGAGAAAGAAGCCTGCAGGCGTTCAGCTCGGACTCCACACTTCTAGGCACGTTTCCTATCCTCAGTGGTCCCAGGGGATCCGGGGATCGTGAGGCTATAAAGCACCAGCTGTGAGCTGAGGAGAACAGCACTTGGGAAAAGATCAGTTCTCTTTTTCGCTGGGTGTGGTGCTGCACACCTGTAATCCCAAGGTTTTGGGAGGCTGAGGCAGGAGGATCACAATTTTGAGCCAAGCCTGAGCAATTCAGCAATCTAGGGAGATGCTGTCTCAAAATAAAAAACTTTTGAAAAGGGGCTGGGCATGTAGCTCACTGTGAAAGTCCTGGGTTCAATGCCCAGTAACTCAAAAAGAAAAAAAATTGGTGTATATTCTTGGTCAAGGCCAATGTTACAAATCAAGTGTGGTGACAGAGGCACAAGCATGACTTTGTTTGCCTAAAAAGTGTCTGAACACTGAGTACTGAGCAGGGTCTTGCTGAGTAGTCCTCCCTGGCCTTGATCTTGCAGTGATCCTCCTGCCTCAGCCTCTCGAGTGCTTCTATTACAGGCGTGCTCCACCGTGCCCGGCTAACTGAACACAATTCTAACAGGTGAGGCGCAGGACACCTTGGAGACACCCCTCACACACAGGGCTGGCAGCTCCGTGTCTCTAGCCTGCCACAGAGGGCCAGGTCACCTGCTGAGGCCTGCTCTGACCCAGTCTGCAGCAGGGCCCTTCTCGACCTGCCCTGGGGCAGGCGAGGGAGTCTGGCTCTTACCTGCCTGCACGGCCGTGATCAGAGCCGTGTTCCCCTCGTTGTCCTGCCAGTTGACATCCACATGGGGACACTCTGCCAGGGCCAACACGGTGTCCACAAAGCCATGGTAGCAGGCGACAATAAGGCCGGTCTGGAAACAAGAGGGAAGCGGTCAGAGGCCAGGGGCACAGCAGGCCAGGGGACTGGGGGTCGAGGGGCCCTGCGGTCCTCCCGGGGTGCCAGAGGTGGCTGCCAGGGCTGGGTCTCCGTTCCCCACAACACCTGCTCAAGCTCACCACTGGCGCACCAGCAGCTAAGGGGTGTGGAGGGGCGTGGAAGGCCCAGCAAGGGGACAGGGCTGGGGCAGGGGAATGAGGGAGGAAGAGAAGCCAGGTGACCCTGAAGCTCCTGCCTGGGCAGTGGGGCTGCCAGCAAAGGGGACGGAGGGGCCTGGGGATGCGGGGTCGGGACACCCCCCCGGCAGAGATCAGCACTGCATGGATGGCTTTTCTTTTTTTCTTTTCTTGTTTTTTGAAGCAGGGACTCATGATGTAGCCAAGGATGGCCTGTAACTCGAGGTGATCCTCCTGCCTCAGTCTCTCGGGTGCTGAGGTTACAGGCGTGCACCACCTCGCCTGGCACATAATTGCTTAATCTTTTACAGGAACCCACTCGGCTGTGGGCACTGAAATCCCTCTGTGAGCACTTCGTCCCTTCCACCCGCCCTGGCCAGAGCAAGCGCCCCTGGGTGCTGCTGAGCACCCTCCTGTCTTGCTTTCCAGCCTTCATCGCCTCTGCCAGTGTCAGGGGCCTGGGCCTCTGCAATCACTGAGTGCCGGGTGTGAGCTCTACGCAACTGCCAGCAAATACGCCCCAGATGTCACATGTCTTGGGGGAGTCCTCGATCACCACTCATCCGTCCCCAAAGGGACAGACAACACTTTGCTAGATGCCCACATTGCAAATTCAGATGGGAATAAAAACTGCACACTTATAGTCCCAGCACTCAGGAGGCTGAGGCAGGAGGATCGCCATGAGTTCAAGTCCAGCAGGGCTACACAGTGAGTTTAAGGCCAGCCTGAATTACACAAGCAAGACCCTGTCTGGAAAAAAATAAATTTTCTAGGGACTACCTTAATAAAGGCAAAAGGAAATTAATCCCAATGTGTATTTTCTTTGACCCAACATACCCTACACATTCTCATTTCATGGTGTGATCTATACAGGAAATGAAGAGACGTCTGACTCTCTCTCTCTTCTTGGGCTCAAGGCTGGGTTGTGCTACTTCCCGGGGCGCTAGGAAGGGTTGCACTGGCTTTGTCAGTGTCTGCCCTTGGCTTTTTTTCTTTTGAAACACAGTCCCGCTGTGTAGCCCCGACAGGCCCTGGACTCATGGCAATCTTCCTGCCTCGGCCTCCCAAATGCTGGAATTACAGGCGTGTGCCACCAAGCCCAGCCTGCCATTGGCGTTTTAATCTGCTGTCCAATTTGGATGCAAGCAAAGTCCTCGGCTTGTCCTTTCTGTGACGCCTGAGGCCTGCCCATTCAGACCCCACTAGGCCCATGCTGCACGCCAGCCCTAGGAGTCCGAGGCTCGAGTTTCTCCCTGTCTTCACCTCTGCAGATGCTTTGCAGAAACCTCATTTTGCTTCTCCCAGCAGCGTCTTTGAGCACAGCCTTCGCCTGCATTAAGTGATCCAGAGCAGGGGCTCAGGACACCCCCGACCCGAAATGCGTGAATGCATCTTGGGGGTTGGTTCCCCGGAGCAGCCTGATTTCCCCCTGCAGTCTGGAAACCCCCGCCCTTCCTGTCAAAGCCCCCGCACGTCGGGTGGCTGCAGGGATTCACTGTGTTGGACGCCCAATCCCAGGTGGCCTTGGGGGTCAGCAGGGTAACGCGAGCCTCTCAGTCCGGAGGGGTCCGTGCCAAGTCTGTGAAGGGCCCACCCTCTCGTGGGGCCTGCCCTTCTGCCTTCTGACTGACGACACCTAGCCTCAGAATCAGGGCCAAGGAAACTTGGGCAGCTCCTCAGCTGGCCGGTCTGCAGTGTGCTGTCACAGCAGCGCGAGACAGCCTGAGACAGTTAATTCCCAGCTTTCTTTTAAAAATGCAACTCGGCTGGGTGTGGTGGTGCATGCCTGGAACCCCAGTACTCCGGAGGCTGAGGCAGGAGGACCAAAGTGCAAGCCCAGCCTGGGCAACCTAGCAACCTCGTGAGACCTGTCTCAAAATTTAAAAAAAAAGAGGCGGGGAGGATGTAGTTCGATGCAAAGGCCCTGGGTTCCATTCCCAGTACACCCCCCCACCCCAGGTGAAAGAACTTCAGTTACAAAACTGCTAAACCGGTGGTAAAAGGAGACTCAACCCCCAGGCCACAGGCTGGGCGAAGACACCTGACAGGGCCAGCTCAGCTGCCCGGGACGCGTGCTTCTGCATCGACTAGACAGGGACCGAGGAAGCGGCTCGACAGCCCTGACCCATGATAAGTAAGACAGACTCAAGTAGAGGTCACCACCAGTATGTCACGGCCCACGCACCTCCTACGGATTTCCAAAGCATCCTAGATGCGCCATCTCCCTCTGGATGAAGTTTTGCATAAAATGTGAAATGTTTTTTGTTTTGTTTTGTTTTGTTTTTGAGATAAAGTCTGGCTATATAGTCCAGGCTGGCCTCGAACTCACTACGTAGCCCAGGCTGGCTTTAGGCTCACAGTGATCCTCCTGCCTCAGCCTCCTCAGTGCTGGGATACAGGCAAGCATCACCATGCCTGCCAAAATCTGAATTTTATATCATTCAAAACCTTTTCTGGACTTAAGATCTTGGAGTGCTGTAATTTTATCAGCTTACTCTGTTGCCTGTTCGTGTCTTGTCTCGGAGGCTGGCCTGATCGCTCCAAGGCTGGGAATGCTTTGCGCATGGCCATTGCACAGGCACCCAGGGACAGCAGCAGCTGACTAAACTGGCCAGGAGGCAGTACTGTGATAACTGCTGCCAGTTCCTCAGACCATTCATTACCCACTTGATAATTTGCAATCAGCACACTGTGTCACTGCACACCTGTCATCAAAGCACTCTGGAGGCTGAGGCAGAAGGATCGCCATGAATTTGAGGCCAGCCGGGGCTGAGAAGTGAGACCCTGCCTCAAAAAGCCAAAGCAAAACAAAAGTGACATTCTTTCCTACAATGAAGAGTTACTTCTATCTACAATCACAAAATACAACATTTTTAAGGAAATGAAAATTCTGGCAAAGCATCCCAACTCTTGCTTGTTTAATTATAGAACCAGCTCACAGGTTGTGAGGAAAACAGAAGCCTGCTTCTTATCTGAAGAAAGATGGGAGAATATAAATAAACTTTCTTTTTTGAGATGGGGTCTCACTATGTAGCCCAGGCTGACCTTGAAGCTGCAGTGATCCTCCTGTCTCAGCCTCCTGCCATCAAGCCTGAATAAATTCATAACACAAAATCAATCAATCAGTGAGGAACAAAGCGTACCTTTCAGGATCTATAGCTTACAATCAGCTTTATGAATTTCTCATGAAAATACTCCATAAAATTCCAAGAAAGTAATCTACGTTGTGCACTAATGTTGAATTCAAAGGATTACACCTCTTTTTAGATAGGCAGTGTTCCCAAGCTTCTGCCTTCTGAAGCTTCGAAGGCACAGAGCCCTCGGCCTGTCCATTAATGACAAATCCTGCTCTATCTCACATAAGGTGCGGCAGGACTGGGTGCAGTCCAGCCCGGACTGCAGAGGAGCAACTGGCAATCGCCCCGAATCCACGCAGTGGCCACGTCCTGCGGGCTCTGGTTCCACTGCAGCCACTCAGAGCGGGGCCCTGGAACAATACTGAGAAACGCAGAGCCCCGGGTTGCTCAGCCTCCGGAATCAGAGGCCACGTTTACCTTAACAACGCCCGGGAATGAAGTACGAGCGAACATACAGTGAACGTTTAAATTACAAACCAGTGTATTACAGTAAGAGATCCACTGCCCTGAGTCCCCTCCCCTGCTTCAGACCCACTCATCCCATCATTCTCAGCTTTCTGCAGCAGCTCTGGAGTCCTCTTTCGTGAGTCTCCAGTTCTGCTGCGCTGACTGCCTCCAGGTCCCGAATCCTCTCCAAACGCTTCCCTTTCGTTGTCATTTTGACTTCGGGGAGCACCAGGTCCCATAAGTAAGGGGCATGAGGACACAGCGGCATGTTTTTAAGAGCTCCCTTTCTGTGGGGTGAGGCTTGGCCGAAGCACTCACCAAATTCTTTTAAAATCACGTCTGGTGATAAAGGCACGCAGGAAAGAGGACTCCAGAGCTGCTGCAGAAAGTGGCAGGAGAGACGGGGCGAGTGTGTTCGAAGCCAGGGGGAGGATGTCCAGGGCACACCTGGCAACTTTACTGTAACAAACTTTTTAGATTTATGAACTCACAGGCGTTTCCATCACACCTTACGGTCAGCTGGACCCGAGTGCGGTCCCGGGCTGGCGCGTGGGTGAGGCCGGGATGGACACGGGACCCTTCCCGCCCTCCGGCAGGGACTCAGAGGGCGGTGACCGCCCCCCTGCCACGGGCCGGGCGCGGGGTCACAGGAGAAGGTCAGATCGCAGGACGCGCGCCCCCTTCTGTCCCCGGGCAGAGGAGGACACAGGCGCAGTCCCACAGGCAGAGCGGGTGTGGCTGACCCACAGGAAGCAGGCTGGACAGAGGTGCGCATCCACTCAGCACCCCGCCCCAAGACGCACAGATGGGGCTGGGCGCAGGGAGAGCTTCCCATGCGGAGGTTCAGGCTGCAGAAGGACCGGAAATGCCCCGGGGACTGCAGAAACTGTTCCAGGCCGGGAAGGGGGGACCACACCGCCACCGGAAGTGCACAAGAGCCAGTATGAGGCCAGAACTGGGCCTTCCAGGTCGGGACTGAGCACATGGAGGGACAAGGGCTGGCTCATATCTGTAATGCCACGACTCTGGGAGGCTGAGGCAGGAGGGTCACAAGTTTGAACCCACCCTGGGCAACTCAGCCACTCTGCAAGTCCCCATCTCTAAATAAAACGCTAACAAACTGGGCTGGGGATGCAGCTCTGGGTGAAGGCCTTCGGTTCCACCCCAGTACCCTAAACAGGTGGGGAGAGGGGAGCTGAAATATTCCCAGGGATGGGCGCAGGCGCAGGCGCAGGGTCTGCCAGCACAGGCTGTGGCTGGAATTTTCCTTCTAAAACCCTGGCTCTGGGTGGAGGGTGAGGAGGGAGGAAAGCACCTCACCGTTTTCTTCTATTTTGAAAATATTCTTTAAGTACAAGCCCTTCCTGCTTGTCTTCTCTTTTCATCCTGACTGAGTCACCGCCTGATTTGTGATCTAGGCTGTAACCGACGCTGACAGCTGCCCGTCAGAGTCACGCCAGCTGGGCCTCAATGTGACACCGCAGGCCGGCATCCGTCCTGCAGGTGCACATTAATGTCTTCTCACTGGATTTTTTTTAATGTAAAAAAATTTGAATTATAGCCTTTTCCCAAATATGAAGGTACTTGATATCATTAGTCACAAGGGAAATGCAAATTCAGCCCACGGAGAGAGCCACACACCCACCAGCATGGCTAAAATTAAAGACTGACAATGCCAAGTGTTGGTGAGGGTGTGGGCCTCGTGTTCCCGGCGGTAGGAGGGGAAGGCAAGAAACCATGGCTCCTGTTCAGGCTCAGCTCCTGTTCAAGCTCAGCGCACGCCTTTGTCATGACCCGGCCACGCCACTCTTGGGCCACCAAAAGCCAGGGCAAGAATGTTCAGGGAAGTTTTACACATAACAGTCAGACACTGCAGACAGCTCACCAGCGAGAGATGAATCAGCAAAGCCTGCTGCACACAAACTTAGGAAACTGCTCAGCCACAGAAGGGCAACCTCCATGTTTCAGCCTCCTGCAGCGACATCTCTGTCTCAAACGAAACAGCCCAGACACCCAGGGGGGAGCAGTGGCCAATCCAAGTCCACAAAATCCAGGAGCAGAGACCCTGAGGGCTGTTGTAACAGAGTAGTCAGCCTCAATGGGGTGATGCTTCCATGTACACGTTCATCTGTCAGCACTCACAACCAGGTGTGAGCCTGTAATCCTAGCACCCTGGGCGGCTGAGGCAGGAGGACTGCAAGTGTGAGCCCAGCCTGGACAATTCAGCGAGACCCTGTCTCAAAATGGGAAATAAAAAGGGCTTGGACTGTAGCCCTGGGTTCAGTCCTGAGTACTGAAAAAAAATTATTGAACCTACAGAGAGAGAGAGAGAGAGAGAGGGAACATGAATGAGAATCTAACAAGTGTCTGCCTGGACTTGGGGAAACCAGAACCCTGTGCTTCGGTGGTCAGAATCTACAATGCCTCAGCCAGAAGGAAACTGTACAGTTTCCTGGGGAAGCTAGGGCAGCACTTCTGCATGACCCAGCATGCATCTGTACACCCGTGTGAGCATACCTGGCCCGGTGCCCACCAGCAGGCAGATGCACACATGTGGGCACCTGTCCAGCAGTCACCCAGCCTTGAGCCCATCCACCCTAATCCACGCCACAGCACAGCGAACCTGGGGCACAGTACACTCGGTGTGGACCAAAGGACAAACACTCATGCTGTGAGTGCTCAGCGCGAGTCCCTAAGACCGGTGGTGATGAGCTGCCTGGGTCGCTCGCATCCAAGATGCCCAGCCCAGCTAGGTTGGGTCAGCACAGATCTGGGGGTGGCCAGAGGGGTTCACTGAGGACAGAGGCCCCACGCTGGGTGTGGGTGTGGCAGGCATCAGGCTTGTGCCCTGGTGGAATGGAAGGAAACAGAGAAGGACAGCTGGCTTCTGTCTTGTGGGGAGCTGCAGTGTGCACCTTTGCCTTGGAGGTCGGCTCCTAGCTTCTGGTGCAGACCTGTCACCCTGGATCCGGACCCCACGGGAGATCACCGTGGGCTCCAGGCCTTCGACTGGGCCCTTCAGGTCTGCAGCCTCTCTGCACTCTCCACATGGAACTGAGCACTGACTGATGTGGACAGGAAGCAAAGCAGTTACCGGGGCTGGAGAAAGCAGAGGAGGAGGAGTTAGCTACTGCCTGATTGTTTGTCGGGGCTTGTAAATGTTTGGAGGGCCGGGGATGTAGCTCATTGGCACCATGCCTGCAAAAGGTCCTGAGTTCGATCCCCAGTGCTGCAAAACAGCAGTGTTTGGAAATCCACAGTATGTCGCACCAGTGTGAATATAACTAATACCACCGGGTCATGACTCATTAGGGTGTCAAATGCCCGATTTTATATGATATATATTTTACCACAATTTTAAAAATCAGTAACATAATGTACAGAAAACACTGCATTGTGCAGTTTAAATGGGTGAATTGCGTGGTCTGTGAATTCCATCTCAATAAAGCTGTTTAACTGGTTGGTTTATTTATTTATTTGGGGGGGGTACCGGGGATCGGACTCGGGACCTTGCGCTTGCAAGGCAGGTGCCTGAACCACTGAGCTAAATCCCCGGCCCCTAATTTTTATTTTTATTAGTGCATGCTCCTAGGACACTCCATCTCTGGTCCCCTTCTCAACAAATGGGAAGGTTTTGGCCTTTTAATGCAGCTTAAAGGAACACAGAATGTGGATAAACCTCAGAGCCATCTCTCAGGGGACACGGGCCAGGCTCTGGGACATGCTCGGGTGATTTCGCCAAGTCTACCCGGCTCCACCAACCCTGGGGAGGAGGCTAAGGGTGGCCGAGCAGGGAGGGACCGGAGAGGGGCAAGGAGCCTGAAAGGAGATGCCTCCTGGTAGAGGCGCACCCCGGCCTGGGGCGCGTGGGCACAGACAGCCGAGGCTCATGGAGAGTTCCGGTCAGCGGCCGCCCCGTGTGCAATGGTGGCCCCGTTAGAATAGCCGAGTGAGCTCGCGGCCGGCACAGCGCCATCCATGCCTAGGGTGACACCAGGTCCATTCCCTCCCAACCCCTGGGAGGTGTGGTTGTGACCTCAGTTGGAAATGGGGTCTGTGTAGGTGACAGTCAAGGGCCCTGAGAGTCATCCAGGACATCTGAGACACGGGAACCCAGAGAGGAGCCTGTGGGGTGGTTTAACCTGGGTCCAGACTTCTGGCCTCCAGAGCCCTGAGAGACACCAGAGCCACGCCTACGCCCCCAGTTCGAGGTGACCCTCCAGGGCGGGGAAAGGACGGTGTCGCCCTGTCCCACCCAAGGCCTTGCTGCTGCTTTCCATGCTCAGACTCGCAGCCCCCCCTACCCGGCCCAGGGTGGGGGGGCTCGGGCCCAGGCGCCCCCCTCGGCAGGGTCTCCAGGCCAGCCCCGAGCTCCCAGGCAGGGGACCCCTCCCGGCCACCCCTCACCCCTGCGGCTTCCCATCCTCCGCGGGCCAGAGACCCCGTCTGCCTCTGCACCCCACGGCCACCCTCCTATCCCCTCCTCGGTCTGCACCCGCCCCTGCGCCTGGGACGGCTGTCACCCCCTAGGCAGCTGAGGCGCCTTCCGGGGATTTCCACTTTGAGGCCCTGCAGGGCCTGTGGGGCGAATAAAACCACAGGGGTTGCGAGGGTTTAGCTTTAGTTGTTCCCCCAAAACCCGGGCCAGACCTTTGGAAGGTGATGGGATCCCGGGCTCTCCCAGGAGGCGGGGCCCGCGGAGGGGCGGTCCAGGGGCGGGGCATGCGTGGCCTGGAGGTCGGTCTCTGCGGGGCGGGGCCTGAGGAGGGCGGTCCCGGGGCGGGGCATGCGGGGGCGGAGCCTGGGGCCATCGCCTTCCAGTTCCTCCTCCGCCCTCTGCTTCCGGCGCTCCCCACGGGGAGCAGCCCTCCTCCCCAAGCTCCCGGCCCTGGAGCAGCCCTCTAGGCACTGACTGACTTGTGAGCCCAATCAGCCTCTTCCTCCAGCTGTGGGCCAGGTACGACCGGAAAGTGACTGGGACAGAAACCAGGGAACAGAAAAGAGCAGGGAAGAGAAGCGGCGCCTGCCCTGTCCTTGCGTCCCCCGCTCAGGGGCCAGGCCTCCCCCGGGCAGCCGGCCTCGGGAAGGCCCGATCAGGAGCGAGGGGCCCCAGCTCCCCAGGCCCCGGACCCCGCCTCCCTCTCCACGGGGTCCCTCTGGCTTTGCCCACCTCGGGCGGCCGAGCAAATCGCGTCCTTGTCACCCCAGCCAGGAGCAGAGCTCGGGGCAGAGTCGGGGCTCCGAAGGTAGCCAGGGCAGGAGCCAAGCCGCAGGAGGGTGCAGGGAGGCTGGACCAGGGTGGAGGCACGGGGCCAGCGGCACTGCGCGAACGGCACCGTGCCCCTGAGTCGGAGGCCAGGCTGGGCTGCATCCTGAGGCCCTGACTGCAGGAACCCAAACGAACGAGCAAAACAACAAAAAGAAAATGTAGAAAAACTAATATGAAGACTTTGGCCAAGTGTGACTGAGATCCTAAATTCAATCTCCCACACCACACACACACACACACACACACACACACACACACACACACACACAAATTACAGAACGCCGTTCGTGGTCCCTAATTGGGAACAAGTCCACATATAAAGAAAGTCACATACAGAAATTGTGCCTGGGAATTAATTCTGTCAACAGTGTTCAGAGTTTTGTGCACTCCAGACAAACCCGTGCTTTAAAAGTGACTTCGCTGTCTATCTGAAAACGTAGAGTAGCACCCTGTTAAAACCACCGGAAGTAATTGGAACTTCTGCCCATCTCCGTAAGACAGCAGCTACATGTACTTCCGGCCACTGCTCTATGACGGCTGCATCTGAAAGTGTGCTACTTTTCTTTTTCTAACTATGCAGCTCTCGGGATGTTTAACTATAGTAACGACCCACGGTGCATGGAGATCCTGTGGGAAAAGAACTACGGATCACTTAGCATTTTAACAAAGGGTTGTGTTGTTTTTTTTTTTGGTATGGAGGATTGAACTCAGCTCCTTGCACTCGAAAGCGGGGGAACCACTGAGCTAAATCCCCGGCTCATTAACAAAGGTTTTTATAAAATTAATACCCAAGCTACTTGACCTGTTTCATTATTTCTGATAGGAAAATTAAAATATTCAGTTCAAATACATATAAATTGATCCACTCAAAAATACAGAGAGAGGCCTGGGGATGTAGCTTAGTGGTAGGACTGAGTGGTAGGACTTGTATTGTAGGACTGGGCCCTGGGTTAGATTTTCAGCACCACAAAAATAATAATTTTTACATATAATAGTTTATTAAAAAAAAAAGAAGAAGAACAGCCAGGCATGGTGGTGCAGGCCTGTAATCCCAGCACTGGGGAGGCTGAGGCAGGAGGATCATTGTGAGTTCGAGGCCAGCCAGCCTGAAGTACATAGTGAGACCCTGTCTCAAAAAAGCAAAAAATATGCTGGGGATTTAGCTCAGTGGTTCTGCCATCTGCCTCGAAAGCGCAAGGTCCCAAATTCGATCCCTAGTACAAAAAAAAAGACAAAAAATAGAAAATAAATAAATAAACCAAAAAGCAGAAAGTGGGGGAAACTCCAGCCATTTCTGTGAGCACACAGATGACCCACTTCGCACCAGGCTGGGGCAGGCCCTTTCCTAGTGCAGCTCCGTCCTCTGCTTCAGTCCCACCCTGAATGGTCCCTGGTGAGAATAAACATTTGTTTTACACTTTTGCAAAAACGTGACCCAGCTGTGTCAGTCTCAGGCCCTCCAGGTACCTGGTGATTTGCATGGCTTCCGTGCCTCCAGCCCCATCACCCCAGCTTTGACTAAGCAGGAAAACGCAGCTCTTGAGGAAGTGACCGAACAAACACTTTGCAAATAAAGTCCTGCAAATATGCGGAGTGAAAGGCAAATGCAAAAGAAATGGAAACTGGAGTCACGGGCCACCCAGAGGACACTGCCCACCAGGCTCCAAGGTGCCACTGGATCTGTGGCCTCCTCCTCTCTGCTCTGGCTTCCTTCTCTTCCCCAGAGTCACACGTGCTCCTGACACACTGATACCAGATGCCCCAAGCCCCACCTGCACATTTCCACCTCAGGCGGTGTCCTGGCCACAAGGAGGCTCGGGCTACAGCCAAAGGGCAAACAAGCAGCTGTCAGAGATAAGGGCAGTTTTGTTCTCCATAAGAAGCATAAGGTGTTAGTAGCTAAGCTTTATCAAAAATACAAAATAAAATAAAAGATAAACACCAAGTAAAACAAAATGTGCTGTAATACATATAGTTTCAAATGTGTATGGAACCGGGCGTGGTGACACCTGCCTGTGATCCCAGCACTCAGAAGGCTGAGGCAGGAGGATCGCCACAAATTTGAGGCCAGCCTGGGCTACATAGTGAGTTCAAGGCCAGCCTGAAGTACATAGCAAGACCCTGCCTCAAAAAAACAAAAATGAATAAATAAAATAAAATACATATGCAAAAAAGGGAAGGCAATCCCAGCTTACCAGGTGACTTTTCAACCAACAATATGGTGTTACAATAATATAAATGTGCCTAGTTAGCAAGGTGTGGTGGCACATGCCTGAAATTCAGCACTCAGGAGGCTGAAGCAGGAGGATGGCTGTGAGTTCAAGGACAGCCCAAACTATATCTCTAGACTGTCTCAAAACACACCAGGGATGTAGCTCAGTGGTGCTGTGCCTGCCTGGTAAGTGCAAGGTTCTGAGTTCGATTTCTGGTACTGAAAAAAAAAGAATAAATAAATAAAAACATAAATGTACTTATCTACATAAAAACATAATACTCACTTACATGAAAACCATCAGCAGAATTAAAAGACAACAGAAAGGGGCTGGGGATTCAGCCCAGTGGTTCCACCACCTGCCTTGCAAGCGCAAGGTCTTGAGTTCGATCCCCAGTACCAAAAAAAAAACAAAAAACAGACAATAGAAAAACAACAATCAAAATTAATGATGTACACAGGATTACTTAAATTTCAACAGAAATATAAATAAGAAAGCACCAACACTACAATTTTTTTTGTTTTTGTTTTGTTTTGTTTTGTTGGTACCTGGGACCAAACTCGGGACCTTGCACTTGCGAAGGAGGCGCCGGAACCACTGAGCTAAATCCCCAGCCCAACACTGCAATTTTTTCAAATGAGTAAAGAACATATAAACCAAAGCAAGGAGGTAGTAGATATATGCGAAGTATGCATTACCTCACTAAGAGCAGAGTAATATAAATTAGAATACTAATGAGACACCATATACTTAACAATGCAGATTACAGTATGTATCAGATCTTCACAAGTCTTGGGCCTGGGATTTAGTTCAGTGGTTCCCCTGCCTATCTGGAAAGCCCAAGGACCTGAGTTTGATCCCTGGTACCACAAAAAAAGTTAAACAAAGATCTTCACAGAAAACAGATTACTTGGGCTGGGGATTTAGATCAGTGGTTTTGCTGCCTGTTTCACAAGTACATGGACCCAAGTTTGATCCCCGGTACCAGAAAAAAAAAAAAAAAAAACAGATTACTCCATTACTGGTGCTGGACAAATCCCCAGGCACATGGGGAAAAACAAGGCTGGATCTTTACCAGGTATCTTCAGCCAAATGAGTCATTACATACGCAATCATAAAAGCACTGGAAGAAAATGTAGATGATGACTTCTCTAAACTTGGCTTAGAAAAACCAATTTGAAGCATGGCAGCAGAGCCAGAAATCACAAAGAAAAAGATAAATCTGACTACACAAAAAATTAGCCCTTCTCAGCAAAAAAATACAAATACAATTCAGGGACTTTGAGCTACGAGACAGTAGCTTCAATCAGACCTGCTCTTCAACTGAGATCCGCTACTAAAATTGACTAAATTTTTAAAGAATCCATTTGGAGAGCCAGGTATGGTGGCACACACCTGCAATCTCAGCATTCAGGAGGCTGAGGCAGGAAGATTGCCATCAATTGGGGAGCAGCTAGGCCACACAGTGAGTTCAAGGCCAGCTTGAACTACACAGCAAGAGTCTGTCTCAGAAAAGAAAAGAAAAGTCTAGGAAACAGAGTGCAAGATTTCCTGACAGAGAAAGATGCCCTCAACATGTATGCTATGGAGAGAGTTCCAGGTATCATTTTGCATTAAATGTCTGTAACTCATACCTGAAACATGTAATTATGTCTAGATGGCAAGAAGGCAGTGATTTTACCTTTCTGTGTTATCTAATTGGACAATAAGCCACATGACTTTTACTGTTTCAAAGACCAATAAATCCACATCCATAGTCTTAGTAATTAACATTTAGTGGTATGAAAATCTAGCAAAATAGGCAATTTCGTACCTGGCTGGTGAAAGGAGAAATTGCCACGATCCTCCCCAAAAGCAAGGCGGCTTTTCAAAGGCTTCCACTGTTAAACCAAGCAAGAGTCTTTCTAGGGGCTGATCCCAAAAAGAAAGGATCAGAACCAACGTGGTGGGGCACACCTGTGATCCCAGCACTCAGGAAACTGAGGCAGGAGGATCGCTGTGAGTTCCAGGCCAGCCTGGCCACATAGTGAGACCCTGTCTCAAACAAACAAGAGAAAGGGCTGAAAGGAGGGAGGGAGGGAAAAGGGAAGACAGAGAAAGGCTCAGAAAGCCACTAAGGGTATGTAGGACATGCATGTATCAGAACCTAATTTACATAGCAAGATCCCAGAAACAATCAAAATGTCGAAAAGTTGCCAAGTAAACTACGATACATGCAGAAGACTGTGAAGTATTTAACACAGAACTGAGTTCCGAGTACACTAAATGAGTTTTAAAAAGCAGAACTGAAAGCTATCTTTACAGATAACTTCACAGCCGGCTCAGACACGGCCAGCGAAGGCAGAAGCTGTTTTCTCCTTGTTTCGTGACCCTCTCCCTCTTTCCCGTTTGCCACAATACGTGTCCCTCCTGGAGTGGAACCCAGCGCCGCTGTATCTTACCATCGGGCAGAAGGTGAGGCCGTGCGTGCTTGCGATTGTTCCTGGGAAAGGAAGGGAGTCTGGCTGGCTACAGAGCGGCCTGGGGAGTCACTGACCAGAGGCACCCTGCGGGGGACCCCGCACCCCGGCCCAGCCCAGCCTCAGCGCCTCTGCTGCCTGGAAAGCTCTCTGCACCGGAAGACGGAGGAAGAGAGCCAGAGCCCTCGGTTGGTGTCGGCGTTGTTAGGAACACGGAAGATGAGGAGTCTGAGGCTGGGCAGGAGCCTGGGATCCAGGATCGGGAGTTCAAGGCCAACTGTGCATGCAGGGAGCTTCACCTCAAGAAAAGCAAAAAAGTCAGGCATGGTGGTGCACGCCTGTGATGGAAGTACTCAGGAGGCTGAGGCAGGCCACACCGTGGAGAGACCTTGTCTCTATAAACAACACAAATAAAACCAGGCCCGTGCTCACAGCAGTCATGGGAGGCAGTGTTGTCGAGGCCGAGACACAGGCTTTATCTTTACGTGGAGGCCTCCAGCTTGCAATGATGCGACCTAGGCCCTTCTAACTTCTCGACACTGCAAAGGCAGCAAACGTACAAACTGTGCTTCAGGCTTTGAATTTTTTTCTTTTGAGACAGGGTCTCGCTATGCAGCCCAGGCCAACCTCGAACTCACAGTGATCTTCCTGCCTCAGCTTCCTGAGTGCTGAGGTGAGAGGTGTGCGCCCCCAAGTCTGTCTCTCAGTCGGGGGGGGGTTTAATGACAAAAGGGATACAAATCTGTTTGTAAGAAAAGAGGAGAGACGAGCAGAGTGAGAAATCCACACTGAGAGAATTCAGTCCACGGGGTGGGAGGACCAGGCCAATCACAGAGAGGCAGTGACAGCCCCTGGCATCCGCCAGCCTGTGCCCAGCATCCAACCCCGGGCAGAACCCACAGCCCTGCTGTGCTGGACATGGCAGCAGGAGAGAGCTTCCATCTGCAAAAGATCCATCTCCCCACTTCCTATCATCTACCTTTGATTTTGCTCTTTAAAATATACATACTTTGGGGGCCGGGGATTTAGCTCAGTGGGTTCACCACCTGTTGTGCAAGCACAAGGACCCGAGTTCAATCGCTGGTACCAAAAAAAAAAAAAAATATATATATATATATATATATACACACATACATACTTTGGGATTCTCATATAAAGGAAACGGTGCAATAGTTAAGCTTGTGTGTCTGATTTATTTCACTGAACATTATGGCCTCAAGTTGCATCCATTTTCCTACACGTGGCTCAAGTGCATCCTTCTTTATGGCCAAATAGTACTCCATCAAGTTATGCTACAAACCTACACTGACTAAAAACAGCGTGGTACTGACATAAAAGCAAACTTGTGGGTCAGGGGAACCACATAAAGGATGCAGAAATGACTCCAGGCACCCGGGCATCTGATCCTTGACAAAGAGGCCAAAGACATTCACGCGAGGAAAGATCACCTCTTCCTCTTCAGCGAGCGGTGCTGGGAAACTGGCTGGCCGTGCCCGACCTCCCACCTCTCGCCGGGTCACCCGGGTCCGGGACTAGCTGACTGCGCCCCATCATCCGCTGGGATGAGGGTGGGGCGCCCGCGAGTGGAGGGAGAGAGGGAGGACCCGCTGTCAGCAGTCGGGGGTGCTTCCTGTGGGGTCTGCAGTCGGGGGTGCTTCCTGTGGGGTCTGCACCCGGAGGAAATGCGATGCGCTGAAAGGTCACAGGGGTGCGGGCTTCTTTCCTAACAACCTTTCGCAGATGCGTGGAAATCCTTCCCTGAGCATCAGCATCATCACCCAAAGCGGATCAGGGCGCCCTGGGCCAGCCAGGGTCAGCGAGGGACAGCTGGGGGCGGATCGCCCCACCTGGAAGGTCACAGCCCCGCCCCCGGGGACAAGGAACCGCAGGGGGTGACGCTTCTCAGTTCGCATTTGGGGGGTTCCCCACCACTGCATTTGGGGGGTTCCCCACTACCCAGAACTTTCATTAGCTTTCTTTTTAAAAAATGTTTTTCTGTTCCTAGGGATCCTATGATTACTTCATTTGAATCATTTAGTTTTAATCACTTAACATTTTTAAAATCCGAGAACAGCAGGATTCTTTATTTTTAGAGCCGATTACTGATATGAGAGACCTGGGGCTTTCCCGATGGAGACCCTGGGATTTTTCTAAGTAAAAGTGACTTTTAAGGTCTTGGATATATAATTCTATTCAAATGTTTTTATTTTTATTTAGTTTTTTGAGACAGGGTCTCACTACGTAGTTTAGGCTGGCCTTGAACTCACTATGTAGCTCAAGCTGGACTCAAACTTGTGGCAATCCTCCTGCCTCAGCCTCCTGAGTGCTGGGATAACAGATGTGCGCTGCCACACCAGCCTCAAATGTTTTAAAAACTACCTCTTCTGCACATGGGAAGCTATTCAAAACACAATTTTTTATTATTCCTCAAGCATTTAATATTGTGTTTTTATACCAAAAGTTCAAGAATATGCATCCTTTGAGGAAAAAAGCCATTACTCAATAATAACTTTTCCAGGCCCAGGGATTCAGCTCAGTGGTGCCATCACCCGCCTGGCACATGCAAGGTTCTGAGTTCAATCCCTGGGACCAAAAATAATAATAGTAATAATAATAATAATAATAATAATAATAATAATGACTTTTCCATGTCATTGATTAAAACCCCACAGCCTTCCCGGAATCTATCTGCAAACCTTGAGATGGGACCTGTCCCTTGCAAACAAAAGGATGACATAAGTGTTTAATTATTTCCAGATGTCTCCCCACTGAATTAAAAGTAGAGAATAAAAAGATAAGAATAACTGTCAAGATAAAAGTCATGAGGACCAAGTAAAATTGTTCCCGAACTCATTGTTAGGTCATTACCTTTAACAAATAAGATTGCTTCTGGGGTTTTTCAACTAACTCAACACACTTGTGCCTCACTTCAAACAAACCCAAAGGATTCAGATTTGCTTATACCCAAGGCAAGTGAAGAATGATTATTTCTATTAAAAACAAATTCACCATAGCTTCCTCTGTGTGTTAAGTAACTGAGGTTTTAGAGAAATGTATTCACTTGCTGAAACCTAATCCCCAACTCCCACAGGTGCCCTCTCAGCAGGGGCTCCCCATCTTCAGAAGCCCCGCAAGAAGATAATCCTGCCATAGCACTCAGGAGGCTGAGGCAGGAAGGCTGCAAGTCCAAGTCCAGACCCACCTCGGCTACTTAGTGGAGCTTTGTATCAAAGTAAAGATTGTTTTTAAGGGCTGGGGCTGCAGTTCAGGGGCTGTGTGAGCCTGGGTTTAATCATCAGGACTGAGAAAAATAAATAAAAAGAGAATTCCATGACAACTTTATAATATTAAATTGTAAAACAGAAGAAACGGGGCAATTTTCGGTAAAAACACAAGTTAGGGTCGCAGACCCAGGAAGAAAGAAAATGGGGTGGTTTTCCTTTGGCCATGCCAGCCTGATGCACAGGGGCCGCCGGGCCTTCAGCTTGGCCACCGGCAGAGGCCAGGGCTGAAGGCAGGAGCAACGCCCTGGGAGGTGCCCTTTGGGGACAGGGACAGGGCCGCCCAAGCTCCTCATGGACACGGGGTCCTCCAGAGCCCCGAGGCAGTGGCTGGGTCCCATCTGTCCTTCCGCCACCACCAGCGGCTCCCAGCCACCTGACTTGCTCCTGTCCCAGCCCCAGGCTCCAGCCTCGTTCGGGCTCCCTTCATCCTTCTCACCCCTTTCCCACGCTTCTCAGTATTTTGGGGAGGGGGGGTTGAAACAGGGTCTCAGGCTGGCCTTGAACTTGCGGTGATCCTCCTGCCTCAGCCTTCCAAATAATGGGATTGCAGGTGTTCGGGCCCTGGACTGCGGGTGGGCAAGGGTACAGGGTAAGTGTGAACCCCAATAACAGCTCCTCGTCCCTGGAAAGGCCCGTCCAAAGCTCACAGAGCTTTCTGTAGCATTCATTCAAACAAACAAACAAAGAACACTCAAATTTTTCAAGTAGTTTTTGAGAAAGTTCAGTCCGCAGCTGGGGACATATAAATCTCAAGTGTACATCTCAGGGACCCACCCTGGCCAGGAAGGGCTTCACCGCGCAATGGAGCAGTTTCCAACTCGGTCCAATTGGGCCTTCACTGCCCTTCTGCACGATTCCGCAACACTGCACTGCCTTTCTCTCTGCTTCCATCTGCTAAGCCGCCACAGCCTCAAGGTGAAGCTGGAGTAGCACCGTGTGTCCCTGTGGTACCGGTGCATGGGACCTCCAAATGATCCAAATAACATAGGGAAACATTGCAACTCCCAACCTGCTATATACCTGAAATCCTAAGCTTGTGTTCCCTAAAATCAAAGAATGATTCTAGGAACAACGGGGGTTAAGAGCAGGAAGACTTTATTGAGAAAGACAGCTGTCTAAGAGAGGCAGAAGGCAGACAGGAAAGTGGGCGGCCCACCCACCCCACTCCTCAGGGTGTTTTATTGAGCAAAGCCATGAGGTGAGAGGCGGGTACAAAGTGAGACAAAACTATAGTCAACGAGGTTACAAGTATTGTTGCTTAGGTAACATTGGGCCAATGGGAAGTCACAAAGTAGGTGTGAGGTGGGACAAAACTGTGCATCAACCAATAAGATTACAGCAAGTATAGCCGCTTAGGTGATACAGATTACATGGGATCAAACGGGGAAGCAAGTCGGGAAGCCAGCAGGCAGGGAGCCCCTAAGGACTTTCCCAGAAGGAGCGGCCTGAGGGGGTTTTGACCCCACCCAAGGTGACTGCTGCCTCTTTAGATTCTTGGTCACTGCAGTCCACCCCTAGGGGAAGAATGCGGGTGTGGTTTTTCTTTTTTGAATCTCAGCCACCGCCTGGCCTGAGGCCACAACGATCTTCAGTGCTGAGAGGGCCCATCCTGGCCTAACTGCCTTAGAATATTCTTTAACTAGTTTAGCTGTTTATAATACCAGAAGCCGAGTACAATGGCGCACGCCTGTAATCCCAGCGCTTGGGAGGCTGAAGCAGGAAGAGCACTGTGAGTTCAAGGCCAGCCTGGGCTACAGAACAAGACCCTGTCTCAAAACACCAAAACATGCAAAAGGAATAAAATTAAAAAGAGGCGGTTCTTGTGGAACTGGGGTTTGAACCCAGGACCTTCCTACTGAGCTTCCTTCCTCCCAGCCTTTACTCATCATTCATCCACTGATTTCCAGATGGGGGGGCGGGTCACTGAAGCGGCCAGACTGGCACAACGCATAACACACAACACACAACATACAGTGTCAGACACTGTGATCAGGAGAAGTGACCGGTGAGTGCGTTTCTACCGTGTTTTGCCTTTATTCTAAGAGTCTCGTTGTTCCCTTTGTACCTCACGCGTGTTGCACAGTCACAGTAAAACTCTTCATTCTCAACATACCGAGTAGGGTAAAGAACACATATCTAAAGTTTCATTATTTTATCAAAAGTAGTATTTAAGAGGCATCTTACATACTGGACCCCTTTTACGAGGATGTGACAGTTACTGCCAAGAGGGGTTCCAGGAGTGTGTGCTCGATAGAAAATACATTAACGTGTGAAATTTTAAAAAATAAAATGCCCAGACTGGGCTTGAACATGGGATCCTCCTGCCTCAGCCTTCGGAGAGTGCCCGGATGACGCGCGCGCCCCCCACGTGGCCTCGCCCCAAGCCGGCCACACGAGCTATGCAGCCTCCAGGCAGCAGGAGGAGGCTGGGTGGCCTACAGCGCGGAGCCGGCCAGGGAAGAACGGGCCGCGGTCCTCCAGGCCGGGGTGCGGACGCGGCAGGGGCCTCCGCGGTGCCAGGCGCCCTGTGCCGGGCCCCTCAAGCGCGGTGCGGGGCAGCAGCTGCCCACAGCCCGTCACGGCCCCCGCTTTCCAGGCAGGGCAACTGAGGCACGGGCCGAGGGAGGCGCTGGCACACTTCGCCCTCGAGGGCCGCGTCCCGAGCTGAGCCCTCGGGGTGGGGGGACGGCCCGGCCCCGGCCGCTCGGGTTCCCCGCTTCGGGAGTCTCTGCTGGGGACCCCGGGCCCACAGCACTCGCGAAACCGAAAGTGCAGCTCAGAAGGGGGCCGGGACCCCGGGGCCCCACGCGAGCTCCTCCGGGTCCCACGCGCTCAGCCACCCGCGCGCCGGCGCCGTCCCAGCCGCGGGGTCCCGGCCGGCCGGACCGTGAGAAGCGCGACCTCGCCCCGGCCCCGGGTCCTCACAGCCGAGGGGCCGCCGGCCTGGGCGCGGCGAGGAGCGGGGCGCCCGAGGGTCGCGGGCCTTACCCGGCCGTGGCGGTCGGCCTCCCGCGCGTCCTCGGCGCTCAGCCCCCGCCGCAGCAGCGCTCGCAGCAGCCCCGCGTCGTTGGCGCCGGCGGCGCGCAGCAGGGTGGCGCCCGCGGGCACCGGGACGGGCTCGGGGGCGCCCTCGGGGACGGCTGCGCCCCGCTGCTCGCCGCGCCCCGGTGGGTAGAAGGCGTCGTCCGCGGCCACGCTGCGGGCATCGGGCCGGCAGAAGTCCTCGAAGTCCTCCTCGTGGTCCGCAGGGTCTTCTGCCACCGGCGCATCCCAGGGCGGGGACGCGGACGAGGACAGGCAGCGCGCCCCGCCGCCCTCCGAGGGCCCGGGCGCCGCCAGCAGCACCATCGCGGGTCCGGCCGGGGCACTGCGCTCTGCCGGGTCCGCGTCCCCAGCCCGGCAGAGTCCGCCCGCGGCTGCGCCCGGGAGGGGCGGGACTGCGCGGGGCGGGGCCTCGGGCGGGGCGGGGACTGTGGAGACGGCGGCAGCCCGGGGGACCTCGCTCCCCGCCGGGAGAGGGGCGCGGGGGGGACCCAGAGGCCTAAGAGAGACCGGGCCTGGTGCGAATGGCTGAAACTCCAGCCTTGGGAGGCTGAAGCAGGAGGATCGCCGGGAGCTCGAGGCCAGCCTGGGCTACATAGTGAGATTCTGCCTCCAAAAAATTAACGGATTAAATAAAGACCCGTGGTGAGGAGGTGGTCGGAAAACTCCGAGGGCAGAAGGCGCAGCACGCGGCCAGGGCGGTGCCCGGGAGCCCGCACTCCTGCCTGAGGTGCAGACGGCCGAGCCGCGGTCAGAGCGACACCGGGCCCCCACGGCCCCCTGTCCGCGACCCACCGATGCCCTCGGTTCCCGCCGGGTCCCAGCCTGCGCCGCCCTCGGGCCCAAAGGTGATGAAGCGGCGGGGACGTTGAGGGCCGGGCGCGGCCGAGGGTCGGGGCCCACGGGTGGGCGGTGTGGACGGACCTGGGGCCCCACGGAGCCGCGGTCCCGGGTCCCGGTGGGGGCGGGGGCTCGGGTGAAGACTCGGCCCGGCCCGGGCTCCTTTCCGAAACCCCGGTCCCGTGGGGGTTCGCTCTTCCTCGCGCTGAAGCCACCTCGGCGCCTGGATTCCCCGGGAATCTCCCTCGCGAGCGGGATTTACCGGCGAGGACCCGCGGGAGCCAGGCCCTTCCGGGCTCGGCGCACCGACGGCCGGGCCGCGAGGGAGGCCCCGCTTTCTCTTCTTTCTTACAACTCTGGGTCCGGGCAAAGCGCGAGGGGCGGGGCCGGTTCCCCGGGGCTGCGGGAGAGGGCCCGGAATTCACGGGAACGCGCGGGCGGGCGACGTGCTGGGCTGGAGCTGCACTTACCCAGGGAGGAGAAGGCGGCGCTCAGGGCTTCGATCCGAGGGCCTAACGGGAGGGCGCTGGACGGAAGTGGGAAAGGCACGTGGGACCCGCTCAGCCCACTGATGAGGGAATAATATAATTTTAAAAGGTTCAAATGCTTTCAGGCTCGTCTTTAAGTCAATAGCATTTTGAGAAATTGTTTTATGTGTAAGACTGCTCAGTTTTGATGAATTGTTTTTAATTTATGATATCACACACACACACACACACATATAAAACAGTTTGTTCATTTAGTTGAATAGTTTACTTTCGGCTCCTTAAAAAAAAATCTAGTGCTAGCTCAGTTACAGTTCTGAGTCAGGCCTTTTTAAAATTAGAAGAAATGTATTTATTTTTAAAGATGTAGAAAACTGAATGCCTGGAATCCAAGCATTCTGGGAGGCTGAGGCAGGAGGATTGAAGGTTTGAGTCCAGCCTGGGCTACTTAACAAGACCCTGTTTCGAAATAAAAATTTTTAAAAATAGCTGGGGTTGCAGCTGGGTGCAAAGGCCCAGGGTTCAATCCCGAGTATAAAAGAAAAAAAAAATCTGTCCTCAAGGAAAGAGATTAAGAAGCAGACCTTGCCCTCAAGGGCGGGGTCAGGACGTAAGCCTCCCCCTGCTTGGCCCATGCTGTTGTAGGAATGATGTAACCAAATTCCAGGGGAAATTCATGGAGGGAACTGGACAAAACAAATTGTTCTATTCTGTTGCAGAGGCAGAGTCTCACCGTGTAGTTCAGGCTGGCCTCAAACTCATGGTGATTCTCCCCGCCTCGCCTCCTGGTGCTGGGATGACAGGTGTGCTCCACCACCTGGGCTTGATGCTCATGCGTTAAACCAGGCGCCCTCTAAGGACCAGCCGGAGTGCTTCGTTAGCTCCGAGGTCTGCACCTGCCCCACAGCTGCCCCACAGAAGCAGAAGTGGGGCAGGGCACACGGACCTCTCTTAGTCACTCATTTCTCAAAAATCGCTTCAGGTAAACTGAAGCGACTTGTTCTGGAATTTTTGCAAAATTCCCCAAGCAGTTTGACCTGAGAAGAAGCAATCCAGAGTGTTCTGGAGTCAATCAACAGAATCACAGGGCCAGATTCTAGGTGACCGAAGAGTCCTGTAAACCTTGGAGAACTTCACTTCTGCTGGGCGCGGTGACACACACCTGTCATCCCAGCACTTGGAGGCTGAGGCAGGAGGATCTCATAGAGATGCTGTCTCAAAACACACACACACACACACACACACACACGCCCAGACATCTGGGCACAGCAATGCACTCATAGTCCCAATATAGAGAAGGCAGGGAGGTCACAAGTTCAACTCTAGCCTGGGTAACTTAGCAACTAAATGAGACCAGGTCTCAAAGGTGTAGCTCAAAGCAAAGGCCCTGGGTTCAATCCTCAGTACCTGGGAAAAAGAAAAGTCCTGGTCAGCAGGAGCCTCTCCAGACCAGCAGGCTGTCCCTCCTGAGGACAGGAAAAGCTCCACCCTCTCTTCTTCACTACCCCTCTGTTCTCACGCCAGGAATGGCCTCAAACTCACAGCGATCCTCCTGCCTCAGCCTCCAGGTGCTGGCATTATAGGTGTGCACCCCCACACCCAGTTTCTGTTTGAAAATGATCCACGCAGTCCGTGCCTGGAGAACACCATGGCCTCTAAGTGAGCGGTTCCAAAGACCTGCTCCTCAGGGCGTGGAGGTGCAGGCCTATGATCTCCTTGATCTCCAGGAGGCTGAGGCAGGAAGATCACAGGTTCTAGCCCAGCCTGGGCAATTTAGCGATTTAAACCAGTCTCAAAATGTAAAAGGCCTGGGGATGCGGCTCAGGGCAAAGGCTCTGGATTCAGTCCTCTGTACCACCAGAAAAAATAAAAGACAGAAAGACCCACCCGGGCCACCTGCACAGGCCCGGAGGCCGAGTCCACGCCTGACCGGGCCCAGGGCCCCGCGCTGGCTGCTTCTCTCTGAACACTTCTTGCACCTCCACACAGCTGGCGCATCGCAGCTGTAAGGACTCAGACCTCAAAGGGCCCGAAACCTCCCCAGTTCACAGCGGCGGAAACGCCGGGCTCGGCCATCCCTCTCCTGACCCAGTGGCCCTGGATCCTCAGCCCCATTCCCACGGGACCCGGGCCAGTGCCTGCCGCGACAGACACTCTCCTCCGGGAGTGAGTGTGCGCACACGAGTGTATGTGTGTGTGCACATGTGCGCTTATCTTGGGGCACTAGGATTGAACCCAGGGCCTTCACCCGGACCTAATCCCCAGGCTTTTATTTTACTTTTACTTTGAGACAAGGGTCTCTCTAAATCACCCAGACTGGCTAGAACTTGCGATTCTCCCTCCTCAGTCTCCTGAGTGCGGGAAAGACAGAACGGCGGCTGTTCGCGGATGGATTCTTCTAAGAGAGGGAGACGTGAAGCAGACATAGACCCGCCCCCGCCGAGGGGGAGTTGAAGGAGGGCGGAACCCTGTCCCGAGCCTTACCCCAGTAGGGCCTGGCCCTTGCGGAATGCGAGGCCCTGAGGTCCAGCCCGAGCACCCAGCAGGCCACAGCGCTGCGGGAAAGCACTCAGCACCTGCAGGCCCGGACACGAGGCCGGAAAGCTGGATGCCGGGGCGGCGAGGGCCCCTGCAGGTGACAGACAGCTGGCCTCTGTCCCGAGGGCCCTGAGGAGATGCCAGGAGCCTGGACCGCGCCCGGAGCTGCGGGGTGGGACCTTCCACCTTCGCCCAGGACAGCGCGGGAGCCGGGAGCCGCTGCCGCCACAGGCCCGAGGGCAGCAGCGGGTGTGAGAGGGCCCCAGGTGGGACACACACTGGGCCAAGTGTCTGGGTCCAGGCTCCTCGGCTGGGGAGGGGCCACATCCCGATAAAGCCGTAGGAATCTGAAAATAAGTGGAAAAGGCATTTAATACCCCTAACTTACTCAACGTCCTAGCTTAGTGACAGAGTACACTGTATTTTTTATTTGTTTTGTTTGAGACAGAGTCTTGCCATGTAGTTTAGTCTGGTCTTGGACTCACTGTGTAGCCCAGGCTGACCTCAAACTCATGGTAATCCTCCTGCCTCAGCCTCCTGAGTGCTGAGATTATAGGCGACCACCACCATGCCCAGTTTGGATTCATCCATATTTGGAAAATTTTTAAAAGATATATTTTCTAAAACTACAGAGAATAATGAAGAGGTCAGGCAGAAAAGAAAAAAAAAAGCACGAAAGCATTTAGAGGAAATTCATGCATGTAACACTGTATTTACCTAGTCTGGAAAATCTAACTTGTTCTGTCCTTTCCTACTGCACAGTAGATGTGCTGTTTAAATATAAATATGTACACTTTTAAAAATAACATTGCATTTTACATATGCTGTAGGAAAGAATAAAAATAGCTGCCTAGACTCGCCTATGTCATAGGGATTAAGGCTCATCTTGTCCTAACCCAAGTACAACATCCAGTGGTTGTCAAGAAAAATTATGAAGTCCAGCCTGGCGTGGTGATGTGTGCACCTGTAATCCTAGCACTGAGGAGGCTGAGGCAGGAGGATCACCCCGAGTGCAAGGCTCGCCTGGGCAACTTAGTGAGACCCTTGCTCAAAAACATCAAAAAGAAAAGGAAAAATCCTGATGTCTTGTTGGAGTTACTAAGTGTTGGGTCAAGCCAAGGACAGTGGCTGGAACCGGAAGTGACTTCCTGAAATGCTGGGGCCCTAACCACCACCACTGCCCCCCCCCCGCCCCATACCTCTCATCCTTCTTTAACTGCAGGGCCAGATCTTCCATCACCCCTTAATTCCTGGAGTGGGATGGCGGGGAGATGCTACAGCTCAATGTGTCCCTCAAAGGTTGGCACACGGATGCCTGGTCCCCAGGGTGGTCATGTTCCAAGACAGGGCCCAAGGGCTTCAGAGCTCTCCTAGGACCCCAGTCAGTTCTCATAAGAGATTTGGTTTTTGGCTTTTGGTATCAGGGATTGAACTCGGGACCTTGAGAGGCAGGCAGCAGCAACACTGAGCTAAATCCCCAGCCCAAGAGATTTGTTATTTTAAAAACCATCCTGAGCTGGGTGCAGTGAAGCACACCTGTGGTCTCAGCTACTGGGAGGCTGAGGCAGGAAGGCTGAAAGTTGAAGGACAGACTAGACTCAAAAGAAAAGGACAGGATATTGCTGAGTGGTAGAGTATCAGTTCAATCTCAGAACGTCAGAAAACTAACAAGCTGGCCCCTCCTCACCAGGCTGGCTTCCTGTCTCTTTTATTGAGTGCTTGAAATCTAACCCAGGACCTCACATTTGTGTGCTCTACCCCTGAGCTGCAGCCCCAGCCTTAAACCTCTTTTCTTTATAAAGTCTCCAGCCTCCAGTAATTTGTCACAGCAGCATAAAACAGGTTTTATTCAGAGGATGCCGAAGACGGCACCAAAATTTTCTTGACAATGTTTATCATCACACACAGATTTGTGCAAAAGGCAGGATTAGGTCTTTTCAGTATATGTGGTATAATTGTGCCAGAAATTCTCGATCTACAGAAAACGTTAGTCAAAATATTGGAAGAAGGATTTTTGTGTGTTTATAGTTCTGTTTTTCCCCCAAAGGACGTTCTGTGCCTCACGAAAGATTGGACAGAAGTAGCAGGTGACACAGATGGCTCCGAAGTGTAGGAGATTGAAACAGCAGCAGCAGCAAAGCCAAGCCCTTCATGGCACAGACCCTCACATGAAAATTTGCACGCTGACAGCTGCCAAAGTTTCTCTGGAGTGGAATCAGGAAATTTTCAGATCATTGCTTAAGCCAGTCCAATTTTAAAATCAAACAATGGTTAGCTAAATTAGCTTAGGACATGAAACTTCAAGTTTGGTAAAGCATTGCTTTCACTCTGCTCTAGATGCTGTTGCTTTGGTTGAACAAACCAATAACAGAAAATGAACAGAGTAATTTATGGAAGGAACGCAGGTCAAGATGCTGTTGTAAGGCCCATGAGGTTTTCTCAGCCTTGGACAGCATCACAAAAGCTGCTGAGGTTTGGGGAGTGGGGTGAAAACTCTTCAGAATAAGCTAACCATGCTGGGTGTGCTGATGCACACCTGTAACCCAGCACTTGGGAGGCTGAGGCAGAAAGATAGCCACATTTGAGGCCAGCCTCAGCTACATAGTGAGTTCAAGTGAAAACCAAAAGAAAAGATTCATTTCTAGTGCATGCTGTGCCACTTTCTTTTGGTTTTTACTCGGTTTCTCCAGAGCCCAGAGTTTCTGAAGCACAGGCAGGGAAAAGCCCCATTAATGTTTTGTTTCGCCTTTTTGTTTTCGAGAGAGGGTCTCGCTATGCAGTCCAGGCTGGCCTCGAACTCGCAGTGATCCCAGGTGCCCAGTGCTCTGGGGAAGGGCAGAGGCGCTGCCTCAGTCAGTCCTAGGACTGCAGATAATTCTGGTCAATCTACCTGGTGACACACGTTGGGCCACCATTGGGCGAAGGAATTATCATGTGTCAGAAATTGTCCAATCAAAGGACCGTCAGTGCCCGAATCACCTTCCTCCTCACTGGGACTGGATACCTAAGCCCCGCAGTTTAAAAGAGGGGAGGCTGATCCGGGTTCACATGGCAGAAGTTGCAGTCCCTGCTTGGTCAGCACAGGTAGAAGGGGCTGGTGGAGCAGAGCTGCTCACTGCATGGCCCAGACAGGAAGCAGAGAGAGAGGGAGGAGCCGAGGGAGAAGATAAACCAGCACAGACCACGCCCCCACGACCTGGCCCCTCCTCCCAACAGCCAGTCATCCCGGGAGATCCAATCACCTTCCAAAGCCCGCCTGCCAGCCAGGAGGCTCCTGGGGAACAACTAGATAGAAACCTTGACTCGTGTCCCCTTTGCCATTTACGTCTGTCTAGGGAGGGTTTTAGTTACTTGTCGCAAGAGGAAACTGCTGGATCTGAGTTGGGTGCCAGGAGGCGAGGGTCTCAAATCATAACCCTGAAAAAGCCAGGCTCCCGGATTAGCCAAGCACGGGCGAGTCCGATCACGTGTTTGAAAAACGGCTAATTAAGCTGTCTTCAATTATAGCTTAGGAGACAGACCCAGTGACTAATGTGATTATTTTAGGGAACTTGGTAGGAAATGTTCTGGAACATGTTGGCTGGTTCTTGGGGGTTCTTTGTAAGGTTTTAAGAGACAGGGAGAAATCTGGGTGTGGTGCCACACACCTGTAATCTCAGCACTTGGGAGGCTGAGGCAGGAGGATCACAAGTTCCAGCCCAGCCTGGGCAATTTAGCCACCTAGTGAGACCCGGCCCCAAAATAAAAAATGCAAAATGGGCTGAGGATGTGGGTCAGTGCAAAAGTCTTGAGTTCAGTCCCCAGTGCCACAAAAACAAGAAGGATAACAATGTTGTTTTCTTGTACGAGTACCATTGTGTCAGTTTATTCCGAAATTTCAAATCCCATGAAAGGAAAGCTTCGGGTTTGTGGCATTTCTGAAAATGGGGGTAGATCTTGAGGCTTGAGAACTGTCTGCCAGAGACTCCGGAGGCAGAGACGCGCGGGCTGCTCAGACTCGGCATCCAGGGCCACAACCGAGAATCCCCGAGCAGGTGACCGATGGAAGAAAGGTCCCAGCAGGCGCAGGACACAGGGGGACTGGATTTGGGAGCGCGCTCTCCAGGGCTGGAGGCTCTGCTTAGAAAGGCGCGCCCGGGCCAATGGTTTCCTCTCACACCCACCCTTCCTGTCGCAGCTCCAGTGTTCCCAGGGTGGAACTGCCCCGCCTCGGCCTCCCCAGCACCAGGGCCTACCGGGCCTGCGGCTGTCACCTCCCGTCCTGTCCCCAGGTGCGCTGTGGCGCCTCCTGCCTTCCTAAGACAGCGGCTTGGATGGGAAGTAGGGCTGTGGGTGTGGACACGCTTGGCCTGCAGGTCCGGGGCCCTGCTGCTGCTGGGCAGCATCGAGGGCCCGGAGGGGTGAACTCTGTCATGGCCGCCGATCTCAAAGCTCCTCGCTGCAAGATTTTCCTAATAGATCATACTTTTTTGGAAACAGTTTTAGTCTTAAAGATCTATTGCACAGAGTCTAGAGTCTCTACGTGCCCTGCCCCAGTTCCCCATTCTTAGCATTTTACATGAATAGTATGTTTTTAAATTTTATTTATTTATTTTTTGAGACAGGATCTCGCTATGTAGTTCTGCCTGGCCTTGAACCCACTATGTAGCCGGGGCGATCCCCCTGCCTCGGCCTCCCAAGCTCTGGGCCCGGCTGGGGTTCTCCTTTATCCGGATAGACCTGGCTCCTCCCTCATGGTTTGGGAAGGAAGAACTCGCAGGCCGCGCCCGGGCCCCACACACAGCAGGAGCCTCACGCTGATCTTGGCCTGGCTGCTGGATGGAGGTGGAGCTTGCCGGTTTTCCTGTGGTGATGTCCCCTTCCCTCTGTCCTCCTGCAGAGGTCGCTGTGCCCTGTCATGTTCCCACCTGGCCCGTTCCAAGAGTGGCTCAGAGCAGGGAGGGACAGGCCATCGCCGGGTGGGGAACACAGCCTCCCCAGGCTGGCTTCGGCCCGTTCTCGCTGTGCGATGTCCCTGGCTGAGGGTCGTCACACCCGTCACCCTCCTGTCCTCCACTGGGCCCCACATGGGCCCTGCACAGAGCGAGACCTTGCTCATCTTTAAAGGCTTCAAAGCACTGGGGTCACCTCACAGTTACTGCTTATTTTTCTTTTTTTCCCAGTATAGGGGACTGAACCCAGAGCCTCCACACTGAGCTATACCCCTGTCCCCACCTTTTTTATTTTGAGACAGGGTCTTGCTAAGTTACTAAATTACCCAGGCTAGGCTCAAACTTGAGGTCCTCCTGTGTCAGCCTCCCAGACTGCTGGGAGTATATGTGTGCCACCATGCCCAGCTCAGCTTTAATTGCTGCTGCTACGTGACCCTCAAAGGCAGGAAGCTGCTGGCCTGGACCTCTCCCTGGGAGTCAGGGCTGTGTAGACAGAGCACTGCACTGCCCACCGTGGGGCCCTCTTGGCCTGGAGCCCATCTGCCTCAGCCACTCCAGGGGCCAGGGCACCCACGCAGGAGTCCTGGTCGCTTTCCCTTTCAGGGCAGGATGTATGGCAGGGACATGGGTTTTACGGAGCACAATCCCCTCTAGTTCATGTGCTCTGTGTGAACAAAGCCAGACACCAGAGGGGCTGTGAGGCCACTGCAGGTAGCTAGGGCTGAAATGACGGAAATTAAGATCACTTCCACCTCTCGACAAATCATGTAATGTGGCAATTCTCCCAGCTGAAATCCAGGTGGCCTTCACGCTGAGCTCAGTACACGCACACACACACACACACACACTGTGAAATTTTGAGACAGAGTCTCATTAAGTCACCAAATTGCTCAGGCTGTGCTCAAACTTGCAATCCTCCTGCCTCAGCCTCCCAGAGGCATGCACCATCTCACCAGGCAAGAAGTATATTTTCAAATGTTAGGGTCCACTCTGCTTCCATTAAAACCTGGAAAGTATGGGGCCAGGGATTTGGCTTAGTGTCGGCAAGTCTGTCTCAAAAGCACAAGGTCCAGAGTTCAATCCCCAATACCTCCCCGCCAAAAAAACAAAAAAAAAACCCCACAACAAAACCTGGAAAGTAAAATTACAATAAAGTCAGATTTGGATGCAAATAATATACTTAAACTTTAAATATATCTATATATTACAGTAAAATCTTGGACTGCGAGTAACGTGCTCCGCAAGTGTTCTGCAAGATGAGCAAACATTTTACCTTGATAAACACAAGATGTCTTGCAATACAATAGCACCTGCTACCGAATGTCACATGATCACAACTGAGCCACTCTTTCCTCTCTCTCTCTCTCTCTCTCTCTCTCTCTCTCTCTCTCTGTACTGCGGGATTGTGAGTGATCAGCTCCCAACACCAAGAGGTCATGGTGGAGGAGATCTCGTCTGCAGAGGAGGAGGAGGAGAAAAAGGCAGAGGAATCCCTCACTTCGAATGAGATCAGGGAGATGTGTACAATGTGGGAAACGGTGCAAAACTGTGTAGAAAACACCACCCGAATAAGGCTGAGCAGTGTGAGCGATAAATCTGTCTAATGACAATGCATTGCCACATTTCCATGAAATCCTCAAAAGGAGGCAAAAGCAAGTGTCATTGGACAGGTACCTCATGAAAGCTGTACAAAAAGAAAAAGATTCCACTGAGCCTATAGCAGTAATTCCGTTTGTGATAGTGAAAGCCGCTACACAGTGACCCTCCTCCCTCTTGTCTCCCTCACACCAGCCATGAAGGTTTTCAAAGGTAAGTGCAGGTTAATTTGTTTATTTTTCTTTATACTTTGTATTTTCTTTATTATTTTTTATTACAAAATATTACTGTATCATCATGACTTTTATATGACTATTTTTTGGTTGTGAAATGAATAATCTGCATTTCCATTATTCTTATGGGGAAATTTCCTTTGATATACAAGTCCTTTGGATTACAAGCATGTTTCCAAGGTTTTGCTGCATATGGTATACTGTGTGGGGCACAATAGCACACCCCTGTAATTCCAGCACTTGGGAGGCTGAGGCAGGAGGACTGCTGTGGGTTCCAGGCCAGCCTGGGCTACATAGTGAGATCAAGGCCAGCGTGAACTACACACTGAGACTCTGTCAAAAAAACAAAAACAAAAACAAGAAAAGTCAAAGCATGGGATAGCATATAAATTATACTATATTTCATAAATTATACACATAATTATTATAGATGTAAATTATATGTATAATTTATAATTATTATACTCTATTTAACTTTTTGTTTTTGCAGGGCTGGGAGTTGAACCCATGCAAAACACACATTCTACCACTAAACTACACACTGAGCCCATGTTGTACCCTATTACATTATAGTACTGTAACATAATATATTATCCCATTGTACTATACATTACACCGTGTAAAGAATAAATGTAAATTATGTACCAATTAACTGACTGTTAAAAAGTCACCCGGGGAGTGGGCTGAGGCAGGGTGGTGCCTTTCCGAGGGCCCAGCATCTCCCATCTGCCCTCACCCTACAGCGTCTGCCTGTCTGGACCTAGCTGTATCCGGGCCAGGGGTAGGGCCACCCGGCACCGCTCCCCAACCCCCAGTTCCCAGGCCCAGGGTCCCTGCAGTGAGAACGATGGTGGCCACAGTGGCAGGCGCTGATCCGCTGATGCGCTCCAGAGCCCATAGCCAATGTTGTGCCACCAAAGCCTGCCTCGGAACTCACTGTGGAGCCCCGCGGCAAGGAGCTCTCTGCCCAGGCTGCACCCCAACCCTGCTGATTTTACGTTGCAACAGGTTCTCACTGTGATTTGCCCAGGCAGGGCTCCAACTTGCCATCCTCCTGCCTCAGCCTCCTGGAGTGCCGGAATCCAGGCAGCTCCTAGGCCCTGTGCAACCGGCTCGCTGTGGGGCTGAGAAGCAGATCCGAGTGTACGCAAGTACTGTGTCCACACCCCTCTCGTGAAAGCGGGAATTTACTCTCTTGGTGGTCTCCCCCGTCCACCGAGAAGGGCACGGATTGTTGTGACCACCTGGCAGTATGCGGGGTGATATCCATGGGCCTCTGGAGGCGCTCCTGACCCACACTGTCCCCTCTCCCATCCCGGGCAAGGAGTCATCTGTTCTCTGAGGAAGCTGGCCTCGAACTCACTGTGAACCTCCTGCCTCAGCCTCCCCATGCTGGGATCTCAGGCATGCGCCACCAGCTTCTCCTGGTGCTGTCCCTGTGTCCCCACCGCAGGGTCCGGAGGGCTGGGAAGGGGCGCCTTCGGGGAGCTGGGACAGAGGGGAGGCAGGGCGGCGGCGTGGGTCTAATCCGCTGGCTTTAGCAACCACCGCATCCGGGTCCGGATCGAGCGCCTGCTTTTTATAGCACGGCAGCCGGCTTCCAAATTAGCAGCCCTTAATCCCCTACCGCTCCAGTTCTGAGGGGACGGAGGGCCAAGCTGCAGGCTGAGGTCCGTTCAGTCGCCTGGGGTTGGTGACAGCTGGGGGCGGGGCGTGTCCCGCGGGAGAGGCTGGGAGGCCGAGGCAGGTGGAGCCGCCCGTGGGGGCGGGGCGCTGCACCCTGGCGTCCGTGTCCCCCGGGCCAGTGCTCCTCTGTCCGGGAAGCTCTGCCCCAGCGTGACCTCGCCCCCGACTGCTGCCCCGTCCCCCGTGCTGTCCCCGTCCCCACCTCGTCGGGGCTTTGCCCGCAGTGCCTCGGCTTGGGCCGACCGTGTCTGCAGGGCAGGTTTCCGGAGGACTCCGAGCCGGGCGCGGACGCCCGGGGGCGCACTCGGCCCAGTGCCGGCGACCGTCGCCTCCGCGGTCCAGACAGCGAGCGCCCCTTCCAGGCAGGAAGGTGCAGGGTGTCAAGTATTTTTTATCCTAGATACATAAAGCCGGGCCAGTCTGCACTCCCACACAAACACACCGCGGCCCTCACACAGCAGCATTTGCGTGGCTGCCTTTATTTAACTTGCTGATCTCATCACGGCTGTGAAAATATAATACAGTTGAGCCTGTAACCTGAGGACTTCGGAGGCTGAGGCAGGAGGATCGCTGCGAGTCTGAGGCCAGCAAGACCCGGTCACTAGCGACTCCTAATTCCATCCGTAACCAGGCTGTTTCCAGATAAGGTCAGGCGCGCAGGTGTGGGGAAGACTCCAGCACTGGAGTTTGGGGACGCGTCCCCGGCCCTCCTGCTGCTGCTCTGGGGTCCCACGCAAGGTGGTGACAGAGGCGATGCGGGGCAACTGGCTCAGCCCCGACTCCTCCCCACCTCCTACACGCCCTGCGCTGGGCCAAGCACAACCTTCTGAAGCTTTCGCTGGCAGGGAAACCGAGTTGCCCGGGCTGGGGCATCTTTGAGCCCAAGCCGCAGACCCGCAGCCGTCTGTCCGAGCCTAAGGCGTCTCCTCAGGGCTCCTCAGTGACCGCTGCGCCTCCAGGGGAAGAGAGGAGAATTAACAGATGGACCAGGCAGCCTAGCTGGACAGCGGTCAATTCGCACCTCCACTAATGTCACCCGCAGCTGCTCCCGGCACCCAGTCCACAGAGCCCAGAGCGGCAGAGCAATTGTCAGCGGAGTTAGTGCATCGAGGGGAAACCAGGAGCCCCAAAAATGGAAGGAAGAGAGGGAGGGAGGCCAGAGGAATCTGTTTCCATGGCTGAGGCCCAGGGGACAGAGCGCCCTGGCCTCCCGGCCCCTCCCGCGGACCCCACTGAGACCTCGGACCGAGCCGGGCCGCAGGGGGGGCAGAACAGACACTGCGGGAGGGAGGGAAGCCTGGCGCCATGCCTCTCCAGCCCAGTGACTTCCGGCAGAGTGATAGCCTCTGGGATCCGAGCCCTCCCCAAAGGATGACGCAGGAGGACCAGTGACCTCGCGGGGCGCTCCAGTGGGGCCTGGAGCCCAGCCCCTCACCTCACAGGCTCCCAGCACCCAGTCCCTCCTCTGCCACCCACAGGAGCACGGAGGGCTCCAGAGCGCATTTGCACATTCAGAATATTAATAGACAGCTACTTTACTGCATTTGATGTCAGAAACTAGAAATTATGTCAGAGCCATGGATTCCAGAGTTCTTTGCAGACACAAATCACCGCCTTGAAGGTCTGTGGTCCTTACTCTTTCTATTTCTTTTTATTTATTTATTTTGGGTTTTTTGAGACAAGGTCTCACTATGTAATTCAGGCTGGCCTTGAACTCAACTCTGTAGCCAGGCTGGCCTCAAACTCCTGGCAATCCTCCCTCCTCAGCCTCCCAAGTGTTGGGATTACAGGTGTGCACCACCATGCACCAGGGCCTGGCCCGTGGTAGACAGGTGCTGTACCTCTGAGCTAGCTGCCCAGCCTCGAGTCTGCTGTTTTGTAGAAATGGAAATGTATTCAGAATGCTTTGCCACAGGATTTGAAAGCAGTTCACGCATTAGGGACACTGGAATTTGCATCGGGATGCTCAAAGTGGTCCTTCCTGGGTCCCAGTGTTCTGCACTTGTGGGGAACCCACTGCCCGCCCTGGGCTGTGGAAGAGGCCCTGCCATCCACACAATGACCCACGGGCTGGAGACAAAGGAGCTAGGGGTGCAGGACCGAACCCAGAAGAAACACAGGAAGCCGAGACCTCCCGCAGGCTGGTTCTGGAAGATGGCCTGGAAGATGGCCTGGAAGTTGCTCACCTGTGCTGGCGACCGGGCACACAGTGACCCAGCTGCACGGCCAGTCACAGGCTCATTCTGCCTGGGTCCCTGCCCACGTGGAGGTCCCCGCCAGAATGCACTGGGGGCTCTGCACAAGACTCTCGGGGAGTGGCTGGTGGGCTGGCAGGTACCGCTGGGCCCTCCCCCAGTTCCTTTCCCTCCAGTTCCTCAAACAGGGGGACCAGCAAGCAAGCACTGTCCCTGGGGGTGCTGAGCTCACAGCTGCTTCAGGCTGGGGGATTTATATGAGGAACTGTGCCGGGCGTGGGGTGCACACCTGTAATCCTAGTGTTCAGAGGCTGAGTTTGAGGCCAGCCTGGGCCATACAGGGAGACTATGGTCACCATACCTGGCCCTTATTTTGTTGTTTGTGCTTTCTTTGACTTCTGTTAGAAGCCATTGCCGAATTCAACATCATGAATTTTTTTTTTTGGTACGGGGAATTGAACTCAGGACCCTGCACTTGCCAGGCAGGTGCAGTGCCACTGAGCTGAATCCCCAGCCCAGCGTCATGGACTTTTACACTTAGATCTTTAATCTGTTTTATGTTAGTTTTTATATAGGCATGAAGGGTCAAAATTATTTTCTCTTCCCCAGCACCATTTGTTGAAAAAAAATCCTTTCCCCATTGGACGGTCTTGGTGTTCCTGCTGGAATTCAGTGGCCCAGGAAACACAGGGGTCCCCTCCACATGCTCAGCTCTAGTCCACTGATCCATACGTCGGGGCAGTGCCAGCCCCATGCTGCCTCAACTGCCCGCTCTGCAGCTCATCTCAACACGGAGGTGTGATGTCTCCTACCCTGTCCTTTCCGGGATTATTCTGGTTATTCTGAATAAGTCATTCACTGTTTATGCCCAAAAAGAAAGACAGGGATTTTCTCTGAATAGCAAGTGTAACTTACTTTTTGTTCATTTGTTTTGTTTTGTCTTGAGACAGACTGGCCTTGAACTCATGGCCTAGATCCTCCTGCCTCAGTGCTGGGATTACAGGCATGTACCTCTACACCTGGCAGTTAGCTTTCTTTTTAAATTGTTCTATTGGTACTCATTATTCTACTTTTTAGTCATTTTATTGACATTTCTGCCCATAATTGGCTCATCAATATAAGATAGGTAGACAGGCAGAGAAAATGGGTGTGCGAAGCCTCTGGACTGTGAAACAGAAATGTGCACTCAGGTAGGGGGTTTGCAGGGCTGGAGCTGCCGTGAGCCTAAGCGGTCACTGGCTGAGCAGTGAGTAACAGACCCAGGTGCCCTTCTGGCTTTGACTCAGCGTGTAAATTACTGAGTGCACACCCCAGAAGTTCCAGAAGGCAGTCAGCCCCTCCCCTTCTGCCCTGGACCTTGGCTTTCGGTCACAGTGTTCCCCAGGCAGCAAACCTGGGGCCACAGCCTAAGAGGAAGCCACCTGCAGGGGGCTGAAAGGTGAGTGCCTGGGTCCCTGTGACATCTGAATCCCGAGGGGCCCCTCTGGGAGAGCTCGCTCGTGCATCCTGCTCAGCAATCGACTCCCGCACCCACGGCCGTGGCAGGGACGCCAGGCTCCGCGCATCCGTCCTGGCCCGGTGAGCACGTGGCATGGTCCCCGCTCCAGGTGCAGGCAGTGCAGTCACCCATCACCCAGAGCCCGTGAAGGTCAGGCAAGGCCCAGATCTCCCTGGAGACAGCAGGTGGTGCAGAGACCAGAGCTGCTGGGCTGCTCCCGGCTGCGGTGCAGAGACCTGGGACAGCAGTGTCACAAAGGCACCACAAGGCCACCTCTAAACCTTACTTTGTGACCTTATGAAAATCATGTCACCCTGCAGTTCTACAGTCCATAGCGTCCCACCTTGGGTGTCCGATTGCTGGGCGACACAATGTGAGATGCGACTCGGTCATGTCTGTCCCACACCTGTCACTCCAGCTCCAGCCTCACAGCTGAGCGGATCCGACCTGGCCCTCTACACCTAGATCTTTGTTTTGAGAGGATTCAGCTCTCTGAACTTCCCTCACATGGCGCTTTCTACTTGCACCAAAAATCTCTATGACTTCTTGCACAAATCTAAATCGTTTTGTCACATTTATTGGTGATACAGAACCACTGAAAACAATCCTTCAGTTATGACAGTCCTCCATTCACCACATATTTACTGAGCATTTCCATTAATTGCTATTACTGTTCAGCAGATATGCGGTGTGATCGAAAAATATGGTGAAAGTTTAGTTTTTGTTTTTAATTAAAGTAAAAGATACATTTACTGTGACTCCCCCTCAAAATGCGCCCTCTCACTTCGAATACACTTATCCCATCCTTCTTGCTGCTTTCTGAAGCAGTCCTGGAATCCTCTTTCCTGAGGGTCTCTAGCTGTGCTATCTCAGCTGCCTCAATGTCCTGAATTGATTCAACATGTTTCCTTTCCATGGTCACTTTGACTTTGGTGGAAGAGCGGAAATTGAGCAGTGCCACATACAGTGAATAGGTGGATGAGGACGGACCATGGTAATGTTTTTGTCAGCCTGTCCTTGGATGGCGCTGGGCAGCAGCACTGACCGCGTGTTTGTGTATTTGATCACACCTAGTAAAGACATTCACAAAAGACTTCCAGAACCCCTGCAGAAAGTGGCAAGAATGATGGGATAAGTGTACTTGAAGTGAGAGGGAGTGTTTTGAGGGAGAATAATAGCAAAGTGTCTTTTACTGTAATAAAATTTTTTTTTAAACTATCGGGTGCATTCTCTGCCCACACTGCATAGGAACGGGGATACAGGAGACGGAGGTATTGGGAGGACAAGCTCCGCATTTCCATCTGTCTGCTGAGGACAGGAGGCACGCATCCCGGGGTGCTGGGGAGCGAGGGGTTTCTGAGTGCAGTACTTTCAGTGCTGAGACTAAGCCTGGGCAAACCAGACCAGCTGGTGACCCCACTTAGCAGACACCCTGATATAAGGGGAAGAGATGCAACTCCCAAACCTGCTGGCTATCCGAAACTAAAGCTCCTATTCTCTAAAATCAAGGGATGAATTCTAAGGAACAACAGAGGTGTAGAGTAGGAAAAATTTATTGAGAGAAAGATAGCTTCTAAGAGAGACTGAAGGGAGACCAAAAAGTGAATTTCCCACCCACTCTGCTCCTGAAAGGTGTTTTATGGGACAAAGCCAAGAGGCAAGGCAGGTTCAAGGTGGGACAAAACTATAGTCAACTGGTAAGACTGCAAGTGCAGTTGCTTAGGTAATATTGGTCCAAGGGGAAATCACAAGGTGGACAATGAGGTGGGACAAAACTATGACCAACCAATAAGATTACAAGAAGTAGATTCGCCATTGCCCCCCACGGCCCTCTGGAGTGGGTGTGGCCAGCACTGGCCCCGCCCTCTCCCCATGCCACTTGCCTGGGCACTTGGTAGCTTTCCTTATTTTGAAATTTTCCATTAAATGATTTTTATGTTTTATAATCAGGAGGAAAACATTTAAATAAGCAGTCTTTCTCTTCTGAATGAAGACCTTAGACCTCTGATTTGGGCCTGGTCTTTTTTTTTTAGTACCGGGGATCGAACTCAGGTCCTTCTGCTTGCAAGGCGGGCAGCAGAACCACTGAGCTAAATCCCCAGCCCAACAGTCTTTGTCTTTTGGCAAAATATACACCCATTTTCCTGTCTCTGCTCCTAGTATTCCTGGAGCTGTGGAGTATGCACAGCGATCTTGCTGTCTGACCAGTTCATTCTGTCTTCTGTCTTTAAGATAAGCTGCTTGGAAAATAACGTGTAGACTTTTCTTCCTGCCTGCCTCCCTCCCTCAGTCCTAGCTGATCGTCCCTGACAGCAGAGCTGAGCCACACTCACCACCTGCTTACCAGCTTCGCCCTTAATCCCCAGCTGTTCCCACTTCATCAGGCTGCAGATGGTCTTGCTAATCACACAGGCAGCCTCCCGAAGAACACACTTCATCCATCACATTGGAAATGACCAGCGAGGGCTGCCAATGCTGTGCATGGAAGCCCGGAGGCAGAGTGTGACATTGGTAAGGCTCCTCGTGCCACGCTTCCTGGGTAACCCTGCTGTTGTCCACAGCTAAATTAGTTAGAAAATACTAGAAGGCAGTTGGGCAGGGCTGGGCCCTCAGCAGAGAGGACAGCTGTGGCTGGAGGCGCTTTCACTGAAGACCAGGATTCGAGAGAGGAACAGCTTCACCTGCATTCTTCCCCTGGGGATGGACAGCAGTGACCGAGAATCTAAATAGGCACTAATCACCTTGGGTGGGACTGAAACCTCCCCAGCCCAGTCCTTTTCGGAAAATCCTGGTATTCCTTGTACTCTTGCTACATGACTTGCTTCCCCATTTGCTCCCCATCTAATCAATATTTCCTAAGCATCTATGCTTGTAATCTTTTGTCCCACCTTGAGCCCACCTCTCCTCAGTGATTTGCTCAACAAAATACCCTTGAAGTGCCAGAGATTTAGCTCAGTGGTGCCACCGCCTGCTTTACAAGCTCAAGGTCCTGAGTTTGATCTTTGATACCAAAAAAAAAAAAAACCACCCTTGAGAAGTGGGGTTGGCGGGCAGCCTTCTTACATAGAAGCTGTCTTTCTCCTTTCTCTCGATGAAGTCTTCCTGCTCTTAACCTCTGCTGTTCCTAGAATTCATTCTTTTGGTTTTAGAGAACACCACCTCGGGGTTTTGGATGTCTAGCAGGTTGGGAGATATAATATTTCCCTTCCATTATTTGGATTACTTGGTGCTCTGTATCAGTGGGGCAGAGAGGAAGAAATACAGTCGTTGTGTCAGTGAGGGCTTGGGGCTGAGTGACAGAAACCCCAGGAAAGGCTGCACAATGCTTTCTGTCCAGAACCAGGGTTTCCAGGAGCAGTCTGGCTCTCCTCTCCCCAGATTTCCACACACCTCTATGGCTAGAACTGGCCCTTCCCAGGCTCTCCCCTCCCAGCCCCTCTGGGACCCCCAAAGCCTGGTGAGGGCTTCCTGTAGCCAAGTGGTAAAGAGAAGCCCGTTCCTTCCCCCTTGACAGGCACAGGCACAGCGGGCACAGCGGCTCTCGGGTTGCGTGCTGGGGTTGTTGCATGTTGTGGATTGCTCTGTCCTCCCTTATGTTGACGCTCTAACCCAGCACCTGTGAATGTGACCTTATTTCCAAATAGGCTCTTTGCACATACATTTGAGATGAGTCCTGCGGGTGACTCTAATGCCACACGTCGGTGTCTTTGTAAGAAGGGGGTGAACAAACAGGCACCCAGGGAGCCCCCCGACAGAGGCAGCCCCTCAACTTGGGACATTACAGCCAGAACTATGGAAGGTGAACTTCTGTCACTTCACATCACCCCGTTCAGAGTGATTCACGGCAGCAGCCCAGGGGAATTGACATTACACCATAAAATATCCCAGAAGGTCAAACACCCCAGCGTTCTAAGGGCTAAGTAACGCAGGAGAAGAAATAGTGGAGAGTGCATGGTCTCTTCCCCAAACCTGGAAGTCTCTGATTAGAAAGAAAAGATTGGCTATGTAAAACACATAAAAAGAACAAAGTTCGAATAAATGGTAGAAATGTATTTGCACCACGTGCACCATTGGTAAGGGACCCTAAGTGACTGAAATAGAAATAACCTGACACACACAGAGATGAGGCCGGGGACAGCAGAGGTTCAAAGGCAATGAAACGTGGAGACTTGATCCGCCTCACTGATCATCAAATACAAGAAAATTAGAATAAAATTACACAATCGCAGCTACTGGTACCGATGACTCAGACCAGAAACATCCAGTGCTGACTGTAGCTGCTCCCGAATGTCCCGGCCAGAAGTGGCAGGGGCCTGGCTATGCAGTAGGGGTAACTCGGCAGGCCAGGGCTGACCAGACCCCGCACGTGGTCTTGCCTGGCTCCTGGGGGTGACGTCTGAGCCCCAGGAGTAGCCTTGTGATACCAGTGTCTTTGCAACAATGTAGCACTAAAAATGTCCCCCAAAGCCTCCTGGGATTATGGGCGGGGCTTTTGGTTGAGTTATGGGAGCTTATAGCTGACTTGCTGTTAGCGGCGGGGTCTGGTTGGAAGAGGTGGTCACCAGGGCATGGCCTCGAGGGCTCATTTCCCTCCCCAGCTGCTCCCTCTGCGCTACTTCTGGTCCTCCACCCCTGAGCAGCTCTCCCCACACACACCTCCCTGAAGTTGTGGGTGTCAGGCATTGTGTCCCAGCAGTGAGGGAAGTGACAGACAGTGTGACTGAGACCCACACCACAGCTGTGGTTTGTGCCAGGGGTGTGACTCACTATGAACACCGCTTCTGCATGCCGGAAGTGCAGGCCCTGCTGTGTCACCTTGACCTGGGGAAGGCTGGTCTGAGAACCCAGGTCTGTCACAGGGGCACTGCATGCCTGCGTCACTGACCCCAGGGAAAGCAAAAACAAAAACAAATACCAGGGCTCCAGTGAGCCTTCCTGGGTGGCGACGTTTCCTGTGTGTTGTCAGACGTTGCTCCGGGGAGAATTCAGTGCTGTCTGCACAGCTCCGCTGGGAGCCCGCTTCCCCTGGACTCTTGGCCATTTACTGTTTCCCTGCGCTGCCTTCTGTCTGTATTTTCTCAGAGATAAATCATAAGCTCCAGGAGAAGGTTTCTGTGAGCCCTGGGAGTCTTTCTAGTGCGTCCTCCCCCTCCCAATGTGAGGGGGTCTTGACCGCTTTGGGATCAGAAGCTGGGGTCAGAGGTTGCACAGCGCCTGTGAGGCACTGCAAGGACTGGATTACTCACATGAAAGAAAAAAGGGTGAGATACGCTGTACCACATCTCGCCTCTATGCAGGAGGAAGGCGGGATGGACCATGCCAGGGTATTTTATGGCTGGGATCCAAACGTGCCCCAAGCCTTGTTGTGTTGAGGACGTGGTTCTTGGTGAGCTTTGGGAGGTACCTGGGTCACACGGGCTCACACTTCACCTGTAGCTTGATCCGTGGATGAGACTGTGATTCGGTGGCACTTTTGGGAGAGAATGGAAACTGGAGGTGGGGCCTAGCTGGAGGGACAGGGTCCTGAGGATGTGGCCTTGGAGACCATATCTGGGCCCTGGCCCCTTCCTCTCCCTCCGCTTCCTGGCTGCCCTGAGGTGAGCAGCCTGACTTCTTCAGGGCCATTTGATGATGTTCTGCCCGCTTAGCTCACGGCAATGGAACGGAGTCCATGGACTGAGCTGTCTGAAACCATGAGCTGAAACAAGCCTTCCCTCCTTAAAGTTGTTTTACCTTGGGTATCTGGTCACAGTGATGAAAAGCTGACACAGAGGGTGTGACACTACATGGCAGTGAGTCCCTGGCCACACCCATGGTCACCCCAGGTCAACGTGAGGTAGAGGAGTGATGTTCTCTCAGTCAATGGGGCTGGAGCTGGGAGCAACGTCTGTTCCCACGCTTGCTTGCTTGCTTGCTTTTTTTTTTACTTTGAAAGAATTTAGTGTGTAAACAAATACAAAAGAAAAAGCATTATAGCAACCAGTTTTGTTATAACAATTTCAAAGATGCTTCACCAATAAGTACTTTTCTACATATATAAAGAAGCTATCTCTGCAAAATACTGTTTACACCTTCCTATGGCATAACTTCACAGTCTCAGATCTTAAGCCAGAAAAATAAGGTTTATGCTGGTAAATAAAACAACTTGCAGATTCCGTCCTCATAATTAATATCCTTGAAAATTATAAAAAGATCTTCCAAAAGGAGAAAGAATATACCTAGCGGGGCCTCCTCGGGCAAACCCATGCCCAGAGGGACTGCCCTACAACCTGCAGGACCAGCCCAGTGATGGTGGGCTGAAATCTAGAAGTGACCTACCTTAGCGCATATGCCTGAGTCAAGGAGTTATTGGCAGACTTGTAAGAAAACAAGAAAACAGTGTAGAGATAAGGTTCCTATGAACTAAACAGTAGTATTTGGCTGTGATACCAAAGGAGCCCAAGAATAAAACAACTATATTGATTATCATTCCCAAATGACAGCTCTGCCATTATTACGGAAAACTGCATGTGAGGTTTCTATTCTTAGTAGATTTCAGCTTGAAGACTTTCAATTTAGAATCTTAAAGTTTGATAAGCTCCTTTAAACAGTAAGTCACATATAATGAATATAGCACTAAACTGATAAGATTGGCTTCTGACTCATCTTGAATTATTTGTGGAAGTATTGCCATTTAAAGAGATCTTTTTCCTGAGACATTGTGCAAAGTCACACAGGACAACACAAATTTTCTCCAGTTTTCCCTACAAATAACAAAATAGGAAAATCTGATGACAACAATATATTTTATGAGGAAAACATGTTTCTTAAAACTGTGTTTTCAGTTACAGCTATGACTGATTAGGAGGTAAGAACCAAATTTAAGACCTGATTATTTTTATAAGCAAAGAGACTGTGTACCTAAGGTAAAATTCTGGTTAGTGTTTAAAAAACTTTTATAGGAAACTCTTTACAAGTGGAGAAACTAAGGCACAGAAACTTAACCAAGCCATGCATCCTCTTTCACAGCACGAGGGGAGTTTCAGCCTCTTTACGACCAACACTCGCAGCCCACAAGCTGAGAGCCTCTTTCTTGAAAGCCATTCCTATGGTTGTGGCTTAGTTAAGTCCCCTCCAAATTCATGCACTGAACCCCTAACCGTAAAGTGACTTTGGAGACCGGGACATTTGCAAAGTGGAAGGGGACCAAGATGGGGGTGTAAAGAGAATGAAGATGCATCGTGTACACACACCGGCTCCCCACAGTGAATGCACTGCGAACTGTCCTAGTAAAACCTAGCACTAAAAGATTCACCATACTGTATCAATAATGAGGTTTTAAATACTACACGAATCACTACAACGTGACAGAGACGAAAAGTAAGCACCCACTGCTGGAAACATCGCACTGATACATCTGGCTCCTGCAACTGCCACAAGCTTTCAATTTGTAAAAGACACTGCATCTGCAAAGGTCTATAGAGATATACGTCTGTGGGGGGAAAACAAACAAAGAAAGTAATTATGGTCCAATGAGGCATGAGAGAGGTCTGGAAGCCAACAGGACTCTGGTGTTGTTGTAAGAAGAGGGAGAAGTCAGATATGGTGGCACACAGCTGCGAACCCAGTACTTGGGAGGCTGAGGCAGGAGATCACTAGGAGTTCAAGACCAGCCTGGGTTGCATAGTGAGGTTCTATCTCAAAAAACCAAAAGAAGAGGGGTGCAGGGAGGAGGTGTGGCCCTCAGGGGTCCAACATCCCTGGGATTTCGGTCTTGGCCTTGCAGTCTGCAGAGCGGTGAGAAATAAGCGTCTGTAGTTGAGGCGCCCGGTGGTATTTTGGTGGCAGCCGTAGGTGCATGGACAGCTCCACCGGCTTTGCCCACCTGGGGGCCATAGGACAGCTTGGGTGGGGCAAGGATCCCCGGGAGCAGGGCCCTGGCACAGCTTTTGGGCTCGGCTCCCGCTCCAGGTGCCCCCGCAGTGCGCAGCCCAGAGTTGATGGCCGCTGGGTCACCTGGACACCTCCAACCCAGGCCTCCCGGACCCCAGCTGGGGAGTGCGGCGCTTTGGCTCTTCCTGGCCATCTTGTTGTTGCACAGGTGTTTCTCGTCAGTCACCGAATTCTCTTCACACTGCAGACCTCGCTTTCTCCGGGTCCAGGCCGGGCGTGGGCTCGGGAAATGACAGCTCTGTGGGTGCTGCTGACCGAAGCCAGGGGTCTGTCGGGGCGCTGTACTAACAGGCGCTACAAATGCCAGTCTAAGGAAGAGCGGCGTGGGGCTGCGGAGCTCCCCGCCCCTCCCCCTCCCCTCCCTCTCCCCCCTCCTCTCCTGGGAGCTTCAGCAGCTCGGCCTCCTCCCCAGGCCCTGCTCATCCCGGAGTTTCTGCCCCCAGGGAAGCAGCCCAGCCAGGCCTCGCTGCCCGGACTTCGGCGCCCAGCCGGGTTGGAATGGTGTCCAGAGCCCGGGGACAATGCTGCAGTCCGCCCCGCGCCCCACGCCCCGCGCTCCTTTCTGAGGACCAGAGAGGCGATCTCGGCCCTGCCGCGGAATTACTGCCTGATGCTCGTCCCCCAAGCTGCACGCCTCTCCCCGCCTCCGGATGGAGAAACACATTATTTATATATTTGATTTTTACACCTTTTACAACTGCATTTTTTTTTTGGTACCAGGGATCGAACTCGGGTCCTTGCACTTGTGAGGCAGGTGGTGGAACCACTGAGCTAAATCCCTGCCCCTGTAACTGCATTTTTAACTCTGATGATTAGGATTTTGTCATTCACTCAGAAGAGCAGGCTGAAGAAAAAGTACAAGAGGTTGCAGGAAGAAAACTTGAATGAGAAAATATTTTATAATTCTCAGGGGTTTTTTTGGGGGGGGCAGATACCAAGGGTTCAAACTCAGGACCTTGTGCTTGCCGGGCAGGCACCAGAACCACTGAGCTAAATCCCCAACCCTCTCAGTTTCAAAATACTGACTTTTTCTCATTAAAATCAATAGGCTCTCACTGTGTAAAGTTCAGATGAGTAAATGGCAGGAAACAAAAATGTGTAGCCTCTCTACCCAGAGATAGCCAGTGGTACCATCTTAGATTTGTTTTGTTGTTGTTGCTAGTATATGTTTGCAGTAACGATGATTACATTTATCACAAAGAGTTGATACAGGTACGTAACACACCTTAATTCTTCTCTTCATACCAGAAAGTGTTACAGACACCATACGACAGTGATCCATGCATACCCATGTTTATAGCAGCACAGTTCATAACCCAAGCTCAAGGAAGTGGAGGAAAAGATTCTCCAGCACAGCAAATTGAATTTAGCAGAAAATTACTTTGAAACCATGTCTTAGTCACTTTCCCATCACTGTAACAAAATACCCGACACTTGCGGCTTGAAGGAGGAGAGGTGTATTTGGGCTCAGGATTTCACTGGGTTCAGTCCATGGTTAGTCGGCAGGAACAACATGGCAGAACAGCGTGGTGGAGGAAAGCTGCTCACACATGCTGGCCAGGAAGGAAAGAGAAGAGAGGGTGCGGGGAGGTCACATCCTCCCAAGTATGTCCTTAGGGACTCATCCCTTCTGGCCAGGCCCCACCTCTGAATGTGAGACACTTGTGGGACATTCTAGATCTAACATACAATAAATAGGAGATAATCTGTACACTGGGCTAAATAATGTCTCGCTAAAACCCAGAATCTCAGAATGTGACTTTATTTGGAAATAGGGTCTGTGAGGTGCCACTGAACTAAACTGAGCGCATACTGGAGTAGGCTGGCCTTGTCATGACTGATGTCTTTAGGGAAGGGGAAGTTGGGACAAAGGGACCCAGAGCCACGGCAGGGAGGCCGTGTGAAGACCCCAGGGACAGCGGCAGGCAGCAGCATCAGCAGAGGCAGGAGGGTTCTTCCTGGAGTCTCCAGAGACACAGGCCCTGGCACCACCCTGGCCTGGGTTTTGCGGCCTCCAGAAGTGTGAGGAAGTGACTGATGTTTTGAGCCCCCAGTTTGTGGGAGTTTGTCTTGGCTGCTCCAGAAAGTCAGTCTACTCCGTCATCAAGCCTAGCTGTCATTTTAAGCAACTGCACTATTTTTGGCCCCGCTCTGGGCTGTGTGCTCCCAGGAAGCTGTGGCCTGAGTCTGTTTGGGACTAGAGGATGGAGAGCCAGCAAGGACAGCACAGCCTCTTCAGCAGCCACACTGCCCAAAGGCTGGAGACCACCAAGGCCAATGCGGGACCTACACCCCCTGGGACTGCGCTAGAGCCCACCCAAGGTGCCGGTGCCTGTGCCTCCTCCCGGGCCACACTGCACCAGGCTTGCTAACTGCCACCAACCGGCTTGACTTCATCCTCTCCATCACCGGGTCACCTGCACTTCTGCCCTGCCGGAGCAGAACCAATTATGCAGCGTGCAGCTTCCAGGGAGAAATTTTGAAGGTGACACCTACTGAAAGCACCCTAGCTAAAGACTGGCTGGAGGAAGGCAGTGTGAGTGCCCTCTGCAAAACAGACCTTTCATTTGTTTGCTTGTTTGAACAGGGCCTTGCTATATATTCCAGGGTAGCCTTGAACTCACTATGTAGCCCAGGCTGGCCTCGAACTCCCTATGATCCTCCTGGCTCAGCCTCCTGAGTGTTGGGATTACAGGCTTGTGCCACCATGCTCTGCTCGAAACAGACATCCTCTTAAACCCAAGCAGTCAGTGCGTGAGTCTGCCAGGGCTACCCTAACCACATACCACAGGGGCTCATCCCGTGGCACCCAGGAAGCAGAGAGAGATGGGGCAGTGGGGACAAGAGACCCCCAGGTCATGCCCAGGGACCCCTCCAGAAACCCTGCCTAGCGACAGGGAAGAATCATGAATAAGCCTGGCACCCAGGATCTGATCACTTCCCGGAGCCCCACTTCTGAACCTAGAGACAGTTTTCATCTAAACCGCAGCTCTTGACCTGAGGGTGGCCGCAGGAGGTACTAGGTGTGTGAAAATTCATCAAGCTAAACTTACAGGCCATATACTTTTCTCTATGTATTTAGGTTCATAGGAAAGCGAAGCGCCTCCTATTAATTCCTAGCACAATAAACTAGATCCAGTTATATCACATCTCTAAGCTCTGGCATCTCCTAACCCCTAAAACAAAACGATAAGGACACCATTAGCAGCCAGGTGTGGTGATGCACACCTGTAATCCCAGCTACTTGGAAGCTGAGGCAGAAGGATTCCAAAGTCCAACTCAGCCTGGGCAACTTAGAGACCATGTCTCAAATAAAAATTAAAAGAGCTGGGGACACAGCTCAGAGGTGAGTGAGTGCACAGCACATGTGCACCAGGGCCTGTGTTCAATCCCCAGCACTCAGTACCACACCCACGCAAAAAGAACCCTGCGTTAGCCTTCCACTGCTATAACAAAACACCTAAGCTATCAATTTAAAAAGCAGAAAGGTTTACTCTGGTTCATATTTCAGAGATTCCAGTCCATGATCACTGGCGAGAGAGGAAAGGGAGGTGCAGTCCATGTTCCCCAAGTTCAGCCCCAACCCCTGGAGTGTCAAAGCCTTGAATACAGGTGTTTGGGCCCCTTTGTCCAAACCACGGGTCATACTCGCTCTACCGAGGCAGGCTGAGAACCAACCTGTGTGACGGGCACGTGATCACTGCCCAGTAACTGGCAGCATTTTTTACCAGGCAAAATGAATCTTTGGTGACAGAAATGAGAATCTGGAGGGTAACGGACCTTGGGGTACAGCTGTCGCGTTAGAGGGGGATGCGTACCAGGTAGGTCCTAATTTTTCCAGTGGGGCAGTGGACCTGCGTGCTTTCCTGTGCACACACCACACTTCAGTCTCCAGAAATAAATAAAGGCCAGGCACAGCGATGCACATCTATAATCCCAGCCCTGCGAGGCTGAGGCAGAAGGTCTGCAAGATCAAGCCCAGCGTAGGCAACTCAGTGACTTGACAAAACCCTGTCTCGAAATAAACTTTAAAAGGAGTGGAGATGTAGTTCAGGGCAAAGGCCCTGGGTTCGTCCCTAGCAACAAACAAGTAAATAGATGTATGGATTTCAAGGCGGCGAGGACAAAGTAGGCTAAAGCCCGCAGCACAGCGCCTCCTGCCATCCTCTGCTGTTCCAGTCGACAATCCCAGTTCGGGGGATTTAGGGAGACCGCAGGGGGCACAGCCTGAATCTCAAACTGCGCTGCTCACGCTGGGGATCTGGGGATGGAGAATGTGTGCCTGCAGCGGGTCAGCTGGCTCTGCCCGCCCGGTTCCCCAGCTTTGGGTTTCGGAATAGCGGGTGAGGGGTCGCCGCCCACGCGTTAGCACAGCTATGTCTGCACCTGGAGTCCGGTCATCTGTGTGTGGGCTGGGCTCGTCCTTGGCAGTACTGTGTCAATACTATGTGGCGGTCTCGTCCGCAGCCCTGCAGGCCAGAGAGGAGGCAGGAAGTGTGCCCTCGAAGTGCGCCCTCGCAGTTCACTCAGCCCGCGGTGGTCCCGGCCACCTCCCCACGGCTTCTCGGCCCAGCCCCACCTGCCCGCCCAATAGCCCGCTCCCTCTCCGCACTCGTGCCCATCGAGCTCGGGCCGCTGCCCACTGGGGCTCACAGGGCCCGGCGACCCCTGCGCGGCGACTCCTCCTCCCCTCCGTGGGCAGGAGGCTGCCTGCTCCGGCCCCTCCGAGTGAACAGCGTTGCCAGGGTGTGACGGGCCTCCGCCGTGGGCAGTCTGGCCCCAGAGCTCTGTCCATCTTCCCCGGCCCCGCAGCTGTCCTGACAGCCTCACTCAGCCGGCCTCATTCCCAGGGACACCCAGATTTTCTGGGCTCACGTGTGCCCTCGGGCCACACACCCAACCCACAAGCAGCCATGGGCGGGTCCTGAGGCCCTCGCCTCCCGCCGCCTCTCAGGCCTGCAGTCAGGGCGCCCGGCACCGACGCAAAGCCCGCTGCTTTCAAGCTTACTGCGGCGTGAGTGGCTGACCCGGGACTCTCCCACCAGGCGTCTCGGGAGGCTGGGCTGCAGCACTGGGGCCTCTGGGAAGACGGAGGAAAGGTGCGGACAGGGAGCCAGCATCTCATGAAGGTGCCGAGGGCTGCCCAGGGTCCCGTTTGGAGGGAGCTGGGACCATTCGCAGACAGACAGCACAGCCAGCGGAGAGAGCTGCTCAAGGCACGGTGAGCCGGAAGTGGATGGACAAGGAGGAGCCTCAGAAGGAAGTGGATCCTTCCGGGCCACGCCCCAGGACCGCCTCTTCCCAAGGCCCCGCCTCCCAATACCTCCAGCTCTCGCCCTCATCAGCCAATCACTTTCCACCCATGAGGCTTTGCGGGGACATCTAGCTCTGAACTGTAACAAATGGCGTCACTGGTTGGGACCTAGGACCCTTCTAATGTGGTGGCTCTCAGTCTTGCTGCCGTTAGAATCCCTTGGGGACTCTGACCAATAAGATCAAGGCCGCAGCCAGGGAAGGCTTGGGCTCCAGCAGCTTCAAATGCCCCTGGGTGCCAACGAGGACGAGCAGGCTTCCCCCTCCCATCCAATGGAGCGGCCTAGGGAGGAATCCCGGTCTAACCCTGCAGCTGAGACAGGCAGCAGGTGACCCTCGAGAGGCTGTCACCTGGGGTTTGTGACATGTATTTTATTCTGAATCTGCCTTTTATTCTATTTTTAGATTTGTGTGTGTGTGTGTGTGTGGTACCGGGGATAGAACTCACGACCTTGTGCTTGCAAGGCAAGCGTGGTGCCACTGAGCTAAATCCCCAGCCCTTATTTTTAGAATTTTTATCAGTACCTGTTCGAAGTACATGATGTTTACATTCCTTGCGTTCATAATGTTTACATTCCATGCGTGAACATAACAACCTACATAACACATCTTTATTCCCTTCCTCATCCTCTTTCCTCTGCTTCACCTTCCCTCCCTCCCTTCCTTGATCCGCTTTCCCTTTGAGATAGATGTCTCTTCTTACTTCCTATTTTCCATCTTTTATTTGGCTCTTTATTTATAATTTGGATTTCTCATATTAAAGAAACCATGCCGGGGATTTAGCTCAGTGGTTTCACTGCCTGTTGTGCAAGCTGAAGGATCCGAGTTTGATCCACGGCACCAAAAAAAAAAGAAACCATGCAATATTTAAGCTTGTGTTTCTGATTCATTTCACTTAACATTATAGTCTCAAGGGCCGGGGATTTAGCTCAGTGTTTCCGCTGCCTGCCTCGAAAATGCAAGGACCCGAGTTTGATCCCTGATACCAAAAAAAAAAAAAAAAATTATGGTCTCAAGGTGCATCCATTTTCCTATAAATAACTGTATCCTTCTTTATGGCAATGTAGTATTTCATTGTGTGTAGCTACCAGCATTTCTTTATCCATTCATCTGTTGATGGACATAAAGGTTGCTTCCAAGATTTACTATTGTGAATCGTGTTGCTATATACACGAGTGCGTGTGGATCACTGTACTATGATATCTTAACTCTTTCAGGAAGATACCTAGAAGGGGAATAGCTGGGTCAGATGGAATTTCTAGTTGAGAAGCCCTGCTCTGGCGCAGAGTTGATAAGGAGGCTGGGCCTGGAGCAGGCAGAGCCTGGAGGAGCTGGGCAGGGCCAGGCCCCCATGGGTGCTCCACGTACAAGATTCTAGGCATCGCTCATGCCCTCAGCTGTGTTCTTCCCTCTGCTGTGGGTCCCAGAAGAGAGCGTTTGTCTGATGATTATGATTCCAGGCAGTGCAGTGCATAGAACTGCCCCCTCCTACTGCACTGAATTCAAGCACGAAGTCCAAAAATGTGGGAAAGAAAGAACAGAAATAGGGATATGGAAGTAGCACAAATAGAACAAGACAATCTCATCTTCTCATTGATTAAGAAAGATCTGGAGCTGGATGTAGCTTGGTGTACAGCACTTGCCTGGTATGTGCATGGCCCTGGGTTCTGGCCCCAGTGTGGCCACATGAATCGAACCCCTGGAAGTCCTTGGGGATGGTGGCCCTGGGGGAAGTTCTGGGTCCTTCCCTCAAGAAGAATTATCAGGATCTAGCCCAGGCCAGGGAAGAACAGGCCTCTCTCAGGCTGATCACGAGACATTAAAAGAAGTGTGTGAACCAGAAGGAAAGCAATGCTGGGCCCTCTATTCTGAGACCACAGAGCTGGGATGGAGCAGATTAGGTGAGAGCCACCCAAGGGACGAAAGCTTCGGTGTCCCCTTCACGGGTGCCTGTTCCACAGTCGCGTGGGCACTGGCATCTCCCAGCACTCTCCACGCCTGGAAGCTTTCTTGCCCCGTGGACCATGTCTGTAGGTCAAGACGGGCAGCTCCAAGGTCACCTTGGCTCTGGGACGGTGGCCAAGGGGAGTGGGGGGCTCCCCGGCCCCAGGCCCTGTGTACCTCTGTTTCCTGTGGACGCCACACAAAGCCACGTAACAGTACCACCTCTCATGGTTCTGGAGGTCAGGAGTCCACACCAAGGCATTGGCAGCTCACCCCCTGCTGACCCTCAATTCTCTGGGTCCCCAGCTTTGGGGGCTGCCAGTCTTCCTGGGCCGTGGCAGCCTCATTCCAGTCTCTGCTCCACACCTTTGACTCAGTTTCTCTCCCTGCCAGGGTAAGGCAGGGGGTCTCCTCATCCTGCCATCCTTCATCCAACCACATCTGCAGAGCCTTTGCCAGAGAAGGAAGCAGGGTTTCCACCAGTGGAAAGCTGCTGCCTTGGGGTCAGCATTCAGCCTAGGACGGGCGGGCGAGGAGGGGGTGTCATCGCCCAGCGAAGGAGGCAAGAAGCAGCTCAGGCCAACTCGAGGGCCCTGGAGGAAGCCTGCCCCTCCCCGCTGCTCTGACACCTGTCTTCCATGCGTCCAGCAGGGGTGTGAGTGACCCGGGGAGACCCACCGGACCAGGCTGGCAGAGGCCCGTGCTCCAGCCTGGCTCTGCACTGACCCCCTCTGCCTGTCTCAGTGGCTTCCCTGCGGCCAGCTCGAAGAGGACCTGTCCTCCCCCAGCCCCCATGACTCGACCCTCCTGTCATCATGAATGTGGGGACCAGGGGCATCTTAACACCTTGGTGGGTTCTCAGCCCACCCCAGACCTGCAGAATCAGAGCTCCCATTTCCCCAAAACCGGGGCGCTCAGCAGCCTGAGCAGCCATGGCAGAGAAGCAACCTGGATCTGTCCCCCCCACCCCGACTGCTGATGCCCCAGTTCTGTGCTCCTCTCTCCTATCAGAAGCATGTGGGCCGCCTGCCTCCACAGGGAGCGGGCGTGCAGTTTGGAAGCCAAGCAGCGCTCATTTGGTTTATTTATCTTCCTGAAACGCAATCTGTGTTGGATCCCAGAGACCGTTCTGAACAGCTTGAGCTGTTATTCTTCCCTGGGTGGGGTGAGCATGTTTGCGTTGAGCAAAGTTGAGAAACATTTCTGTGGCTGATCCCCAGGCCTGCAGCCTCTCCCAGCAGCAGCCCCCAGCCACCCCCTGGCCACCTGCCCTGGCATCTCCAGAGCCCTCTGATGCATCCACCCTGTATCTGCTGTTTCTCTGCCACCCTCTCCCCTTTCTTCTGGGGAAGGGACCTGCCAGTCACAGCAGGCCTGCCTCTTCCTCCCACCCACCACCTGGCCTACATCACGTGGCAGTCACGTGACTCAGACCCACCCACAGTGATTGGTCCAGTGTTGACAAGTGACTGAATCTAGAGCAATCAGGCTCCTCCCCTGGGCGGTTCACTATGAGGTTGAAGCCTAGGGTCTCTAGCTGCAAAGACATCCATCAGTACTGCTGCCCCCTGCCTTGGAGTCCCTGCTTTGGGGGCCCCTGGCCTGGAGAATGCCCGTCAGCAGAAGGAAGAATTAGGCCACGCAGAGAAGCCTGGATCAAGGTCTGAGCAGGTGGAAATTTCAGATCCACTCCAAAGCCTGCTGTAGCTCCTGACGTCCCTGGCATCACTATGGCTCTTGGAGCTCCCAGAGTCCTAACTCCTTCCCTTTCAGCCTAAAATCGTCCACATTTGATTTCCATCCTTGTGACTGGAAGAGTTCTGAGAACACATTTTCATCTTGGAAATCTCCATGGCTGCCCCCCTGGGGACAGGGCCACCCTCCTGTGTTGGCATGAGGAGCCCCTCCCAATGAATGCCCTGCTCCTCACTTCCTGCCCCAGTAATTTAACCTCTGCGTTGACCTTTCAAAGCTACAGATGCACACCGGGCTCCTGCAAGCGCCTGCCAGTGTAGCAGGAGTTAGGGTTCTACTAAGCAGTAAGGACGGCAGCCCCAAATAGGCCTGCTGAGCAGGACCCTCCAGGGGTCACAGACACCTCTGTAGGTCCTTCAGCTGTCAGGGTCCTCCCCACAGATGACCAGGCGGTGGGGGCTCGAGGCTGTGGGGGCCCTGCATGGACACTGTGTGAGACTACAAAACTCCTATATGTGGTCTCTGGTAGGATGGAGATTGCTTTCACAGCAGCCTGATAAGTGCCCCCCGCGTTTCCCCTCGCCCGGCTGGGAGCATCCCAGAGGGACCCAGGGCTTTGGAGTTCAAGATCTTGGAACCTGCCTGACACATGCAGACGGAGCACCCAGACTCTGTGTTGTGTTTTAGGGAGGTTTGTGGATCTGCACTGTCAGAAAGGCCATGGGCTGCCCAATACCCCTGTCCACCTCGGGACAGGTGAGGGATGTAACAGCTCCCGGGCTTGTCAGGAGGACTCTGCCCAGGACACAGTTCTGCATGCACTGACCCTCTCAGGGTGTCCATCTGCATTTCCTCCCCTTCCTCTTTTTCTCTCCCTTCTGGCCCCTCCTTCCCCTGCCTTCTCTTCACAGCCTGTCCTTGTCTTTCAGAGGAGAGTCACCGGATGCCATGGGCACCTACTCCTGCCCTGGGGATGGTTGGGGCTATTTGACAGCCAAGAGGAGCTGTTGAGATGGCCCCCAAGCCGGGAAAAGTGTCCTGTGATTGCATTTAGCCTCTGTTTGGCTTGTCCCCAACCCGCCTGAACTCCATCCACCGCCCCGCATGGACCCCATTTGATCCACTCACAGGATCTGTGAGTGACATATCTCCCAGGAGCAGCAGCTGTGGGCCAAGGGAGTCAGCACAGACTCAGCCTGCTCCCTGGCCCTGCACAGTGAGGGTGGAGAGTGGGCTTGATTTGCTTTGGGATGCTCCTTGGGATCGGTGGAGCACACTTCTAGGTGTGCCTGGGTGGTTTATGGCGGTGTCGGTGTCGTGGGCTTGGGCTCTGTGTCTGGTTCCTGGCCCCCTTCTTTCTGTACTGTTCCCCTGCTCTGTTTCCTGGCCTCTGTGAACTATGCATCTTTGCACCATGTCCTTGTGCCATGATGTTCCTGCCTTGGAGCCAGCTGACCATGGACTGAATCCTCTGAAACCATGAACTACATTAAACCTCTCCTCCTTTAAGTCCTAGGTATCAGATATTTTGTCCCATGTCAAGAGCCATTCTATATAATTTTTTGGGAAAAATCATATCATTATTAAAGTGTGGTTAGGGTTTGTCTAAAGCCTAGTGTCAGGGCTGGGGATTTAGCTCAGCGGTTTTGCCACCTGCTATGCAGGCGCAAGGACTGGAGTTCGATCCCCAGTACTAAAAAAAGAAAAGGAACTCATAAAGCCTAGTGTCTTTGACGTGGGAGCCAGCTATGGTATGTGGAAACATAACTCCATGTGCCTCTGGTCACTGTTGAGGCCTCAATGGTCCCATGATGCTACACTGCAGGGCAAGATTACATCAGCTGAAGTCATCCTGATTCCTTGAGAACCCAGTAGTAATTTTTTTAAAAAGAATGTCTGAGGGAAGGACAAATTCCTTATCAGCCTGCTATCTTGTCCCACCTACTATTGTAAGAATGTTTTGTCCCTCTCACCGTCCTCATCAACATAAGATCCTCATCAACCTAAGATTCTCATCAACATAGGCTCACCACTGCCCTGAGTCCCTGATACTCCCTCCCATTATTGTGTGCACCAAAAAAATAGTGGTCAGCTCGGAGTGTCTTTGTCTCTGGCCCCTCTCGCCTTCACCTCTCAGCCCCCCCCAAGTATTTTGAAAGTGTGTCTTTGTCTTTCTTTCTTTGTCCCTTGTCACACCCTCTCTAGGCAGATCGGAGGACTGATCAGCCTAAATAGTCCCAGTGATGAAAAGCTGACTAAAACAGCTCCTCAGTCTCCACAGTCTGGGGCTGCCACTGAAGCCACCAACAGCCCGGGGCTGAAACTACAAGACTCTTCTCTCCCAGCTCCTAGTGCTGCTTGGCTTGTGGCTGCAGCCCTCCAAGCCCTGCCTCTGTCTTCTCCTTGCCTTACAAAGACAAGAGCTATGGGATTTAGGGCTCATCTTAAATCCGGGATGATTTCATCTCATGGTCCTTGTCTTAGCTACTGTTTTGTCTCTGAGACACAACACCTGACTTAAAGGAGGAGGGGTTTATCCAGGCTCACAGTTACAGTCCATGGTCAGGGGCTCTGATACAATGTGTTGCATTCAAGAGATAGATTCCAGGTTCTTGTGTACTCCAAGCAAAGCATTGCAAGTGTACACTCAGTGGTAAAAGGGAAAGCAGCTGCATCCATTACTGTTAACAAGGAGGTGTGCTCTGGGCAGGTCTGTGCCAACAGAAACAAAAAGGTGGCATGAACGAAAAACGGTGCTGGGACGGTGGAGGAATAGGAAGAAGGAAGATCTCATTGGACTTCTCTGATCATGATTGACAGCGATGATTGCCAGGGTGCTGAGTCATCTCAGGGGCTCCTAGTAGCATGACTCTTAGAGTCCACTCTGTTTTAGTCACCTGGAGGAGATGTGGTCCTATCTACGAGCCTTCAATGAAGTTTGACTGGGGAAAAAGTTACTGAAGGTCAGGACATGGGATCTAACACCTACCACCAACGTGCTCTGGCCCTGAGCCTTAGAGATTTCCTGGGTCTTTGCTATTTTATTTTCTACTTCTCTTAGGACACTGGAAGGAGGAATAGCCCTGGGGTGTTGCCCAAATTTAGGGAGATGGAGGTGGGCTGGTCTCTCAGCCCCAACTGTGCTACCTGTACAGTATTAGCTCAAAAGCAATAGCAGGGGCTGGGGATTTAGCTCAGTGGTTCCACCACCTGCCTGGTAAATGCAAGTTCCCAAGTTCGATGCCCAGTACCAAAAAACCCACAAAAAACCAAAAACAAAAAGAAATCTGACATAAATGCAATGACTCTCATTCCTTTGTAGATCAGCTGTTTATTTCTTTACCGGAAGCAGAGAGCAAAGCTAGGACCGGAAGCCTTCCAGGCCACGCCCATGACCCACCTCTTCCGCCCAGCCCCACCTCCAATCACAAGCCAGCTTTGAGTCCCCATGATCCAATCACCTTCCTGCTCCCGCCTGTGAGCGCCCGAGGCTTTGGGGACGTTCTTGGTCTGAACTGTAACAGTGCTTCACTAATCACGTCCTCGAAGCCCTTCATTCCAAACGGGGGCGCAGACAGATTCCAGTGGATGTGAATTTTCAGGGGGAACCAACCATTCAAACCCACCCCATCCCCCAGCCCTCTGTCTCCCAGACTCCCAGAGTCCCTCGTCCCCCCTGTGGTCCTCCAGCCCTTCTGCTGGGCCCAGGCCCTGGCACCCAGCCTTGCTGGGATCTTTACATCAGGGTTCCCCTTGCTCCCCAAAACCAAAGCTCTCTGTTGCAGAGACCCAGATGCCACTTAGAACCTGGCAGAGTTCATGGGTAAGAATGTACATGATATCATTATCAAAACCCCATAGTGACACCACTTTTTTATGGGACTAGGTCTTTAATACACCAGAAAGTCCTTTGGAGGGGGAACTGTTCACAGTAAAGAGAAAAACAGCATTTAAATGGGCCTGCCTTTTCGAGTTTTTGTTTGTTTTGTATGGTAGCAACACAGAAAAACTTATCATTTTAATCTTTAAAAAAATTTTTTTTTGAGACAGGGTCTCCCTATGTAGTTCAAGCTGCTGTTGAACTCACTATGAAGCCCAGGTTGGCCTTGAACTTGCAACAGTCCTCCTGCCTCAGCCTCCCAAGTGCTGGGATCACAGGTGTGCTCCACCACGCCTGGCATTTAGCAATGCTTTAGGTGTACTTAGGACGCAGAACTGTCAGCCACATTCATGCTGCCATGGAATCTCCATCACCAGCTGTCTCCAGGCCTCTTCATGCTGCAAAATTGGAACGCTGTACCCCGTAATACTAACCCCCTCTCTGCGTCCCCTCAGCCCCTGGCCATGTCCATCCTAGTTTCTGTCTGTATGGGTTTGACTTGAGCTACGTCAGGTTCAGGTTAGGCCTTCTGTGTCCGGCTTCCTTCCCTCAGCAGAGGTGCTCAGGGCTCGCTGTGAGATGCTGTGGTCAGAACCCTCTCCTTCCTAGAGCGGAGCAATGCACAGCGTGTCACCTGCACCCATGCAGGGACCCTCGGGCGGCAGCCACCTCGGCCTTCACTGTCGCACAGGTGTGCAAGTCCCCCTCCAAAACTGTGTTGTCAGTTCTTCTGGGTATATGCCCGGGAGCTGGCCTGCTTCGCTTTCCTGTTTCATATTCTGGGGGAACTGCCTTACTGTTTGCCATGGTGTCTGGGCCAGGTGTCTTCGTTACTTTTCTCTCCTTGCTGAGACAAAATACCGGACATTCAAAGTTAAAGGAGGAAAGGTTTATTTAGCTCACAGTGTGTAGAGGTTTCAGTCCATAATCGGCTGGCTCCAAGGCAGGGTGGCTTGGCAGAGGGACAGCAGTTCATGGCAGACCCAAGGGAGCAAAGCAGCAAGGGGCCTTAACAGTGCCTTTCTGCCCAGTTTATCTTATCCAGACGATGGGGATAGGGCGGCACCAAACCAACCAGTGCACTGGCTTGGTAATCACACGCCCTGCATCCCAGCACCACACACTGTAGATTCAGCCACCTCTGAAAAAGCCCTATGACCGCCTGAGGCATTGGGAGACAGCTAGACCCAGCCACAACAACAGGCTGTGACGCCGTCTGAGATGCATTCGGGGTCCAGATTCTGCACATCCTCACCAGCTTCCTGTGTTTGGGGGTGGGAGTGGGTGTGTGGGACTCCGGGACGAGTCGCTGTGCTCCTGCCTGTAGCAAACTCAGGAGCTGCAAGGACGCCATGCGAGGGCTCCCCTCCTTCAGGAGGCAGCGAGGACCCAGCGGAGGCCCCTGCATAGCACCAGGCCTATGGCTTCTCCAGCAGCTTCCAGTTCTGCTTGAAGCCAAGCACACTTTTGTACTTTCTGGGTCTCCTTCGTGGCTTTTGCTAGTAATTCCAGGAATTGTGCACCGCCGTGTGTGTAGTGCACCTGCAGGAAGCGCGCCTCTCGGGGTGCTGAGTTGTGGAGAGCAGCAGCAGAGGTCAGGCTGCCAGTTAGGACCGAGCCCGGGCTATAGAGGGCTGTGGGCCTGCGTGGAGGGGCGGAGCCAGAGCGGCAGCACCGTGGTCCCTGCCTTCCTCAAACACGCTCTCCTGACACAACACCGGGCTGACTTCCAAACTGTGAAGAGCTCACCAAAGGGAAAGGGAAGCATCACTTTCAAGTTGTCAGAAGGGAAAAGTGCACATTGCCATGTCCAAATTCCAGAAATACTAGCAAAAGCCATGCAGGAGACAGGAAATACAACCCTGTGGTTGACGTTTAAGCTGTCAGAGAAGCCACAAGGCCATGATTCGGCGCAGGAGAATCTGCAGTTACCTCCAAGTGCACAGCTACTTCCTGCACCATCCAGCCAAGCAGAAAGGAGGCCCAGCACAGGAAGTAACCCGAGGCCCACAGGGGCTGAGTGTTAAATACACATGGTGGATCCATGCAATGGAGTAGTACACAGCCTTCAAAAGAAAGGACGTTCTAGGGGAGTTTTATTTTATTTTATTTTTTACATTTTGAGACAGTCTCACTAAGTCGCTAAATTGGCCAGGATGGGCTGAAACTCGAGATCCTCCTGCTTCAGCCTCCCAGCATGCTGGAATTACAGGTGTGTACCAGGACACTTGGCTTAACCATGTCTTTCGTTTCCTCTGTGAGGCCTGGGTCCGTGCTGATTCCAGAGGGCTGGCAGACCCCTGGAGACAGTAAACAGCTCTCCCACAAGCGAGTTTTTCGACCCCAGTCCCAGAGCCCAGAAATGTTTCATTAATACACTATATTGTTTTGTTGCTTTGGTTTTTGATTTTTTTGAGACAAGTTCTCAGGGTGTTGTTCAGGCTGGCCTTGAACTCTTGGTGATCCTTCTGCCTCAGCCTCCGGAGTGCTGGGATTACAAGTGTGCCCCACACCCAGCGGAATACACTGCATTTTAAAGCAAAGTGCACATGGCTGACAGAGGCTCTGTCTTGGGCCCGGGGTCTTGTGCAGTTTGGCAGCACTGTGGACAGAGGTCGGCTGTCAGCCCAGAAGGAGGTAGAAGCTCCAAGCTGTGGCCCTCAACGAGACCCAGGCTGTCCTGGGAGCTGAGCTGCTTGGGAGGAAGCTTGGCTGGTGGAACTCACCTGGCCGCTCTGTCTGGGAAAGCGGGTAGAGCTGGCGCAGCTCAGGCTCTGGTCCTCTCAGACTTCCGGGCAGCAGAGTCTGCCTTTCTCACACGCTCTGGGGACCCAGAGCACCCTAGGAGGAGCTGGGGCCCAAGGACACAGCAGGAGGTGGATGGGGCTGGGAGGGCTTCCTCAGGGCGCCCGCCTGGACCAGCCTCAGTTCTAATGTGTGGCTCAGCCATTGCAGCAGCTCACACCTGCAATCCCAGTGCTCTGGGAGGCTGAGGCTGGAACATCCCAAGTTCTAGCCCAGCCCAGGCAACTTAGTGAGGCACTGTCTCAAACAAAACATTTTCAGAAAGGTCTGGAGTCATAGCTCTGTGTGAAAGCTCTTCGTTCAATCACCCGTACTGTTGGGAGCAATGCTACATAATTCTAGGGAAAAGTCATTTGAGTAGGCCTAGTTCTCCTGCCTACAGGCCAGCAATAACACTCCAAGACATAC
>NW_004624751.1:7732484-7811154 GCF_000247695.1 Heterocephalus glaber | reverse complement strand
AAAAAACCCGACAGCAGAGCGACACCCTGGAGGGAAAGCGGCTCACTGCATGGCGGACCGGAAGCAGAGAGCAAAGCTAGGACCGGAAGCCTTCCAGGCCACGCCCATGACCCACCTCTTCCGCCCAGCCCCACCTCCAATCACAAGCCAGCTTTGAGTCCCCATGATCCAATCACCTTCCTGCTCCCGCCTGTGAGCGCCCGAGGCTTTGGGGACGTTCTTGGTCTGAACTGTAACAGTGCTTCACTAATCACGTCCTCGAAGCCCTTCATTCCAAACGGGGGCGCAGACAGATTCCAGTGGATGTGAATTTTCAGGGGGAACCAACCATTCAAACCCACCCCATCCCCCAGCCCTCTGTCTCCCAGACTCCCAGAGTCCCTCGTCCCCCCTGTGGTCCTCCAGCCCTTCTGCTGGGCCCAGGCCCTGGCACCCAGCCTTGCTGGGATCTTTACATCAGGGTTCCCCTTGCTCCCCAAAACCAAAGCTCTCTGTTGCAGAGACCCAGATGCCACTTAGAACCTGGCAGAGTTCATGGGTAAGAATGTACATGATATCATTATCAAAACCCCATAGTGACACCACTTTTTTATGGGACTAGGTCTTTAATACACCAGAAAGTCCTTTGGAGGGGGAACTGTTCACAGTAAAGAGAAAAACAGCATTTAAATGGGCCTGCCTTTTCGAGTTTTTGTTTGTTTTGTATGGTAGCAACACAGAAAAACTTATCATTTTAATCTTTAAAAAAATTTTTTTTTGAGACAGGGTCTCCCTATGTAGTTCAAGCTGCTGTTGAACTCACTATGAAGCCCAGGTTGGCCTTGAACTTGCAACAGTCCTCCTGCCTCAGCCTCCCAAGTGCTGGGATCACAGGTGTGCTCCACCACGCCTGGCATTTAGCAATGCTTTAGGTGTACTTAGGACGCAGAACTGTCAGCCACATTCATGCTGCCATGGAATCTCCATCACCAGCTGTCTCCAGGCCTCTTCATGCTGCAAAATTGGAACGCTGTACCCCGTAATACTAACCCCCTCTCTGCGTCCCCTCAGCCCCTGGCCATGTCCATCCTAGTTTCTGTCTGTATGGGTTTGACTTGAGCTACGTCAGGTTCAGGTTAGGCCTTCTGTGTCCGGCTTCCTTCCCTCAGCAGAGGTGCTCAGGGCTCGCTGTGAGATGCTGTGGTCAGAACCCTCTCCTTCCTAGAGCGGAGCAATGCACAGCGTGTCACCTGCACCCATGCAGGGACCCTCGGGCGGCAGCCACCTCGGCCTTCACTGTCGCACAGGTGTGCAAGTCCCCCTCCAAAACTGTGTTGTCAGTTCTTCTGGGTATATGCCCGGGAGCTGGCCTGCTTCGCTTTCCTGTTTCATATTCTGGGGGAACTGCCTTACTGTTTGCCATGGTGTCTGGGCCAGGTGTCTTCGTTACTTTTCTCTCCTTGCTGAGACAAAATACCGGACATTCAAAGTTAAAGGAGGAAAGGTTTATTTAGCTCACAGTGTGTAGAGGTTTCAGTCCATAATCGGCTGGCTCCAAGGCAGGGTGGCTTGGCAGAGGGACAGCAGTTCATGGCAGACCCAAGGGAGCAAAGCAGCAAGGGGCCTTAACAGTGCCTTTCTGCCCAGTTTATCTTATCCAGACGATGGGGATAGGGCGGCACCAAACCAACCAGTGCACTGGCTTGGTAATCACACGCCCTGCATCCCAGCACCACACACTGTAGATTCAGCCACCTCTGAAAAAGCCCTATGACCGCCTGAGGCATTGGGAGACAGCTAGACCCAGCCACAACAACAGGCTGTGACGCCGTCTGAGATGCATTCGGGGTCCAGATTCTGCACATCCTCACCAGCTTCCTGTGTTTGGGGGTGGGAGTGGGTGTGTGGGACTCCGGGACGAGTCGCTGTGCTCCTGCCTGTAGCAAACTCAGGAGCTGCAAGGACGCCATGCGAGGGCTCCCCTCCTTCAGGAGGCAGCGAGGACCCAGCGGAGGCCCCTGCATAGCACCAGGCCTATGGCTTCTCCAGCAGCTTCCAGTTCTGCTTGAAGCCAAGCACACTTTTGTACTTTCTGGGTCTCCTTCGTGGCTTTTGCTAGTAATTCCAGGAATTGTGCACCGCCGTGTGTGTAGTGCACCTGCAGGAAGCGCGCCTCTCGGGGTGCTGAGTTGTGGAGAGCAGCAGCAGAGGTCAGGCTGCCAGTTAGGACCGAGCCCGGGCTATAGAGGGCTGTGGGCCTGCGTGGAGGGGCGGAGCCAGAGCGGCAGCACCGTGGTCCCTGCCTTCCTCAAACACGCTCTCCTGACACAACACCGGGCTGACTTCCAAACTGTGAAGAGCTCACCAAAGGGAAAGGGAAGCATCACTTTCAAGTTGTCAGAAGGGAAAAGTGCACATTGCCATGTCCAAATTCCAGAAATACTAGCAAAAGCCATGCAGGAGACAGGAAATACAACCCTGTGGTTGACGTTTAAGCTGTCAGAGAAGCCACAAGGCCATGATTCGGCGCAGGAGAATCTGCAGTTACCTCCAAGTGCACAGCTACTTCCTGCACCATCCAGCCAAGCAGAAAGGAGGCCCAGCACAGGAAGTAACCCGAGGCCCACAGGGGCTGAGTGTTAAATACACATGGTGGATCCATGCAATGGAGTAGTACACAGCCTTCAAAAGAAAGGACGTTCTAGGGGAGTTTTATTTTATTTTATTTTTTACATTTTGAGACAGTCTCACTAAGTCGCTAAATTGGCCAGGATGGGCTGAAACTCGAGATCCTCCTGCTTCAGCCTCCCAGCATGCTGGAATTACAGGTGTGTACCAGGACACTTGGCTTAACCATGTCTTTCGTTTCCTCTGTGAGGCCTGGGTCCGTGCTGATTCCAGAGGGCTGGCAGACCCCTGGAGACAGTAAACAGCTCTCCCACAAGCGAGTTTTTCGACCCCAGTCCCAGAGCCCAGAAATGTTTCATTAATACACTATATTGTTTTGTTGCTTTGGTTTTTGATTTTTTTGAGACAAGTTCTCAGGGTGTTGTTCAGGCTGGCCTTGAACTCTTGGTGATCCTTCTGCCTCAGCCTCCGGAGTGCTGGGATTACAAGTGTGCCCCACACCCAGCGGAATACACTGCATTTTAAAGCAAAGTGCACATGGCTGACAGAGGCTCTGTCTTGGGCCCGGGGTCTTGTGCAGTTTGGCAGCACTGTGGACAGAGGTCGGCTGTCAGCCCAGAAGGAGGTAGAAGCTCCAAGCTGTGGCCCTCAACGAGACCCAGGCTGTCCTGGGAGCTGAGCTGCTTGGGAGGAAGCTTGGCTGGTGGAACTCACCTGGCCGCTCTGTCTGGGAAAGCGGGTAGAGCTGGCGCAGCTCAGGCTCTGGTCCTCTCAGACTTCCGGGCAGCAGAGTCTGCCTTTCTCACACGCTCTGGGGACCCAGAGCACCCTAGGAGGAGCTGGGGCCCAAGGACACAGCAGGAGGTGGATGGGGCTGGGAGGGCTTCCTCAGGGCGCCCGCCTGGACCAGCCTCAGTTCTAATGTGTGGCTCAGCCATTGCAGCAGCTCACACCTGCAATCCCAGTGCTCTGGGAGGCTGAGGCTGGAACATCCCAAGTTCTAGCCCAGCCCAGGCAACTTAGTGAGGCACTGTCTCAAACAAAACATTTTCAGAAAGGTCTGGAGTCATAGCTCTGTGTGAAAGCTCTTCGTTCAATCACCCGTACTGTTGGGAGCAATGCTACATAATTCTAGGGAAAAGTCATTTGAGTAGGCCTAGTTCTCCTGCCTACAGGCCAGCAATAACACTCCAAGACATACTTCCTTTTTGGCCTCAGGTCACAAGGGAGATCTCAATGATCCCATGATGCTGTAATCCTCCAGGACAAGACCACACCTGTGGGAGACACCCTGGGAGGAACCAAATTTTCATCTGTGTAGTTCCTGGGAGGAACTAAATCTTCATCTGCATAGTTCCTCATTGTTCTTAGATTTCTGCCGCCCCCACCCAGTCTTTTGTTACACCTTGTTCATCCCAATATGATACTGAAATCTACATTATTCATTTGTTACATTTGTTTCTCCTGATGTACTAAATAAAAGGTGCTGCAAGCTAGGGCTTCTTGTCTTTGCTGCCCAGAGCAGCGCTGATCAGACCCAAAGCTCAGCTTCTTCTCAGTCTCATTCGTCTACCTTTCCTGTAATTCGCCGCGTGCTGCCGTGGCTCGCAGGAGACCAGGACTCACTGCAGAGGTTCTGGTAACGTCCCCTTCCCCTGTTCCCTACACCGTACCACAAAACACAAAAAAGTATCTTCAGTGCAGCAACCAAAATAAGACACTGGTGGCTGTGAGTCCAAGGGGAGGCTAGGACTTTTCCGGGACAGGAGGACACTGCCATCCCCATTCTCCTCTGACAACCCCGGAGGATTGGCCCTGCTCTGGCTCCTCCTTCCGGGCTCTGAAATCCAGCTGCTGCATCAATGGCCTTGCAGAGCCGGGGTCCAATCAAAGGTTGTGGAGCTGAGGATGCTCTGTCCATCAGCCCAGATGGCATACTGGGGACAGCGGCTGGAAAAGCGCGCTGTGCAGAAACAGCTCCCGTGTGCACGGGCAGTCTAGTCTCCCGTCTGCTCTTCTGGAAGCTGAGATGCTCCTGTTTTTAGCACCTCCCCTGCTTGGACAGGGAGTTCCTTTTCCCAGCCGCTGCTACAGTTACCACTGAGTGGGGACAGAGCCAGGGGAGAGGCAGTCACCGTGAGCCTAGAGGGTCAGCAGGGCTGTGCCAGCAAAGCTGGCAGAAGGCCACCCCTGGCCACGGCCACCCCTGCTGCTGCCCACCAGGTTTCCAGGGCATCAGTACGGTGGCCCCACTTCCCCTCCCTGGGGGTTAACGCTGAGGTCTGCTGTTCCACACTCGATCTGGACCACTGGGAAATGGGGGCTTCCCGGCCAAACATGGGACCCTGACCCCATCCTGGAAAAGTATTTGAAAGCGATAACCACTGCTATCGGCTGCTGGGGTCACGATTTCTCTAGTACAAGGTGTGACTGAAATGTAAGCTAGATGTTTGAATTTTTAAATTTATTACAGTGAGAGACACATTGCCATTAATAGCTTCGAACACAATTATCCCATCAATCTAAGAGCTCTTCTGAGTGTCTTTACAAGGTATGATCAAACATACAGTGAGCCAGGCTGCTGAGGGCTGTCCAGTGGAAAATCAGGATGGTAAAAACACCACGCTGTGTCCTCATCCACCTTCTTCACCAGATCTGGCACTGTGTGACTTCTGACTCTTCCCCAAAGTCAAAATGACCACGAGAGGGAAACATTTTGCATCCATTCAGGACACTGAGGCAGCCTTGAGAGGATGACTAAAGACACTCACGAAACAGGACTTCCAGAGCTGCTTCAGAGAATGGCAAGAAGGATGGGTAAGTATGTTTGAAGTGAGGGGGATTAATGGCAGTGTGTCTTCTGCTGTCATATATTTTAAATTTAACACTGTATATTGGCTTAAAGGACTTGGGCAGGTCTTTGTCTGGGTGGTGATGTCGTCATGGATAACGGAGTAACTGTGATCCATCCCTACCCCACTTCTATTCCTGGAAGTTGAAAGAACTAGTCTTACACACTCCAAAGTGGGTAGTCTATAGCTTAGTCATTCATGAAACCTTTTAAATACAGTCACACAGCACATACTGATGTTTCAGTCAACCGTGGGCCACATATATGGTGGTGGACCCACAGATGGCAGTGGAGTTGAGAAATTCCTATCACTGGGTATTTTTACTATCCTTTTCTTTGTGTGGATACACAAATACTTACCACTGAGTTATGTACTAATCACGTGTCCATCGATGGGACAAATACCCAACACTCACGGCTTAAAGGAAGGCAGGTTTATTTGGCTCACAGTTTCCAGTGGGTTCAGTCCATGGTGGGCTGGCTCCAAGGCAGAACCAGCATGGTGGAAGAGCCTGGTGGAGAAAAGCTGCTGAACCCAGGGCAACCAGGAAACAGAGAGAGAGGGGAGGAGCAGGGGCCAGAATATACTTTCCGGGTCACAGCCCAGGGATGACCTCCAGCCAGGCCCAGGATGAATCCATTGATGAATATGCTGTCCCATGAAGTTGTCATTTTCCACACAGGAGACCTCAGGGGACATTTCAGATCTAACCCATAACAAGCTACAACTGCCTATAGCATTCAGTGCAGTAATGTGGTTTTTTTTGGTATTGGGGATGGAACTTGGGACCTTGCGCTTTCGAGGCAGGTGCCAGAACCACTGAGCTAAATCCCCAGCACCTCAGTGCAGTAATGTGCTCCATGGGTGTAACCTAGGAGCCATAGGCTATGCCACACAAGCCAGACGTGTAGCTGGCTACATCTAGGTTTGCGGACACACATTCTATGATGTCCACACAACGACAGTATGTGCCTAACCATGCACTTGTCATTGGTATCAGCTCCATTAAGCAATGTGTTTATTTTGGCTCATGGATTCAGAGGGTTCAGTTCATGGCTCCAAGCCAGAAGCCTCATGGTGAAAGAGCACAGCAGAAGACAGCTACTCAACTCATGGCATCCAGGAAGCAGATCAGGGGAAGAACCATAGGGGAAGGGGGTGGGGACCAGATACAGCGGCCAGGGTCATGTCCTCATGACCCACCCAGACACATCCAAAAGTGTGCTTTACTAGTCTCTCAAGCCAATCAGCTTGACAATCGTGGTTAACCATCACAACCAAGGTAACCACAATAACAGCAAAAGATCAGTAATAGCAAAGTGCCAAAATACATGCGATTTCCATTTACAATTCTTCCCAATGTCTCTCTGAGGACAGGAGGCGCGAACGTCTGGGAACACATGCCCATCCCGTCTTCACAGTGCACTGCGTCTTCTTTCCAGAACTGCCAGTGTCATTTAGCTATCTCCTGTCACCTCTGAGATGAGTGATGGGAAAACTATTTTCATTCTCTCCAATTAATCCTTTGAGGCATGAGAAATCTAGCAATATTTGCATAGGGAGGTGCGTTGGGTGGAATGGTGCCCACACCCTGCCAATTCCCATCCAGCCAGAATCTCTGAACATGGTTCTACTTGGAAAGGAGGTCTTTGCTAATATAATCAAGACAAGATGAAGTCATACTGGAGTCGTGCAAGCCCAGAATCCAACAGCAGGTGTCCTGGGAGGGGGAAGACACACCCACATCCGGAGAAGGAGGCCCTGTGAGGAGGGAAGTGGGGATCTGAATGACTCAGCCTCCAGCTAAGGGGACTACACTTATCAGCAGCTACCGGGGCCTGGGAGAGGCAAGGAAGGACAAGCAGGGGACGTGGTCATGCCATCACCTTGATTTGGACCCTCGGCCAGCATGACTGTGTTGTTGCTGAGCCCTGTGTTTGTGGTACAAGCAGCCCCAGGAAGCCAGCATGGAAGGGAGCTGGGAACTGGGGGCCAGGAGGCTTGGGTGGGGGCTCAAGGAGGCCCTGGCACTCAGGATCCAACACTGGGACCAGAGACAGCTCGGTCCCTCTGGGCGCACCTGGGTAATCCCAGGTCTGTCTCGTCGGGGTGCAGGACATGAGCGCTCAGTGGGCTGGCTTCTGTCCAGGGCCCATGACCTTGCTGCATAACCTCAGCGGTGAGCTTTATCCCTGGAGGACTCCGGAGCATGTCAGGCACGAGCATCCCCGTCGCCATGAGGCGATGCCCTCCTGTCTCTCCTGCCGAGATGACTGCAGTGCTGCCATTTTTCCCCACCTCTGCATTGGGGTGTGCCGCCCACATCCTCCCTTTCCATCTACCCACAGGTCTCAGCGCCCTCCCGACCAGCTGAGGCTTGCCCCGCCTCATGCAAGGGACACTGCTTTCTTCCTCTCTGTGAATGACAGAGCCAGGACGTGGCCCTCAGAGGAAGATGGCAAGCCGTGGATAAGCATGGACAGCACCTGGCACAGCCCCTGGGACAGCTGGTGCCCAGGAAGTGCTGGGTGGCACCAAAGCATTCAAGAGTGTCAAGGAGCATTCCTAGAGCAGGGGTCAGCATGCAACGGCCCACAGGCTAAGAATGACGTTTACATTTTTAAGTTGCTGAAAGAATGAAAGAAGGCTGTTTCACGACATGTGAAACTACACGAACTTCCAACTTCAGTGTTCATCGATCAAGTTTTATTGGCACACGGCCACTCTGTCCCTTTCCACATTGCCCGTGGTAGTTTTTGCTCTGCAGCAACAGAGACCACATGGTCAGCAAAGGCAGAAATACCTCCTAGCCGCTGCTCTGTGGAGAAAGCTTGCTGGTTTCTGGCACAGACCCTGGAGCCAAATTATCTATCTTGAAATCCTAGATCCACTACTCATGAGCCACTTAACTTTAGCAAGCTATTTCCTCTCTGCCTGCCTCCATTTCCACATCTCTAAAGGGGGTACAATAGTCCTTATTTTGAGATATTTTTGTGAGAAGTATAAGAATTATCATTTTTAAGCTCTTAAAAGAAGAGTGCCTGGCACACCAAAGTACTATAGTTGGTGTGTTAGTCAGCTTTCTGTTACTATAATAAAATGCCCAAGAGGGTTAACCTATGAACAAAAAAGGTTTATTTTGGTTCATGGTTTTAAGGGTTCCAGTGCATGATCAGGCAGACCTTTTGCTTTTAGGCCTCTGGTGGGGGACAGCACATTGTGGAAGGATGTGTGGCAGAGCACATCTGCTCACTGCATGGCCAGGAGCCAATGAGAGTGAGGAGGGGCTATGGTCCCACAAGGGCACGCCCCAGTGACCAAAGACCTCCTGCCGGGCCCTCCCTGGTCCATCACCTCCCAAGAGCACCAACCTTCAACACAGGGCCCTTTGGGAGATCCCACCTGTCACCAATGGGTTACATGATTTGGGGGGCCATTGTTCTAATCCTTGGTCTCCCTAAATCCTTCAACTTCGTTGTCCTTGTTCCCTGGTATGAACGATGTGAAAATCGCCAAGGGCTCTTTCTGGCGGACACACGGAGCAGCCCCTTCAGACTGACGTGTCATTTCCTTAACTTTTCATTGCTGTTCCATATGCCAACGGATCCAGGAAGCTGCAGCTCAGGCCTCTCAAAGCCCAGATGGGCCCTGATTTGTTATGTTGGAGGAGAAAAAAATCTGTGTTCCCTGGCAGATGCGCTGGGACTGTTTTGTTAGTCACATCTACCACCTTCTTGCTTTTCAGCATTAAGAGAACTTTTTCTGCAAACTCTCTGGATCTCGATTATGAAACACAAAGCAGGACGCTGAGGCAGGAATTTCCCACCTGGCCCAAGGCTCCACCTGACTGTCAGGGCCTGGGCTCTGCAGGGAGTAGAGTTCCCTGCTGCAGGGAGGAGCCTGGTGGGGCTGGAACAGTGTCCCCCAGTGTCGCTCACTTACTCCAGGGTATAAGCCAAAGCTGTGCACATGGCTGCCCCAGGGCAGACTCCATTTCCCATCCTGCTCTGGGGCACAGCATGGTCACATGGCTAAGCGCAGTCCACACTGCCTCCTGCTGGACTGAGTGGAGGCCCTAGGGACCACTTTTTTTTTTTTGGTACCAGGGATTGAACTCGGATCCTTGCATCCTTGGGCAGCGGAACCACTGAGCTAAATCCCCGACCCCCTTTTTTTTTCAGTAGTAGAAATTAAACCCTGGGCCTCCTCACTGAGATACATTCCCAGTCTTTTTTATTTTTTTATTTTGAGACAGGGTCTTGTTAAGACACTAAGTTACACAGGTTGGGCTTGAACTTGTAATCCTCCTGCCTCAGCCTCCCAGAGTGCAGGCACCACTTCTAAATCCGGGTCTTATGACATCGAGCTCTTTATCTTCCCATGAACTGCAATCGTACACAGGAGAGTGACTGCATAGAATCATCACACACACACACACACACATACACACACACACACACACACACACACACACACACACGCCCCAAATCAAGGTTCAAACTCTGCCAGCTCCTCTTCCGTTACAGGGGGAGCCAGTTTGGCACTGTCTCTTGTAGGAGCCGCTCTTGCTACGCAGTACCCTTGGGACTCTGCCCCGCCCCACCAACAAGCTGTCCTCAGACTCCAGAGCCACGCGAACGTGTCCTCTGCTCCTCACAAATAGCCTGGCCTGCGGTGTTCCGTTGCAGCGGCAGAAACGGGCTGAGTCACAGCCGCACTTGGGCAAGCGGTCACCCATGCTGCCTGCCTGCGTCCCCAGCAGGTGGCCACTGTCCTATATACTTGGGTTGAAAACCGGAAGGGACCCCACCCCCATGTCTACCCCCAGCCACCTCCCTCAGGACCATTTATTTGGAGTGGGGCTCCCTGAGGTCTGGAGTCAGGGTGTTCATGACACCCTCTCCCTCCAGGATGACCTTGGACTAGGAGCGGGGCCTCACCCAGAAAACACTGGTAGTGATGGAAGCTGCTTCCCGTGACAGTGCGGCTGCCACACTCCCTCTGCACAGGATCCAGCTAGGAAAACACGCGTCCATCTGAGCCGAGATGGTGTCCCCACCTCATGTCCCTGCAGCCCCCCAGGCCCCATGGGAAGGCCTTTGCCGCGTGTCCACGCCTCTGTGTCAGAGCTGAGCGCAGGGTCGGTGGGGTGCAGTGGGGTGGCAGCTAAGTGGGACGTGGCCCAGAAGGGTACATTCTCCCTTTGGGTTGCCTGGCTCCGACCCAGCATGGGAAAGGGGGATGCCTGCCCCGCTGTGGGTCACACCGGTGTCCACGTGGCCTCTGGGACGTCCCTCAACACCCCGGAAGGGCTGCACACCAGCTCGTCAGCACCCACTCAGTCTGTCACCTGCCGGGTCTTCTGACCTCACGGAAAGCCAGTGGCAGGGGAAATGTGCCAGATGCTGGAAACGCAGGTGGAGTGGAAAGAGCAGAGAGGGACAGGCCAAGTGGGTGGTGGGCCTGGACCCTGGGCAGGAGGAAATGTGTGCCCTCAGCATCCCCTAGAAAGGGGGTTCATTCTCCTGCCCACCTTGGGATGGTCTGAGGAGGACCCACTTCAGCTTTCCTGTGCTGGACACAGCACCCGACCCCCACAGCCCGGGCCGTCTGTGGCTGGCGGACTTCAAGGCAGGAGCACCAAGGGTGTGGTGGAGCAAGGCTGCTTAGCCCATGGCGGCCGGAGAGCAGAGCAGACAACAGCAGAGAGGAGGGGGTGAGGGAGCAGCGACCCCAAGGCCCAGCCAACACTCCCAGCAGTGCGTGCCACCTGTCCCCAGAGCAGACCTCGGCCAGCCAAGCTGCCCTCCACTGAACCACACGACAGTCAGGGGTCGACTCCAGAGGCAGAGAAGCATGGAGGAGGGGCTTTCCTTCGGAATTCACCCCATCTCCCCACACTAAGACAAACAGCCTCAGGCAGACAGGGCAAGCGTTTCAAGGACCTTTGGAAATGTTTTTTTTGTTGTTTTTGGTACCAGGGATTGAACTCAGGACCTTGGACTTGTGAGGCAGGTGCCAGAACCACTGAGCTACATCCCTGGCCCTGGCAATGTTTGACTAGAAAGAAATTATTGGCTGCAAATTACAGAAGGAGCAAAGTCAGACTTTCTCCATGATTAATTTATATATTCATTCTTCATTAATTGCTAAATTGAATGTTCATTTAAAAATCTCACGACGTCTGAGACTCATTTGTGAGTGAGATTTTCCTCACACTGCAAGGACTCCTCAGTATGCTGGTGATGGCCAAGGAATAACAGCTAGGCAGGAGTTAATGGGTTACCTGCAGCTCGGTCATTTCAAAATCAAAATCACCAGCCTTGCCCAGCCGCCCGACAGCTCCCTCTGGCCCAGTGCTCACCTGTTTCTGGAGTCACCCTGGCTAAGCCTTCCTAATGTACAGTAAACATCAGGATTAAAAAAACAAAAATACTTTCTCTACAGATGAACAAGGTAGAAGCTAACACAGAGTTAAGTTAAAACTGAGCGACTTGTGGGCAGCCCTCTCCTGTGTATTTCAGTGGGACACACCTCCCCTTACCATAACACAAGCTCTCCGGGGGCGATTTGCACCTTCTGGTTTTTCCAACCCTGCAATTACGGAATATTAAGCAGATATTTTTAAAATTCCGTTTTTGTTGCTATAACAAAATACCCAAGGCTGAAGAGCTTTATAAAGAAAAGAGGTTTGTTTAGCCCACAGTTGCTGAGGGGCAGGGTCATGATGCCTGCACTAGCTCGGCCTGCAGTGAGGCCGTAGAAAGACATTGTGTCACCGGACAGGAAGCCAGACACTGGGTCAGGCTTGCTCGCGTGCAGCCCATGCTGGTTAGGATTCCCCAGGCCCTCCCCGAGCAGCGTCGCCATGACCGACACTGCCCATCAGAGCTCACAGGTCCCATCCCCTGGTATCTCAGCACCAGGGGCCAAGCTTCCCACACCAACCGCGTTCACGCCCGCGCACGGTCTTCCTGCAGACGGCAGGGTTTCTAATCTCTAATGCTTGGCTCATTGCCGTCATGTGTATTTTTTAAGTGACTAACAGGAAATCACCTTTGCCTCCCCGGGTGCAACAGCCAGATGGGGTCATCTGGCTCTTCATGGGGTCCTGGATGTGAGGTCCTCACCAGGGCCCCTGGGACCCCATTCCGGTCCTCCTGGACCCTGGGAGCCTCGCTGCAGCAAGGCGGGCTCACGGCCATCCCCGCAGCGCCCCCTCCCCACCAGCCCTGGCCTTAAAACCGCCCTTCCCCCAGTCACCGCACGGGCACCTGCCCGCGTCCAGGCTCCGGGCCAGGGTCACCTCCACCAGGCAGGGTGGACGCAGGCCTCACCTGGGCCCCTGGCCACGCTGGCTGCAGCTCATCTCCACCATGAGAAAAACTCCAGCCACCCATGGAAGTGTCAGTGACAAGTTGTATTTGGTGCCCGGGTTGACAAAAGCACTATAGTGACCTGAAAATGCCGCCTCCATCCATGGCCTCCACCTCTAGGGCTTCCTCTTCAGGGTTTCAGAGTGCTTCTCTGTCAGACGAAGAAATCTGATAGTCCTATCATGCCGTTCTTCCTAGAGCCGACAAACGGGAAACGGACAAGGGCACTGTTAGTGATTTCCCGTGGAGCAGTCAATACAATTTCTATAAAACGTAAAAAGTGCCATGGATGGTCCCTCTCCACTCATTCTGCCACCAGAAATAAAGAACTCCAGCTGGGTGGGCGTGGTGGTACACACTCGTAATGCCAGCACTCGGGAGGCTGAGGCAGGAAGATTGTTGAGTTCAAGGCCAGCCTGGGCTACTTAATGAGACCCTGTCTCAAAAGAGAAAGGAAGGAAGAAGGGAGCAGGGAGAGAGCTGCTGAGGGCCCCTGCTCCGCACAGCCCGAGACAGCACCAAGCTGCGACGGGCCGTGTCCCGCATCACCACCGAGGAGATGCTGAGGGGCCGTGCTTGGGCCGCCCCTGACCACGCATGCCAGCTTCCCTGGGGTCACTCTCTCCTTCAAGCAGTGACCTTGAGGAATAACCAGGGGAGAAATGGGGTCCCCCAAAGGGCCATCCCACCCCTGCAGTCCAGGAGACACAGCGAGCATTGAACGGGAGCACGGAGCACGGACCCAGGAGCGGCTACCAGGGCGGCAGCTGAGGCAACTTCCGGGGAACAAGGACAGGAGATCGAGGGTGAATCCGAGCATGACCAGGAGAGTCTGAGGATCTGCAGGGACCCTTTATATCCAATCCCAGCACAATGCGAAAATGAGACGTGCAAGGAAGGCCGAAAACCATGGTGAGTCTTTAAAAAAAAAAGAATCATTGGGCTGGGGATTTAGCTCAGTGGTTCTGCCACCTGCCTCGCAAGCACGAGGTCCCGAGTTTGATCTCTGGTACCAAAAAAAAAAAGAATCATGGCAGTAAAAGGCCTGCCCGCCATGAATCCCCCTCATATCCAACATTCTTGCTGCTTTCCGCAGCAGCTCTGCAGTCCTCTTTCCTGATTGTCTTTGGTTGGGCTCTCAGGGCTGCTGCAGTGTCCTGAATCAACTCGAAGTGCTTCCCTTCAGGGTCATTTTGACTCCGGGGAAGAGTCAGAAGTCAGCGCCAAATGCGGGGAATGAGGTGGAGGAGGATGCACCGTTGTGGTTTGCAAGCTGCCTTTCTGTTGGACGGCAGCAGCATTCACTGTACTTTTTATCACACCTTGTGAAGACACTCAGGAAAGAGGACTTCCAGGACTGCTTCAGAAAGTGGCTAGAACAACAGGATAAGTGCATTCAAAGAGAGCAGACGGATTTTGAGGGGATTCATGGCAATGTGTCTTTCTAATTTTAAAATTTAAACAGAGTTTCTGATCCCCCTTGTGGAACATGTCATATGACAAGTTCATCAAATCAAGACGTGCGCTAAGTGATGTCGACAACATGCTGGGATTTCTACAGGTAACAGGCTCTGGGGTACTGTGGTCCGCAGCACAGTGATAATCCCCTGCTTCACCGCGTGAAGTGAACCCTGTCTACCTCACCCTAACTTGGCGTCATTTTAAAGCACCTGATCTGGTGTACGTAAGAACCCAGGTTTCCTAGTGACAGGATTCATGCTCTCCTGAGCCCGAGTCCTGCCTGCTGACGTGCGGTGAGGACAGACCCCAGCCCCGTGGCCCACACTGCTGCGCTCAGAGCCGTGCTGGAAGCCGACGTGGGCATCTTCCCCTTCGGGGGATGAGGGCCCTCAGGAGAGCTGGGGGAGCCCCACTTACACGCTCTCCTGCAGCGCGGCCAGGTACGACTCCGTGTCCAGTGCCGAGACGTCCGAGTCCAGCCTGGACAGGTAGCGGTACACGTAGGAGAAGGTGTCGAATGGGATGCGGGCCTGGCCGCCCTCGGGGTCTGGGGTGAGGATCTCGCAGAAGTGCTTCATAGCTGAGTTCAGGGACTGGAAACAACAGGGAGGGGACAGTCACTCGGGGTCCCTGGGTGTCAGAGCCGACGCTGGGACGGCCTGGCATGCTCCGTGTGCAGTCCCGCCCTGAGAGACAGAAAGCTCTGACGGGTGCATAGGGCCTGGGGTCAGCGTGGCTCACAGGCTCTGCTCTCCATCGATAACGGAACAACTGTCACAGAACAGACAGGACAGCGTCAGAGCCCTCGATGAGGACCAGGGCACAGGGTTCAGCAGGAGACCGAACAGGACCTGCCCTGCTAGGCAAGTGCCCTGCACCGAGCTGCACCCCAGCCCTCTGACGATGCTCTTCCTTTTTTAATGGTACTGGGAATCGAACTCAGGACCTTGCACTTGTGAGGCAGGCAGGCTCGGCACCACTGAGCAACATCCTGGCCTTTCTGTAATTGTGTCAGTTTTTATTTGCATTGGTCTCCGTCTGCAGGACGCGATGATCTTGTTCCACGTCCATAACATGTTGTCTTCACTCTCTTTACGTCCCCTGCCCTCCCACCCTCTCCCTCCATCTGTCGGTTCTCACAACACAGAATCGCCGCCGTGGCACTGGGCGGGCGAGCAGCCCCGGCAAGGAGGCCCGGTGTCCTCCGGCCCCAGGAGGCGACACCACACCACGAGCACCCCTCCCAGGGCCCCAACCCCAGAGCTCCACATTCGCCCGAGGGGACCTCATCTGGGCCCAGTGCGTCCGGGGATCACGGAATGTCACCCAGTCGTTGGCCCAGTCCTTCCCACTTAGGGCCTGCGGCAGCTACCATACCACACTATAACAAAATGCCCAAGGCAAGGTGTTTATAAAGAAAGCAGGGTATGTAGTGACCAAGCCCAGCCCAGCAGGCCCCCATGCAGCCTCTGCTGGGGTGTCCATCACAACGTGTGAGCACGCAGCTGGGCCGTCACGGCCCAAGCAGGAGGCCAGATGGGGAGGGCAGGCTCCCTCAAGAACCCTCTTCATTCTTTGAGATGGTGGCTCGTTGTGTAGCCCAGGCTGGCCTCAAACTCATGGTGATCCTCCTGCCTCAGCCTCTTGGGTGCTGGGATTACAGGCATGCACCACCACACCTGGCAGCCACCCTCTTTGGAGAAGTCCCCACGGCCGCAGGAGAGCCACCTTGTCCCTCTCCAGGGCACCAGGCCCCAAGGACCCCACCATTAAGGTCGGACCATGGCCGGGTCCTGCCAGCCTTGAGCCAAAGCCTTTGACACTGGCCCTCGGGGACAGGCGGCCACATCATGCCGTCACTAGGCCAGAAACCAAGCAGTGCCCGGGAGATGTCTGTGGCTCTAAGGCAGGAAGGAACCTCCGCAGGAGCAAGGGACAGAGCCACCTGCCACAAGCCTGAGTGTGTCGGGGACTCAGGGAGCGCAAATCGGCCCCGTCACGCAGTGTCCTGTGAGGAAAGGCCCACCACCGCAGAGCCCCCGCTGCCGGAGACTGCTCATTGTGCCCCTCCCTGCATTTCCACCCGTTAGAAGGGTCTCCCAGGGCAGCCCAGCCCGGCCTCCAACTCACAGCGATCCTCCCGCCTCGGCCTCTGAGGGCTGGGATGACAGCATGGCCACCAGCCTACGGAGTTTAGAAGGTGAGACTGTCCGTAACAAAATGTCCCCATCTAGTGTCACACGTCACACGTGGATAAGGGACCTCAGTTTCCAGAACAGGCTCGGTTTTGTTTGAAACTAGTCCTTCATTTTCACGACTGGGCGGAGGAAGTCGCAAAGTTGGATCCAAAGCATGAACTGTTCTACTCGTCCTCGTCACTGCTACTCTCAACTTTCCCAGCTCCTAGAGGCAGAAACCATCAGGACGCCTCCAGATATTCCACACGGACTCTGTGTCACTCAAATCTTGATTTTACAGAGCTCCAGGTAACCAAAGCGACGTCAAAACTTCTCCGCAATGAAACGCTTTCTTCTCTGTCTTTCCAATTGCGCAGCCGAGCTGGCGGGAAACACCCCACGCCAAGACCGCGGCCGCCTGGGGCCACCAGCCTGACCAGCGCGGCCCAGTGCTGTCTGTCCGACCCCTGGCGGGGCAGAGCCCATGAGCTGCGGTGTTGCATCTTCCCAGCAGGGGGCGACAGTGGGACAGGGCCCGGGAGTGAAGCCCGGCCAGAGCGTCACTGATACGCACGGGTCTCTCAGTAAAGTTAAAGCCGGCCCGACCCAGGCCCTGTATTTCACGGTACACTGCAAAGCACTTGTCTAGAAACAAGGCAGAGGGAAGCACAGGGTCTGGATGTCACTCGGGCAGGCAGGCAGGGTGACAGGACACCCAGGACCCGGGGGAAGATCCTGTCTGTTAGTGACCGGGTGGGCTAGGTTCCCGTGTGGTTCTTATAATTTCTAATTTTTAAAAGTTAAAATCAAGCCAGAGTGGTGGTGCAGGCCAGTAACCCCAGCACTCCAGAGGCTGAGCCAGGAGGATCACTGAGTTCAAGGCCAGCGTGGGCTACACAGCAAGACCCTATCTCACAAAACCGGAAATAAAGACATAAATCTATATCCATCTAAATTCAAGAGGCTTCTGTATGGGCCGGAGGGGTGTATGCTGAGAAGCAGACTATGAATTGAGCAGTACAATGTTCTGGAGTCCAAAGACTGGAGAGGAAGAAAAATGAAATGATGCATCTATGCAGTAGAGAGGGCAGGGTCTCTTCCCGCTCACCCTTTTTTGTTTGTTTGTTTACAACACTGGAGAATGAAGCCAGCGCCTCTGCACAGAGCTACATCCCCAGCCCTTTTGCTTTTTTTATTTTTTATTTTGCAACAGGGTCTTGGTTAGTCATGAAGCTGCCCGGGCTGGGCTGACTTTCCACCCTCCTGCCTCACCCTCACCCGTGTGTACACCGCTGCAAGCAGCTACCACCCTTTCTCTGGGAGTGCAACAGCCAACCGCCCTTCTCTCAGCAAGGAAGCCAAAGGACTCTGGGCGCCTCGGATGCCTCACCACTCCCGGCCCTGCCACCCTGGCCCGGCCCGGCCTGACCTCTGGGGTTTACACACTGTCTCCTCGGCACTGAGGTTGTCCACGTCTCACTCCTCAGTTGCTTGAGGTGCTGAAACATCAGCAGAGCTGCGCCGTGTCTGCCAGTTATTAATCGGACACAGGGACTGTGAGCAGGAGGACCATGAGTTCGAGTCCCGCCTGGGCAGCTTTGTGGCTTAGGGAGACCCTGTTTCCAAATTTTGTTTAAAAGGGCTGGGCTGGAGCTCAGTGTAAAGGCCCTGGGTTCCCCCCCTAGTATTAGAAAAGAAAAAAAGTTGACTGTAACTGAAGTATAAAATAATTTCATGCCTCTTTCCACAAAAGAGGCAAATGGATGTTATCGTTTTACAAAATATTGCAGTTTAATAAAAATGTCATCGGGCACTTTTAAAACCTAGCTACAGGTTTAACAGTACCCATGTATTTTATCTACAGCTAATATCTCTGAAATTGAAGTACCCCTATGACAGCCAGGTAATCATCAGTCATTTAAAAATAACTGCAAGCTGGAACATGGGAAAAAAGTCTTTTTCTACATCAGAATTACTCAGGTATCGAGCTCGCGTTCCCGCCTCGGCCGGCCGGAACTCACCCCACCCAGCGCGCTGCACCCCAGGGCCAGGAACTTGACCCACTCGATTTCGTCCTCGCAGGGATCCAGCCCGATCAGAGCCCGCAGCTTCTCCACCGGCAGGCACAGCGTCCGCCATTTATGCTCCAGTTCCGGCAGGGCCACGCAGGCCTCGTGGCTGCACTGGGGGGACACAGAGTGGGCGGGGCGGGCACGGGGAGGCTCGAGCCCAGGCGCAGCGACAAAGGATGGGAAGCAAATACGGTGTGAAGTCACGACTTCAAAAATGGGCAGATGGTGGGTGTGAACTCTCTCTCTCTCACACACACACACACACAGGCAAACTTCAACAAATAAAAACATTTAAAAATCCAGTGCCAGCAATGGCTGGTGATTCGGACCTGTAACCCAGCACTCTGGGAGGCTGAGTCAGGAGGATCACAAGTGTGAGCACAGCTTGAGCGACTGAATGACTGAGCAAGGGCCTGTCTCAAAATAAAGATTTTTTAAAATGGGCTCGGGATGTAGCTTAGGGCAGAGGCCCTGGGTTTGACCCCCAGTACCACAAAAGTAAATAAAATAAAACAAAAATCCAGTCCCCTGCGCGTGGTAAGAGTTACCCAGGAGAAATTTCAAAGCGAGCGTCAGTGTGTTTACTCCTGCCGCCGCGTCAGGCGGCCCGGGCCAGCAGGTCAGCTGTGGGCGGTCAGCAGCCCTCGGGGTCCAGACGCAGCCCCAGCGCCTCTCCCCCTCTGCCTTTCATTCACGCAGGGTTTCTCTGCGGCCCACACTGAAGCGCCATACTTCCGTTTCAGAATTTTCTGTTGTAGTTTTTCCTTTGTTATGTTTTTTAGTCCAGCAGAATCGGTCTCAACTTTGTATTTAAAGGAAATTATATTTCGTGTGTGTGCGCGTGCGTTCGTAGGGGTCACAATCAGGGTATTCTACCACTGAGCTACATCTCCCGGCCTTTATATTTTATTTGGAGACAGGGTCTCACTAAGTTGCCCAGGCTGGCCTTGAACTTGGGATCCTCCTGCCTCAGCCTCCCAAGTAGCTGGGATTACAGGTGTTCGACAGCGCACACATTGCTTTTCTAAATCTACACCTCAACAGCTATTTGGGGTTCTTTCAACAGGACAGGCAAGGCGGGCAGGGTGACCCGGGGTCCGGCCCCAGGGTTAGAACAGTGGCAGGACCCCTCCTACCTGCTTGTGCAGGACTCTCAGGAGTCCCTGGGTCAGGCCTGTGTCTGTTTTCTGGGTTGCCATGGACAGTTCGACTCTGTCCTTTATAGGAAGCGGATCTCCTTGCGACAAAGCTAAAAAATACCTGGTAAGGAGAGACAGCCCTGGAGTGAGCTGGTTCGGGGCGCCCAGGGCAGGCGGGAGCCACGCCCTCCTGGGAGGGAAGTCGGCGACCTTTCCAGGACGCCTTTGGCTCTCTCTCTCAGCCGTCTCCGCGTGCCTCAGTTTCTCCGTCTGTCTGCGTGCTCCTGGGGGCTCTCGGGTGGGGAAGGGCCCGGTGATGGCCACGGCTCCCCTTTCCCGGCCTTGCTGCTGCTGTGCAAGCCCCTGGTCCTCCCCGGGTTTTCCCTCTAACCTGCTCCCTCCCGGGGCACTGGGGATGCTGCTCAGGCTGAGGGGCACAGAGAGAATTTGGGGCAGGTCTGGCCCCTGGCCACGGGCCTGGTGGGGTCCTCTGTGGACGTCACTCGGCACAGGAAGGGGCAGCAGGGCCTCGGGAGGAGCTGGGGGCCCGAAGGCCTCACACAGGCCATGTGCACAGACTGGAGTCAGGCAGACCACAGACCGAGGCCTGGCCCCACCTTGTCCCCGGTCTGTCTTTTCATGCCTCCCATTTAACCTTACTGTCAGGCTTGGGAGATGACTTGGGCTCCACTTTACGCTTTTATGAGGGATTTGAGGAAAAGCCCAAAACAGGGAGTAAGACGGCAGCAGCACGGCAGCAGCGTTGGGATGGGGCTGAGTGTGTTGCTAGGGCGTGTTGCTAGGGCGTGTTGCTAGGGCACGTGAGCAGCTCTTCTGGAAGGGACTCCTAACAGATGAAAGGACTCCAGGGCTCAGAAGGCCTCTGGAGTAGGGGTTCTCGCAGGGAGCAGTTTTGGTCCCCTGTTCCCAAGGCACTGGTGATTTCTGGGCAGTTTGGTGGTCAGGTCAGAGGGAGGGCAGCACTGCAGCACCTCGGTGGGTACAGGCCCAGAGGTTAACACCCACAGTGCACTCCTCTGCGCCCCCTGTCGGTCCTGCCCTAGCTAAGAAAGCCTGCTTTATTCTAGTTATTTATTTTTTGAGGCAGGGTCTCACTGCATACTTCAGGCTAGCCCTGAACTCAAAGCAAGCCTCCTGCCTCGGCCTTCCAAGTGCCGGGATTACAGGTGTGTGCCACACCTGCCTTGGGAAAGCCTACTTTGGAAGGGAGACCAGTGAATGTTACACTCCACTGCTTCCCGGGACACCAAAGCTCCCTTTATCACTTGGCCAATTCAGTGGTCCACGATGACATAACAAGGGACACTGAAGGTGCGCCCCCGGGAAGCAGGCAGGGCTGGGACAAAGCGGACATGGCTTTGACACAGGCAGGCCCCCCGAGGGGCTCCTTTGAAGACTCTCCTCCAGCTTGGCTTCTGCACCAGAGTGACTTTCATCTGCACCCCATTTCCTGTCGGGTCTTTAGCTGGTTTTCTCTGGTCCTGTCCCTTTGTTACTACACTGCTTCCTTTTCCTGACTTGCTTTAGCCACACTCTGCCTAAAAAGTCTTTCCAAGACCAAGGCGCCCTCCACTCCACTTCACGAGCCCACGTTTATGCGCTGTGCAGGCCTCCCTGCCTCGGGTTCCTCATGAAGCTGCCTCTAGGTGACCTTCTGGGCACTGGGACACAAGCTCGTCGCCTGGTGATTGATGCCCGCCGGGGTTTCTCCTAAACTCTAAAATTGTTCTTGACAGAAATAAGCGGCACGGAGCATTCAGAAAGTTCTCCATTAAGCCTTTCAAATTAAAATGAAGCTTAAGATAACGGTCTCTAAAGTGTTACCAAATATAATTTGAGGCTCCAGAGAGAGGAAAAAAAAGCTAAATCCCTGGTATCTTTTTGTACGGTGTAAAGAAACTTCTATAAAATCTCACTATCTTTTATTTAGGCTTGAATCATCGTTAAAGCTTGAGACTTTTTTTGTTTTTTTACCAAGAACCTTGAGAGAAGCTTTCAAAAGCTATTGATGACAGTGCTTCACAGAAGGCAGGTGCTGGATTAACAAGCAGCCTTGTTGCTGGGTTAAATGATCTCCCTTCCCCCACAAATCCTGTCTTTGGAGGTCACCAATTTGAGATGGGAAAATTATCCTGGATTATCTAGACACCTCCCAACTGCAAAACACATGAGTTTTCAGAAGAGGTGAGTATAACACCAGCTGTGGGGACGCAGGCCTGTGATTCCAGCTCTCCAGAGGCTGAGGCAGGACAAGTGCCTTGAGTTTGAGGCCAGCCTGGGCTACATAGTGAGTTCAAGGCCAAGATGGAACTACAGAGCGAGACTCCATCTCAAAACACCAAAAGAAAAAGGAGGCAGAGAAAGAATCAAAGACAAAGGGCTGGTGAGCAGAGAAGTCCAGAGAATGCAGCTCTAGAAGCTGAGGCGAGGACAAAGCAGGGATTCTCCTTAGAGCCTTCAGGAAGAGCGAAGTCGAAGCTGGGCTGAGCAGAGCCTAGTGGAACTGATTCTGGACGCTTCACCTCCAGAACCGTAGAGATAAACGCTGTTTCAAGCTGTGAAGTGTTGTGTTCATTTGTTACAACAGCCAAAGGAAACTAATTCACCTTGGTTAGGCAGTTTAGACAAAGTCAGCAAAATCCTACATGTCAGTTACTAAAATGCACACTTAGACTGACTCCTGTCACTAACAAAGTGGGCTTTTTGTCTATTTACTGAGAAGGGACAAAGAGCTTTTCTGCATATCTCTTAAGAAAGTAATGGTTCTAAGGTTTGGGAGATTCATTTGCTGTGACCTCCGCTGGCCTTGGGGTGACTGCTGCGGTGGGGCCCTCGGAGTTCTGGCTGACAAACTCTTTGCCCAACGCGATTGCTTCGCAACCCTTTGTGTGCCCGTACAATTCAACTGCCGTTACTTTATAGGTAAATAAGCATTTGTGCAACGTTCTCTGGTCTCGTGGTCAGAGACGGCAACGGTTCCTAGACAGACAGGCAGACAGGCAGACAGATGTCACCCGGGCCAAGGACTGGGTCTCAGGTCCGCTTACCCCGCGGACCACTGCAGCAGGTCGGCTGGCTGGGTGCGAATGGCAGCCTTGGTGAACTGCTTCAGGATGTCCGGCAGCTCTGGGGGGATGTGGATCTGCTGCGCGCAGAACATGGTGTCGGGAAGCGGCATTGCTACCGCGGACCGCGACGGCCTAGGGAATCAGGGGTCCTGCGGCCAGGGCGGAGGTCGGCGTGAGCGCCCGCGCAGGGCCGCCTCCTCCCTCCTGCCGTCCCTCCCCGGGGGGCTCTTACCGGCTCCGGTTCCTCCTTGGGCTCCCGGCGAATGAGCGCCAACCGCCCAGCAGAGACCCCCCAAGCCCGGCCCTCTCCCTTCCACCTACTGTTGCGTCGTGGTATCCAGGCAACCAAAACGCAAACGGGCCCCGCCCCTGGGCGCTGCGCACGCGTGAGTGGCTCGGGCCCCTCGCAGGTGCGGGAGGCTCGCACATGCGCATCTGGCTCAGAACTTTTTTGGCGCCAACTGGTGCGGCGGCACGAACTGAACTTTTCACTCCGGGCACGGCCTCTTTTGATTGGTCGTTCTCCCGCCGCCGAAGGTGAGCGCCGAGTTCCCAGCTGCCCCTCGCCCTGACTTCTTGGGGCTGAGGGGCGGATGTCTCGGTCGCCCGAAAACGGGAGTGGGGCGGTGACCGGTGGCGCACGCTGCGTGCACGGCTGGAGATCGCGGCTCTGCGGGACTCGCGGCCTCGCCCACACGGGCCGCCCGAGCCGTGGAGTGAGCGCTTACTCTGCAGGCCTCAGTTCACACGCCACGCGGGTTTTCCAGCAAAACCTAGACGGACTATGGAACCGTTTGCCCGAGCGAGAGAGGGAGGCAGAGCCAGCCGCGGGGACCAGGCATGCGGGGTGGGCGCGGTGGCCGGGCGTCCTGGTTGGCTCCTGGGGTCGCGGGAACACGCGCTCGGGCGGGATGAGGCGGGGACGGCTCTTCCTCCTCCTGCCGGGGATCTGCGAGCTGCTAGGGGCGGACTCATCAGCAGCCTGCCCTCCGGGGAATCGGCCCATTTCAGTATTTTCCTTTTGATGCCGACGGGCGCTCGCAGACGCCCCCACGTTCAAAGCGGGCAGGTACTGAACAGACATTTAAAGTTGATGACGGTGTGGGAAAACAAAATCTCGTACCCTTCATGATAGGAGTGTTAATTACTACATTTGGGGGTAGTTTGGCACTACAAACATTTCTGATGACCTAGTAGTCTTTGAGGAATTTATCCTACAGAAAAACTAGCCCAAGTATAAAAAATATGGACACGATGTTAACTATCACATGTAATTAAATGGGTTAACTATCTTTCAGAAAACCAAAATGCTCGTCTGTCCACATAATTGAATACAGCACAGCCAGAATTTTAGAATTAGGTAAAGGTGGGTGTTGTGGTACAGAGGCTGGGGTGGGAGGATCATTTGAACCCGAGCTAGACCAGCCTGAACAACATATTGAAATCTCATCTCCAAAAGAACTCCAGAGTTCGGTGTTATCCCAGCTTCCCAGAAGGCTGAGGTGGAAGGATCTCAACTTCAAGGCAAGTCTGGGTTTAGCAAGAGTCCCCAAACAGGTCCCGAACGGGGCGCGGGGGGGGGGGGGCTACTTATGTCCTGGTATAAAAATATCCACGGAGGTGCACCCAGCACTCTGATGCAAGATCGCAAAGTGGAGTCCAGCCTGTGCAAGTTGGCAGGCCCGTGTCTCAAAATAAAGCAAACAGAAAGGGCTGAGGATGTAGCTTGGTGTGAAAGCCCTGGATTCGATCCCCACAGGGTGTCCATGCGGTGTGAAATTAAAAACGCCCACTGTGGAACTGCCTGTGTGGTTCATCACCTGTACTGTGGGTCTATGATGTGCCTGTGTGGAGCGAAGTTTGGCAATGGAGTTACCTCTGGAGACAGACTGAAAAGCAGACGTCTCAAGTTTTTTTTGACCATTTTAATCAGCAGCGGTTACCGAGAACCAGCTATGTGCCAGGGACCGGTCTAGAGTCTAAGAATACAGTAATAATTTTGTTTAAAAATAAAATCTCTGGGCTGGGGATTTAGCTCAGTGGTTCCACTGCCTGCCCTGCAAGCGCAAGGACCGGAATTCGATCCCCGGTACCAAAAAAAAAAATCTCTGGAGCAGAATGTACAAACAAATAAGTAAACCACACAGTATGTTAAAAAGTATGAAAAACAAAGTAGGAAACAAGACAGGAATACCTACTAGCTGCGACTTCAGATATGCCTCACTGCAGGAATGAGTACACCAGGGAGCCCAACTGGACATCCAGGCACAGCAGACAGTAAGTGCAAAGGCCCCGAGGCCTAGGGCCACAAACACCAGGCGAGGGTCAGAGGGAAGCAAAGGGTGCCATGTGCTGCAGGTGTTGAATGCCACGGTGACAGTCATCCCACTGACATGATAGTAATCCATCAGAGGGCTCTGGACCAGAGGACTCGTGATCTGATATCAGTCTTCACTGGAGCAGTCTGGGTTCACTGTTAGGAGGAATGAAGAACAGAACAGAGCAAGGGCAGAGGCAGGGAGCCCAGGAGAAACAGCGACAACCCAGGCAGGAGGAGGACAACTGGTTCATCCACTGGAGGCCAGCAGCGAGGTGGAGCATAGCAGCTGCATTCCGCATTCATTCTGAAAAGATCTGCTCTAGCCTGGACATGCAGCATGCCAGAAAGCATCAGTGGCCTTTCCAGCATTTTTGATTTAGCAACTTTAATCCTTGGATCCAACTCCTTAGCCATGGAAATGGGGAAGTTTGAAAAATGGCAGATTGGGGGTCGTGTTAGCTTTGTGTGGCTGTGAAAACACCTTAAAGGGAGAAAAGGTTTATTGTGGCTCAGTTTTAGAAGGTTCAGTCCTTGGTCAGCTGGCTCCATTGCTTTGAGGCCTGTGGTTAGGCAGAAACATCACGGCGGAAGGGGATGTGGAGGAAAGCTGCTCACCTCATGGTTCCAGGAACCAAATGGAAAAAGAGAGTCAGAGAGGAACAGGCCAGGGACCAAGATAGCCTTCAGCGTTACCCCCAGGGCCCTGCTTCCTCCGATTAGCCCCTCCCAATCAGCTCTCTGAGCTGCAAACTCATGAGTGTGTTATCTGCTGATGAAGTGGAAGCCCCCATGACCCGGCACCTCTCAGAAGCCCATCAGCTGACAACCAAGCCTTCCTAGCAATGAGCCTTTGTGGGGCAACGCAGAGAACTGTAATGGAGTAGAGGCAATTACAGGTTGTGCTTTGGACCTAAGGGGATCTCTGGAAGGTATCTATGTAGGTGGTTGGACATTTACATGCGGAGTTTAAGGAAAACAGAATGCGTGTATCTGAGTGATCAGTGCAGACCTTCTGTATGGCCCTGAGACTGTGAGCCCCTGGCCAATGGGGGTCCCAGACTGAGGCCTGGAGTTTCTAACAATTGGAAGAAAAGGTGGAGCCAGCGAAGTTGAAGCAGAGTCTACACGGGTGGGAAGAAATCAGGAGTGCAGTGTTCTGGCAGCTAAGGAAATGGTTGGTTTCAGTGGAGAGAGGAAATCAGCGTTGTTGGAAGAGATAAGAACGACAGACCTGGGATCTTCACAAGACAGCTTCAGTGGAGTCACGAGAGCGACACCTATTGGAGTGGGGCTGCAGGAGCGCGAGATAACTCCTTGAAGGCATCTGCTGAAAGTGACACTGAGCGGTCTGTGGAGAAAGTGAAGACTGTTAGTGGAAGAAATCACAGCCATGGTGGATGAGGATGGAAGCCAGGAGAGAAGACACATTTAGGATGGGGGGACCTGCAGAGCCGAACACCGGAGCAGGCAGAACCCATGCGAGCTGGGGACATGCAGCCTGCACAACTCAGTGGCATGTACCACACGTGGCTTTTGTGGTGAGCACGTGGACAGAGGTGCAGGTCGGAGGGTGGCAGATGTGATGGTGTGAACTTGGGAAAGTTCTCTTTGGACTGCGTCTGTCTTCTCTGTGACATAGGAATGAAAGTATCAGAAGTGAGGGAAGAGGTGAAGGGAAGTATGAAATAGTTCTTTTAAGAGTGGGTATGAAGGGAGCATTACTGTAGGGGACCGCCCCACTGATTCTGCCCAAAGCCCAAGCTGTGAGCAGTGCAGGCTGTGAAGTCAGCCCCACAACTGGCTTGTTTAGAGACGCAAGTCTGGCTGAAAGCTATGTGCCGAGGTCAGTGACTCTTATCCAAATTCTGTTCCCACAGCTAAAACCTTCACTAAAAAGACAAGGTTAGGCTGGGGATTTAGCTCAGTGGTTCTGGCGCTTGCCTCGCAAGCGCAAGGTTCCTAGTTCAATCCCCGGTAACAACAACAACAAAAAAAGACAAGGTTATTTGCTGACCACAATCTGTATTTTATCTGTTCTGTTCCTAATTCAAGAATGGTTTCTCTTCCTTTACAAGCCTTGCCTGCATCAGCAATGTATCCCCCAGCAACTCCACGTAGCCCCCTTACTCTGACCTGTGATGTCACCAATAAATATCAATGGCTTTGGCTGGCCATGGCCTTTGCTTGTCAAGCACTGGACATCCTGGCTCCCCATTTCTAACTGGCTGTCTCTTTAACTCGGTCTTTCTTCCCACCTTGCGCCGTAGCACTGAGATCAGAACCCACTGCCCGGAGCTCCAGTACATTACTTAAGTAAACTAAGGCATAACTAACCTACAGTAAATGGCGTGCACTTAAAGTATGCAGTTGCCAGAGCCTGACACATGTACATGTCAGGCCAGAACCACATCAAGATGCCGAACATACCCAAGGCCCATTCCTCCAGCCCCTGCCCCCACTGAAATTTCCATAGATTTCTCTCCATTTTCATTTATTCAGCAGAAACCATCAGCACTCTTGGGCTCTGACAATGCTCATTCTGAGATGTGTCCATGTTGCGTGTCATCGAGTTTGCTGTGGTGGGGAGCACCAGGCCATTGAACGGATGATCACAGCTGTGCACCCACTTAACCTGCTGTGGACACGCGGATTGTGAGCCCATGCTCTCCTCTTGGCAATAGCTGGGGGCAAACTGCCAAGCTGCCCTCCCAGCCACTCCCTCTGGCACTGAGCGTTCTGGTGCCTCCCCCTCACCCACTGGGTGCAGTCAGTATTTTTAATTTCAACCGTTCTTCCAATAGGTATAGGGTGGTACTTCATTGTGGTTTTAATCTGCACTTTGTAGGAATTATGTTGAATATCTCAAGTGCTTATTTGCCATCTGCAGATCCTCTTCAATGAAGTGGCTGTTTCAATATTCATGCACTTTTGAAATGGGCCGATGGGTGGACTTAGTCTTGGGTTTTCTATATTCTAGATACATACTCTTCAACGGAAATGTTTTGCAAATATTTTCCGCCATGGTATGGTCTTTTTGTTCTTAGTCTCTTTCAGAGAGGTTTCCAATTTTGATCAAGTACAATTTATCAATTCTTTCCTTAAAATCTTTGCCCAACCCAAGATTGAATGCTTTTTTTCCTTTTTCCCCTTAGAAATGATACCATTTTGGGCGATACCTTGAGGGCTCTAATCCATTTCCATTCTTGTATATGGTGTGGATCCATTTTTAAACTTTGCACCTGGTATCCAATCAGCTATGTACATCTATGTGGGTCTCCTTCTGGACTCTGCTCCAGCAGTCCCACAGACACTGAGCTGACTGAGCAGAAAACAAATACAACAAGGAGCAGGGCTCCTGGGGAAGCCGCCTTGCTTCTCCTAAACAAGTTAAATGGCAACAACTCAGGCACAGCTACGAGACATTTTAAAACAGATAATGCTTAAACAATGCAAAGTGCTCCTGCTGCTTCTGTGTGGTTCCAGGGAGTAGTGCACTGTGCAGCGCTGCAAGAGCCTGGTGGCAGGAGGCTGGGACAGGAAGTATGGGAACGTGGCAACGCTTACACAGAAAACGGTAAGCAAGTAGCTAGGGTCACAGGCTCCGAGCGAGCCCGTCTGTCTCCAAGCATTCTACTCGCACTTCTCTGCAAATGAGTTCTTGAAGGTGAACATCATACCTCATTCAACTGTCCTAACAGGTACAATGCAAGAAACAAAATGGACGCCGGAAACACAGAGTGCAGCAGGGTGGGGATAGGCCCTTCCCAGCCTCACTTTACCAGCTCCTCTGGTCACTGCATGTGTGCAGTGAGTGGTTGCAAACTGGAGGGGATGGAAATTGGAGGGCCGTTTCTGAGCCTCATGATGCAACTTCCTTGACAAAAATGTTCCTTCCACTTGATAGATTAAAGATGTCTCTAGTTCATACATCACCTCCCTCCTGCAATTAAAGAATAAAAATGCACTAGGGGCCGGGGATTTAGCGCAGTGGTTTTGCCGCCTGCTGCGCAAGCTCAAGGACCCGAGTTCGATCCCCAGTACCAAAAAAAAAAAAAAAATGCACTGGATGGGGTGGGGGGAATCATACAGTAATGTTGAAGGTTTTTGAAAAAACGCTGAACCTAGAAACAAGAATAAAAATTAAAATGAGTCTGAAGCACTCTTCACTGGGGGCACGTGGGAGGAAAAACCCTCATCCAATGCTCTCTTCCCGGAGACGTACGGTCAACCGCGTAGAGCAGTTTCTATCTTCTAACTTTACCAAAGTCCCCATGTAAAAGCAGCCAGGGAAGCCCTGGCTTTCGGATCCCGGAGAGGGCGCACAGTGAGTGGACAGCACTGTGCCTATGGCACAGGGAGGGGCTTTAGCCTTTCCAGTGAGGTCGACAAGAAAAGGAAGCCTGTCCTCTGTAACTCTTACTTTTAGACGTACGTAAAATAGAAGGAAGGGCTACACCATATGGAATTAGAGTCCTAGTTCTTACATTATATGAAAAATATTTGGATTATCTACATATGCTGACAAAACACACTCCCTTTGTTTTGTTTTGGAGACAGGGTCTTCCTGAGTTGCTAGGCTACCGAACCCTGAACTCCCAATTACTGACTAGAGCAATCCTGCTGCCTCAGCATCGCAAACCGCTGGACTACAGGTGCACGCCAGCACACCGAGCTTCACATCTCCGTAATTTTAAGACAATCTTGCCACAAAACAAAAACAAACCAAAAAACATCTAGGCTACAACTAACATCCACTTTATTCAGTTTTGTTCTATCAACTCAGAAGGCAACAAATGACCACATAAAAAAGGGAACATTTTTAATGTATACATATAAAATTGGTCTAGGTATCTAAGGTGTTTGATTCGATAGAAAATTGACATCCCAAATGCCTAAGTATTCTATTTAGCTTCTACTACAGTCACTCCTAGGCCTTAGTTATTATATTTTCTTCTACAGTGTTTTATTACTTGCATGACTACAAAATGAGGCACTCATACAAAATAGGAATATATACGTTTATGGTAAATTGATGCCCAAAATATCATCAGGGATATTTGAAAGAAGCCCTTACTCGTGATGGTTGTTTGAAAAAAATTGACACACAACAGCAGTAAGCTGGAAAGCAAACATCTGACTGACAGGGCAAACTGACCGCAGAGAATCTCCACACTGAGGCCTGCACAATACTTCAGAGGTAAGACACTAGTTTTGTCTTCTCTTGATGATGACTAAGTAGCATTGTAAAGGAAGATTTTAAACACAGTCACTGAATTTTACAGTGTAAAAACAATATGAGTAAACAGGTTAATATTTTCAATACTGAAAATAAAAATAAGTGACTAAGTTGCAAAGATTTAAAAAGTGGCAGGGTTCTTTTGGCACTAGTCTCCTATGTGTGTTTGCAAAAACAATACAGTGTTGAAATGTCCAGTGTTTCTTTTTGGTTTTGTTTTAAAAAGTCATTGATTTAACCTAAATTCAAGAATTACACTTTAAGAGCATTTTGCTAACACAGAATGACACATCCAGGAGCCAATCATTTGAGGGAAAGCTATTCTCTATCATTTGTATGAGGGAAAGAAAAAAGACAAGACAAGCTTCCACAGTAACAACAGTTGTATTCAATGTCGAAATAAAAATTACTTGTTTACATCTGGAATTAAGATGTCCCATCTTCTTTGTTACTCCAGAGAACAGGTTGGGCGGGCGGGGTGGGGAGTGGGGGAACACGACTAAAAACATCGAGCTGTTTAAAGGCTAGCTACACACAAACTTCACATTGGCATTTTTCTTCAGTTTTCATCTAAACTATTAGCACTTTATAGTTTAAAAACCAAACATAATTTGCTAATAAGAAACAAATGAACACCTCATACTATGACCACCTGATAAATGGCCATGTAAGACTAACCGCAAGTGTTGATCTGTGTTCAAGTTACAAAGAGCAACAAGGTCCTCTTCCTTGAAGACTTTTAGCTCAATGTCAAATGAAAAGCTACACTATAATTTTTTAAAAAACTCTATGTGAAGAAGGGCAGGAAAACTAATACTTTATGAACTATGGGTTTAACATATTTATAAGTATTGGTTAATGGTAAAAACCTGGATGCTACCCAAGCAAATACGCCAGGATTCCTTTCCTTAGAAAGGATCTCTCTCACTGAAAACAGGACAAAGCACACCTGAAGGAGGGTGTCCTCAGAAAGACAATATAAAGTTATCCGCCAGTGAGAACAAGGACAATTTTTGGCTACACACACGCACACATATTTTTTTAAACAAAACGTAAGATTCATTTAAAATTTCATAGGATTAACAATCTTTAACCTTTCGTGGTATCTGCCTACATCTGTTAAAATGTGTTCTAATGACTTTAAATCAAGATCTACAAATTCTCTGAAAATTAAAAAGAAACCTAAAGTAATACGATCAACATATATGCCCAATTCAATATTTTTCTCATGAAAAGAACAACCTATGTAGCCATACACCATGATAGGTGCCATTACACTTTTAAATGCTCCGAGTTTTTTACAGTAGGACTCTATTTCTGAGTACAGGTCTAGCAAAACAAGAGAATGGGCTACTACAAAGCGCTAAAGAGTGTTAACACTGATTCTATGTTGAGCATTTTTTGATACTGATGTTTTAAAATGAATTTTAAAGTATCTCATCACTTAGGGAAAAAAAAAAAAACAGAACCATCATAACACGTTGCTCTTGATTTTGGTAGCTTATGTTTGGCTTACTTTCGTATTTTAAAAAAACTCTCAATTTTAATCTATGGGTTATAATACTGTATGGAAATTCTTATGGTTTCTAAAGACCTACACTGTCCACTTCTATGAGAATGTCTAAACTGTCCCTCAAAAGCAAACAGTACCCTCGCCATGTATCATTAGCATTAAATACTCAGATCATGTAACCAGCCACTCTATTCCTCCAAACTCTGAACTTGACGCTTTGGTTATAAGGGAAATCGGGTTTGTGAGTGTTCAGTTCTCTAAGCTTTTTTACAGCACGTTTGCAATGAAATACATTCCTATGTTAAAAGGCCAGCTCAGCCAGCTTCCTTTGCAGTTTTATTCTGTAAACAAAAAGCTTTGGAAACTTGATTTACTGAGGAAAATGTGCTCACTAATCCTCTCCCAGTGATGCACTGACTAGCTGGACGAGGCATGCTAACCAGTCTTCCCTAATGCTGGCAATCCAGGACCACACCACGTCCACTTGACAAGCATCTCAGGATGTCCGACACCCAGTAAGATGCAGTGTTATTGGTGATGTTACTCCCTAAGATTTATGGCCTTGCATGAGAAAAAGAAAAGAAAACTGGTCAAAAAGAAAGAGCTGTGTGGAAGGCATGTACAGGGAACTAATGAAAATCTTCATTTGTACCTTTCTTTTTTTTGCCTCTTTCCCCTAAGAACAGACATGCCCCTAACAAGCACAAAAACCTGACTCCCAATGCTCATCACTAGGCATATTAATTATCAAAATTAAAAATAATCTCCTCACCTAGCACAAGATACTATACAATATTACAAACACAGACACATGAAAAAAACCAGGCAGTAGAAAATGTACAACAGCTTTGGTGTTATACAAAATAACTTCTGAAAACGACGGACAGTGAAGGGCACAATTCATGTTTTCTTACCACAGACACCCACCCCGCTGCTGACGTCTACCTGCTTCCTCTCAGTCCCCGAAAGGCAGGAACAGCCCAGACAGACAGATAGACATACAGGTACCAAGGGGGAGCCTGAGCTGGCTCCACAAGGCGGCACTGAAGTTTCACCTGTGCACTATTGCTCTGTGGCACGATTCCTGTCGAGATCACAGCAGGTCCAAAATAAAGTGACAACTAGATTTAATAAATTAATATACATTTGTTTAAAGATGTACAATGCACATTCTATTTAATCCGAGGTTTTAGGGTATCAAGGAACTTCTATGTACACATATACAGATCTCAGACAGCAGTGATGTCGGCAGATGCAGGGAGGAGCAGCAGAGCTGTATGAGCTGCTCTCTGAATGCTGAGGATACAAGTCAAGTACAGTCAACTTAAAAACAACGCTGAGAGACCACAAGAACTCTCCAAAGCGAGAAGTCCACAAAGAGGACATGTAAAGGCAAGGGGAAGGCCAAGGAGTTGAAACAACCGCTTTACTCCTGGGACGACGGTGGAGGAGGCGCAGAGGTGCCCTGCTTGCCAGACTTTCGCTCATAGTTCACCAGGCGCTGCCCCACAAGGTACCTAGGGTGGAAACACAGGGTGGTCACTCTCTTGCACAACCTTGTGTATAAAACATCCTGCCATAGCATGATGCATTTTTTTGTTTGTTTTTTTGGAACCGGGGATCAAACTTGGATCCTTGCACTTGCGCATCAGGCGGTTAAACCACTGAGCTAAATCCCTGGCCCTTTTGGCTTTTTTTTTTCCTCTCTTTTTTTTTTGGTACCGGGGATCAAACTCAGGTACTTGCAGTTGTGAGACAGGCAGCAGAACCACTGAGCTAAATCCCCAGCCCCCATGATGCATTTTTAACACGAATCACATCAACTTACTCCTACTACACCTTTCAGTAGTTAGGGAGCTGAAAGAGGGGAACCAGAAGTGCGGTGGGTTTGCAGAAGTATGGAGGGGGGCTGGTGACTGCCGAACGCCTGCTGCTGTGTGGTGCAGCATGCACTGCAGTCTGTGGGTCAAGATGGCCTCGGAACCTCAGACCCTTAGTAGACACTGCCACACCAGGAGGCCAGTGTGGAAGGGAAGCAGTCAGGCCCAGGACCACGGCCTGCTGTGTCAGGAGCTGGCGAGGCTGCCCCTGCTTCTCACCACTGCCTGTGCCACCCCGGCTTCCATCCCTGGCTTCTCTGCTGGTGCACACCAGCCTCAGGAGACATCTGGCAGCTTCTGTCCAGTTGCTTCCTGTGTCACTGTTCGTAAAGTGCTTCTGGATCCATGACCTCAGTGTAGGTTTAGTCTCTTGTCTTACCAATTCGTTTCTTTCTTTTTTTTGGTACCGGGGATCGAACTCGGGTCCTTGCACTTGCACAGCAGGCGGCGAAACCACTGAGCTAAATCCCCGGCCTGACCAATTCATTTCTTGAAGTTAACAATCTGGCTCACTGTTTCCTAACAAACCAGTATAACTCAGGATTTCACAATTTTTTAAAACAGTGATGATATCTGACATGATACATGTGGTGCAACCTAGCACATAAGTAATCACCAAGCGCTGCAAGATAATGAATGTGCGCCACACGGCGGCAATGGAAAACCGAGGGCATAAGTTTACAGAGGACAGAAATACTAATTTGTCCAAAACCAAAAGTAATTCAGTGGCAGAGAGGTGAGAATCTAAATCCACACCTGACTCTCTCAATCTACTACCCTTTAATGCCCTCAGCCAGTGTCCGCCCCTAAGCAACACTTGGGGTCAGACACGACACTGACCAGCAGGACAAAATGAAATGCAAGAGGTGCCTGGGCACAGGCCGTGGCGGAGGCCGAGCAGGCAGAAGGCTTGTGAGGGCTAGGCTTTTCTGGAGCTTCAGGTGCACACCTCCTCCTCAGCCAGGACATGCCACACGATACGGGACCACTGTCCTCACCAGGACACCACCCCCGAGGGCCATGGCCCTTCCTACTCCAAGCACACCTGCACACCGTGAGAACGTGATTTCACTCTGAAAAACGTACTTCTTGGGGTGTGGCTATCAGTGCGCCCTGGGCTCAGTCCACAGGCCCCACAGTAAACAAAGCTGCTGTGTGATTTATTCTCCCGAGAGGCACCCCAGTGAAGGGGCGCTGTCCACAACGACACAACAGCCCGGGAACTGAGTGGACAGTTATGTTCTCTGCTGGCCTCCACCAGAGCCCGGGACAAAGCGTGCAGTCGGGACCTAGAAGTTCCTCGGCTGTTATCCAGGAGGGGGCCTGCTGAAGCTCTCCTCTACCTCTTGCCCAGACCAGGTGGCACAGGGGACCTGTGAACTTCTGCAGCCCTGAGCCTCGGAGCTGTGGTCAGGGCAGCCTGGCCACCCTGCGTGAGGAAGGGCTTACGCAGGTGCTGCTAGCTGCTAATGCAGGGTCTGATCTGCACCTGAAACTACCGAAAACACCGCCCATGCGAGACAGGCGAGAGCAGACTGAGAAGCCTGTTGAACGCGCATACTAATAACTCTCCTCCCACCATGCTCTTCTCCGGTGAACGATAGCACCACAACCCCTGCTGCTCGGGCCAGGAGTCCCAGAGCCTCTGCTCCACATTTCACAGCCACCTCAGCACCGTCTGAGGAGGAGCCACTGCCACCTGCGATGGAACTGGCAACACCTCAATAAAAGTGGACTGACCAATGAGGTTCAAGACTTACTTGTCATTTTTAATATGTTCATAAAGGCGCTTAAACTGGCGGACCTGGAAGGACAGGATTCCCATCAATACCACGACCATCAGTAAAAATGGATAAATCCGCCGGTGGACTAAGTTTTGCATTTCAGCAGTTACACCTGTGAAACCAAAAAGGAAAACTGTAAGTACTGTGTTGCCGTGGTCGGTCTGGCTGTGGGGTTCGCGTGGGGCACTGAGAACTGGAGGAATGTTAGAGGTGGGGCCTGTCAGAGGGACTGAGGTGATGCTCCCCGCTGGGAAGGGACTCACGCTGAATCCAAGTGGGTCCTGAGGAATGAGCAGTGAGCCCGTCCCGCCCTGCCCCGTCCTGCCCTGCCCTGGCCTGCTGTCCCCTCAAGGCTTGTCCTCCAGGCGCTGCCAGGACACTGACACCGCCACATGAGCCTCTCATCGGGGGCCAACCGATGGATCACTCAGGCTGCGATGTTCAGCCTTCAGACTGTGGGCTCAATCTCTGGTCTTTATAAATACCCATTTTCAGGTATTTTGCTATAGCAATAACAAATGGAATAATGCGCGTGTGTGGTAACAGTGAAAGAAAAAGTGTCCACTCCCAGGAAGAGCGCCTGGGGCACGCAGTACAGCAGGCTTCCTGGATGCGCTTTCTAGGCCCCAGACCTGCTGGCCGCCTGCAGCCTGAGTGAGACATGGGCCTTCCCAGCACTCGTTCTCAAACTCTGTAAAGCGAGGGAGCTGGCTGGATGGTTGCTGCAGTTCCAGCTCAGACATCCTGGACCACAGGAGTAGTTCGTATCGTTCATATGTTTCAGCTACATCACAGTTTGAACCACAAAAACAAAAAACTGCCTGCTATACTTTTAGACACTCAAGTATTTATTTTCCAACTTTCACCTCTTTAAGTTTTAACTCTTCCTTGAGGGGAGGGGTGGCAGTTTTTTGAAGAAGATAAGGAAGTGAATTTTCTCAACCGGATTATTCTAAATACTGCCACAGTCTGCTGTAGCAGAGAGCGTACAGGCTCTGGAACAGGTTCTGCACAGGGATTAGAGTTTGACTCTTTCTCTCCTAAGATACAAAGTGTATGTGTTCCAGTTCCCCAAGATGAATGTCATTATTACATATCACAAAGTTAAGCTAATAAAGAAGAAAACTGAAAAAAATTGAGAATTTCAGTAAGAGTCTCAACTCTATGTGCCTATTTCCTCATCTCTAAAATTTTAGAGGTTAGGGCCGGGGATTTAGCTCAGTGGTTTCGGCGCCTGCTGCGCAAGCACAAGGACCTGAGTTAGATCCCCGGTACAAAAAAAAAAAAAATTTTTAGAGGTTAGAGAGGATCCAATGATGCTCAGCAAAGAGGTACCGAGATCCAGTCTGTGGAAAGGTCTCCATGGCCACTACGGGAAGCACTGACTAGCAGTGGCAGGCTCAGAGCTGGAAGACCAGACAGGAGGCTGCTAAAGTTAAGGTGAGAGGCAAACGCCTCCATGCAGCCCAGGTCAGGGCACCAGGACAGAGCACGAGTCCTCAGGCTGGGTCAGCGGTGCCCTGGAGCACAGTGCGTGCGGCTGACAGAGAACATGGGCACAAAGAAGCCTTCGAAGTTTCTGACTTTTATCACACATTCAGTAACGACACCACTCACTCAGAGAATTCAGAACAAAAGATTTTTTTTTTGGTCTTGATACGGCCTTGCTATGTAGTTCAGGCTGGCCTTGAACTCACTATGTAATCCAGGCTGACCTCGAATTCATGGCGATCTTCCTGCATTGGCCTCCAGAGTGCTAGGATTATATACTGGTTTTAATGTCCTGTGAGAAATCTTCAGTAACAATCAATAATATAACTAGTTATTAAGTGTCACGAATTAGCATCTCCCCTTGGTTTCGCTTTTATCCTAAGAATACTTTTTAAAATATTGTAACACTCTTACTTAATTTTAAGTATAGGATCACAGCACTTCTAATGAGAAAACAACCTGAAGGAAATCTGACCCTGCCTATTTTGGGAAGACTATAAATGTCAACAGTTAATCACATGCCTAAAGAAGACAAACAAAAACCAAAACCAAAAACTACCAATAGCTTAAGAGTCTTCTAATCTTACTCTGAGTAGTCAAACCTAAGAAAAGAAGAGTCGTGAAATCAGTGTGTTTCTTTTTTCTTTTTCGGTCCGGGGATCTAACTGACGACCCTGCATTTGCCAGGCAGGCTCAGCACTGCTGAGCTACATCCCCGGCTCACGAAATCACTGTTTTATATTTACAAATAAAGCATCTGGACTCCGACAGCCTTTGCTACCTGAAGTGACCCGATGTGACAGTAACACAGAGGACCCCACCGAGGCTCCTTGGCCAGCATGACCCACCTAGGAGGGGAACAACACCAGAAGCGATGACATAAGGGACACACAGGGACAGCAGGAGCACAGAGATCACCGGAGCCGCCAGTTTACGGACAATATAGTGAAGGTCAATGTTCCGGATGCCATTTGCATAAACCTGAAACATTAAAAAAAAATTGGAATAAAGATACTAGACAAACTCCCTCAAATTAACAGAGCAATGAGTACCGAAACCAAGCCACAGCGAGCTGAATCTGTCAGCCCAAAAGGATTAAAACTGGGTACTTTTCCTAAGTCAAGGCAAACTCTGGAGCACAAACATAAGCGCTGGGCCTGAACATTCGGAGGAAATGCGCTTACCAGCAATGCTTACCAGCAACACTTCCCGTCAACCCCACCGGAAGCAGGGTGCACACTGCCCTGGCCCCTGTGGCTGAAGACTGCACCACCTGAAGTGCTATAACACTTGTGTAACAACAAACTGTACTATTACTCAAAATTATACTTATTTTTAGGAATGTGAGAAGAAAATAATGAAAACGGGAACCATGCTTCTGAGAAGTTAGTATAAACAAAATTTTATTTTTTGGTACCGGGAATCGAACTCAGGCCCTTGCGCTTGCGAGGCAGGCGGTGGAACCACTGAGCTAAATGCCGAGCCCTATATAAACAAATTTTAACAAATCAAAAGGTATTTTATGTCAAAAAAAATTAGCATGAAAGAATTCTACAGTGAATATAACAAAAACCCAAGAATTTCGAAAAGATTGCTATCGTCTGGAAATTACTGAACACAGAAACTCACGGGGTGGAAGTGGGAAAATGCTGAAAAGCCTGAGACTGTTGCAGCTCAGTGGGACCAGAGGAAAGGACACAGCTCTTGCCTTCTTTCCCTCTCGCCCTCACCCACAGCACAAGCAACTCTCAGAACCCTTGGTTCCACAGGGACCCAAGTCGGCCCGCACACTCACTGCCACGAGGGCCAGGCCCCACGCTCCTGGCGTACTTGCGCGCATGCGCCCACACCCCTCGCCGGGCGGCCAAGGCTTCACCAGGCTGAGGTCTCTAGGCGCAGGCACAGTGCTCTCTGCTCTGCTGCGCTTGGCTGAGAAACTCTTCCCATCAAGGGAACACATCGAGGGAGCTCAGCCTCTGCTGCTGCAGACCGGCGCAGGGCCTTGTTAGTCTGGCACTGAGCAAAGGATAGGAGGAGCCTGGAATTCATTCTTCAGATAACCAAAATCTCTTATGCTGGCTACTTTAAATAGAAATCCCCCTAACATGGACTAGGCTGCTGGCTAGTACAAACTTAATCATATAATGACCACATTATCTGGCGGCCCCAATACAGGAAGAGTCTTGGGTGCTACACAGCTGGACATCCCTGAACAATTCTGACATTTCCTTCTTTGTTCCTTGTCTGTTGTTTACTGCCTTGAGCAGTAATAACTTCTCTTCTGCAGGCTGAGAAACATGAGTGAATACTATTTCATAGGAACTCTTGCCCTGGAAGAAGCACATAGGCTTTCTGCATCCACTTGGACAAGGTTCTAGGTACTTAAGTTACTGGTTCACCTTCAGAGCAGCCTTAAAGTGGCTGTGATTGAGTTTTGCCATGTAGTCCAGGCTGGCCTTGAACTTGTGATCCTCCTGCCGTGGCCTCCTGAGTACAGGACTACAAAGGGGTGCTGGGATCACAAGTGTGGAGCACCAGGCCTGGAGTGGATGAAAACTCAGGCAGTGTGGTAGGTGAGAATATGCCATCCCTAAGTACATCTTCTTGGTGTAAGGATTCTGAGCTAAAGTCAACTGAACAGCAGCAGATGCAGGAAAGCCCCTTGTCCTTCCTGTACTTGCCTAATGCAGGACAAAGGTTTACAGAGACAAAAGGCAGCTTACCGCCTCCCCTAGCAATGGCCAGCAAAGAGTAACTGCTGAACAGCACGTGGACCTGTAGTGGCCTGGAGATGGCTGCAGAAGCTGCATTAACAAGCTTTCCTAACTAGCTTCAGCTGCTATTTGCCTTTCCCCAAAATGCTGCCCCTGCAGTCTCAATTTATTTCCATTGGCTTGTTATATCTAAAAATTTCCTATTCTTTCTTGAAAACGTTACATAAAGTGGAATTCAAAACCACCTTTTTAAGAATTACCCATTCCCAATATATAAATTATTTTTCCTTCCCCTACAGTAGTAAAACAAAACTGCACATTAGGGGCCGGGGATTTAGCTCAGTGGTTCTGTCGCCTGTCTCACAAGCGGAAGGACCAGAGTTCAATCCCCAGTACCAAAAAAAACAATTTAAAAAAATTTTTAAAAACTGCACATTAAAAGAAACTGTATTATGTGGTGGCACACTCCTGTAATTGCAGCTACCCAGGAGGCTGAGGCAGGAGGATTGCTGCGTTGAAGCCCAGCCTGGGCAATTCATTGAGACACTATCTCCAGATTTAAAAATAATTTTTAAAGGGCTGGGGATGTAGCTCAGTGGGAGAGTACCTGCCTAGCACATGTGAGACCCTGGGTTCAATCCCCTGTACCAAGGGAATAGAATATAAAGAAAATCAGTTTTAAAACAGTAGTCAAACACAACCATTGGCCAATTCCAATATAACCTCTGAAAGGTGATTCGCTTACCTGTTCAATTACAGTTTTCAGCCACCACTGGGGACCCATCAGTGTTATAGCTGCAATAATTTTGGCATGCAGGACTCCAAGTGCCCAGTCCTAGGGTAATAAAAACCGTTTAACACATTTTTGTGGTTTCTAACAATAAACCTAGCAGAGGGACTGTATATTTTTCTTACATTGTGTACATAATTTCACCTCAAAACAGAAATTCTACAGGATGGCTAACAGCTCTAGAGAAGATTAACATGTACTGGAAAATCCAGGGAATGTTAAGTTTAATATTCTTATCAAAAATCATTCCTGTGTCTTTTGGAAGTCTACATCATTAACGAAGACCTCAATAAACAAATAAAACAAATGCCAAGATTTCCTTTCATCAAACCATCCTTGGGCTGATTGATTGGTTCTGAGCTGATTTGTCAAAATAAGACTGCAGAGCAAGGTTTTGCCTAAAAGAGCTGCCTGGAGCTCATCAATAGCTTGAGCTGGAAGCATCTGTGCCATCCTCCAGCCAAGCGAGTCCCACAGTCCCCAGTGCTGTCCACCCCAGTCTCCCTGCACACCAAGCTCCTCTCCCGGCCTTGCCTGGGGGCTGCCAGCCAGCTCTATGCAAGCTCCCAGTGGTGCCACACCTCCACTCCACCAGCTCATCTCTATATGAGAGTGAGACCATGAAGTAGATGTCCTTGCTTACAACCACAGTCCTCAGCACACACACAAAGCACTTCATAACCTGGTCTGTTTAATCCTTTAGAAATGCTATATATGTATTAAAAATTACACATGTAACATTAAGACCTATTCTCATATAAAACTGAAACACTTACGAGAAGGCTGGAGTCTCCTGTCTCAGCTACCTCAAATTCTTACCCTTTCCAGCAACACCGTTTGGTACAGACCTCCACATCTCCCCCAAGCCTCTATCCCCATGTAAACATCTGTGTCCCACAGAAAACTTTCATCATGTTTATATACACTTTGCTCATGTCATTTCTTCTCCTTGTCCACTACCTGGAGACCAATGTTCCAATTTACTGGTCTGAGTTAACAGTCTGCTAGGTATCTTCTTCAAATGAGGTCAAAGTTGATATATGGATCTACACACCAAATTCTAACACATCCTCAATCATCAGCGTTCATCCTGCCAGGTGAATGAATGAATGACCTTCTGTTTAGGTACAGAAACCTTGTTTTTGTCCCCTTTACCTCAACTATCTATAAATTCTTTTGCAACTTATAGCTTTTGGAAGATGGAAAAGTCTGATGGCAGTATGATTTATTTTCAGCTTATGGGATTTCTCTTAGAAATCTTACCAACATATGCCCAAGCACATGTTTTTCTCCTTGATCTCAAATCTCACTGAATCTGGGGCGCCCTTTCAACCTACACAATCAGGTCTTTCTTCAATCCAGCCAAGTTTCTCTCCTGGTCGTGTCTCACTGCTGTTTCACATTTTTCTCTTCTAGGACCCCCGTTATTGGTAGATTAAGATTCCTGGATGTACTTTTTTTTTTTTTTTTTTGGTACTGGGGATTGAACTCGGGTCCTTGCACTTGTACAGCAGGCGGCAAAACCACTGAACTAAATCCCTGGCTCCTGGATGTACTTTTCCCCCAACAAGTAAGACACTTTTCCAAGACACTTAGCTTCCTCTCATTTTTCTTCTTCTTCAGTTTTGCTCTGTGCTTTGTGCTGACCTTCCAAGCTTCCGATCTGTGCCTTGGTGGTAAGCTGTCCTTGTCTTTATTCATCCACTGAATTTCTTGGAACCCATGCTATATGGCTGCACAGTGTGTTCTGCTGTGTATGAGCATGCACACATGGTCTCAGCTTCCCGAGTACGTTCTTCTCTCAGAGGCTCGTAGCTCTTCAAGTCATTCTGTTACTACTTGAGGCATGTCTTACTCTGCCTGATCTATCTTTCTGTGGCTACTCAGCTATTCTTTGTCAAAGCATTTGTCATTTTCCCCTGTAACCTAAAAGAGGGTCAAGTTCTGATTGAGACTATCAGTCTTTTACCTCTTCAGATCTTCAGGACAGCAAGCCAAACAGTCCTCCTCTGAGAACCATGGGAAAAGCCACTGCTTTTTCTGGACCCTTTGAGGCTCACAGGCAGGGATGTCTATACACACCATTCGGTCTTCTCTTGGCCTTTTGGGAGTCCAGGTGGCCCCAAAGTAAGGTTAATGTTTACCCAAGTCGTCCCCAGATTGCTGAGGTTCAAACAGCAGTCCTTAAGCAGGATAGGATAAACCACATTAGTCCTTCAGCTAGAATTCTAAACAAGCCAAACTGTCCATAGACCTGCAAACACTTTAGGATCAGGAAAGTGCTTCTCTTCCACAACTTCAAAGTGTCTTGCAGAAAATTAAGTATACCATGCTGTATGCGTCCAATATACCTTGCACTTTTCCCTTCCTCATAAACACATGTGAGAGCCATCCATTTCAAAGCAACCCTACTGCATTCTTTTCAACTGCTGCGCTGAACTTCAAGGGAAGCCGTGCCACATCTTATTCAGACATTCTTTATGGATGGGCATCTGAGTTGCTTCTCATTTTTCTGCCATCAGAAAGAATGCTGTATGAGCAGAAGCAGACTGGCTTGTGTATCCTGCATGCACACAGATGTCCCTCTGCAGTGGAATCTGATAAGTCAAACTGCTGGGTCAAAGTATATGAACATTTTAAAAATGTAATGACATCAAAGAATTCTCCAAGGTAATGATGACTTCCTAGGCAGTCTTAGGTAGGGTCAAGACCACCAAAAACACATGTGACTGAACAAGCTGCATCTGTTACTCTGCAGAGCAAGGAAGGACACACATGCAGGGGGAACTCAGAGCCCTCAGAGAGGATTAGGAAGAGCTTCTTAGAGGGTTTCAGGTTGAGTTAAGAACTTAGGGGAGGATTTAAGGAAGGAGGACTTTGCTCTGTGTCACTCTACTAGAATGCAGAGTAATCTATGACTGATTATGTCAATAACTATCTAGAAAAAGGTAAACTTCAAGGTAATGAAGCAGCACTCAATCGTGTTAGGGTGAGCGGGTGTTTATCATGTTGTGATTTTGTTAAAGTTCATGTGCTGTCTGTTTAGACAGGATTACAGAAGGTGGTCTTGTCTTTGTGCCCCTCTAATACCAAGCGGCCTTTCATGACACTGATGTTCTGTGAAAACATTTGTATCCCACAGGAGCTCCCTGACCAGCTGATGGTGGCAGGACAGCTCCTCAGTGCCGAGAGGCGCTCTGCTCTTCGTTGGTGCTACTCACCGTCTAACCTGAGGAGACGCTGATACATGTGCCTCATCTGTGGTGCTACAGCCAATGACTGCGTTAGTGCAGGAGCTGCCTGGCCCTTTCACAACTGATGCTACGTTGTAAAGTGGCACTTTGCCACCAGGCAAATAACCACTTCTCTATTGTACTAGTGTCAAAAGACGCCCCCAAATTCTTCTCCAGTCAAGCACTAGGGGCTGTAGAGTCCTTTCCCTTAAATCTGGGTCAACCTTTGTGACTTGCTTTTATCCACCAGGACAGAGGAATACGTGTTGCTGCAGACTCCTGAGGTGAGTCAGCAAAGGCCATGTAAGTTCTATCTTGTTTATAGGGACACTCATTTCCCCAAACTGCAATACAAGAAAACCAGCCACTGGATGGTCCAGAAGCCATGGAGAGGCACATCTAGGGTCCCCAGCTGACAGCCCTCGGTGGGTGCCACACAACTGAGCACCATCCCCCATGAAAGGAGACCATCTCCCCATGACTCTGGCCTCAGCAGGTAAATCACTCTGTCACAGACCCTCCCAGGGAAGGCCCAGATACAGACCTGAGACAAACTGACCATCCCTCTCTTAATTTCTGACCCACACACTCTGGGGACAAAATAAAATGAATGGCCATTTTAAGCCAAGGCATTAAGTGGGTAACTTGTTAAATAGCAACAGTAACTGAAGATCCATCAACCTTTGATCTCATGGGTTCAAATCCACTGACAATCCTTGCTGGAATTGTTTTTCAAGTATTACAAAATAGTGGTTTCCTAATTCTGTTAATCCCTCTACCTTTACTAACTGGTATTAGTCTATTTTAAATATAGTTTTAAAAATCACTAATGCCATTTGACCACCCTGAAATATAGCACTTAATGAAAGCCCTAAGATGTGTTTAGTTACCTAAGAAGGGGATTACTTAAACAATTTTACAAGTCTTCTTAGAATAGAACAAATTAAGGAGTCTTTCTAAATCAACTACTAAAATCACTTGGAATAATAAGGACTTGTTTCTGACTCCAAATAATTAATAAAACAGCATCAGTGACAGATGTGCATTTACCTGCCATGGATAAAAAAGAGGTGTCTGATCCAAAGGAACCCTCAGGGGAGCAACAATAACCAGCTCAAACAAGAGCCCCAGAAGGAGCGGGACAACCCCAGCCAGCAGCACTGCCACAATCAAAGTCTTCATTATCTACAAGGAAACAAGAGGCCACGTTGTTACAGGGGATCGTCCTGACGGTCAGACACACTCTTCTTTCTATGGTTTACTTTTCCGCCTGGACCTGATGCCTAACAGTACTACATTATTTCAAATAACTTACATCTTTCTGTACTGCATGTTTAAATAAAATGTCTTGAATATGTAACTGTAAGAGCTTAAACTATACCAAGTACCCGAAATTTCTATGAACTGTCACTGCAAAAAAAGATTACAGAACATTCATTTTACTCTATGTTATCCAAGTGGCTGTGTTTTCCTCATAAGTCCACTCTCAGGATTAGACTGCTGTTGGTAAGAGAACCACTGATGGGCTGAGACCCTGATCCAAGGGTGTCTACATCATGGGCGGACCTGCAGCTCTGAGGTGGAAGGGCTCTGCATAACCCTAAAGTAATCAGTAACCCTGACCAGACCGGCTGCCTTTAGACCAAACAGCCTGGTTCAACAGAACTTACTATGATAACGGAAACCTCCTGTATCGGCTTGTACAACACAGTGGCCATTTAGCTACAGTGGCCATTTAGCAACAGTGGCTTATGCACGAGACAGAGCAGCTCTAGAATTCAGACTACATGGCAAAGGGGAAGAAAGCTGACACTGAGAAAGAGCAGTCTGTAATGTGGCTTGGGGGCCAATGACCCCGAATTTAGTTAGGGCGGCCTCAGGAGTCCCTCTGTGTCAACAAGTGACCAGAGGCAGTGTGCAGAGGACACAACACTTAGTTCCTTGCATGGCCACTTGGAGTTGTAAGGAAGAATATCAAAGGAAAGCTGGAATTAGCTGGTTTCTGTATTTTAAATATACTTAAGTGTCTCACAATCTTACCGGTTAAATATCAACTGAACCCCACCACTGATAATTTATAATGTATATCACTATAAAAGTGGATTTTATTAACACATAATCGTTACACATAGAAGGAAACATGAACTACCCTGATTTCACTGTTACACTGTAGTCATGTATCAAAGTATCACATGGTATTCATAAATCTGTACAATACCTAGAAACTAAAATCCAAAAAGTAAACATATTAAAAGGTAGGTTTCCCCAGGGATGTAGCTCAGTGGTGCTGGCGCCTGCCTCGAAAGCACAAGGTCCTGAGTTCGATCCCTGGTATCCAAAAAATAAAAGGTAGGTTTCATATTTTTCATCTAATATTAATATTAATTGGATAACCTTTAAGTGAAATAAAAATGTAATTTCAGACATAAAATTAGAGGTGATTATACAAATGAAAAGGCGTGAACAATGACCCAAACACGCTCTCCTAGAAACACTGGCATAATGAGAAGTTAAAGGAATGCCGGAAGGACACTCACTACTACAATCAGACAACTCAGTACCTACCATGAGAGCCCACTCTTTCACCTTCTGGAAGATCACTCTGCGCCCCTGGGGCATCCACGCCACCAGCACTGTCACGGCCCGTATGGTGAGCCAGCACACATAGAGACCACAAGCAGCCGTGTAGAGCTCGTGGATCTTGGCAGTGCCCGTCCAGAATGACATTAGCCACCGGCCAGCAAATACTGCAAACAGAAAGGCTGGTGAGCTGTGTGGCTAGGTGAAGCGAATGTAACGCTGATGTTCTAAGCATGGTCTCACAGTACTAAAACAAAACAAAAAAACACTTTTTTTTTTGGTGGGGGGGACAGGGTCTCTCTATGTAGTTCAGGCTGGCCTTGAACTCACTATGCATCCCAGGCTGGCCTCGTACTCATGGCAATCCTCCTTCCTGCCTCAGCCTCCCAAGTACTGGGATTACGGGCATGCACCACCATGCCTAGCAAAAAAACACTCTTTAGAGTGTACAATTATTTCATTAATTGTGCACAACCTCACACCAGAAGCACTCAGCAGGGACAAACCCTCTGGGGATGTGAATTCTGATATCTTACAATTACTGGGTCTTTCCAGCCGGAAAAGCCTTGAGGGAATTGTTGTTCACAGTTTTTACCATCAATGGAAATAATTATGAACATATGGGATAAAGGTAGGAAATGTCTTTCCCATTATTTGTGCTGTCAACATTTTCACCATTTAGGAAGATTACAATTAACATAGAGTAATTTTCCCAAATGGCTCACTCATCAATACAGAAAACTAAGCTAATTTTAATAGAACAGGTACATTTTCAATCACAATAATCAAAGAATGCCAAAAGAACTGAGAAAAAATTAAGACCATCTAAATATATTAGACTGTAAGACACAGATTGAGAGCTGCCTAAGAATTGTTAGAAATTCTGCAGTGTATCTAGATAATCTCTTAGGCAAGATCATTTATTTTAGTAATTTCTTTACCTGATTATTTCTCAATAAAGTTAGAAAGAACAAGAGTCAAATTTCTAGTGTATTTTGCCCTATAAATTGCCTTCCTAATGTGGTCGTGTCATTTCTGAATACCTAAAAAGGCTGGAGACTGTACTATTTTTCATACACTCTCTCACCACCCCCTAAGCACCATCACCCAATGCAAACACATCCTCCACTTTAAAGATTAAGGAACTGGCCTCGGCAGCAGAACCTTGCCTGACCCAAAGAGAGCACAGCTGGGTCTGAAGACATCTGTGTAACAGGCCTTGCTCTTCACCATGGAGCTATCAACTCAACTAGCTTCACAGTCAAACCTCAGCAACCAGGAAGTAGAGGACCACACACTTCCTGCAAACTCACAAAACTGAGTGTGAAATAACTTTTTTTTCCCTTGTGGTTGTGGGGACTAAGCTCAGGAACTTAAGACACACTAGACAAGTGCTCTACCACTGAGCTACATTCCTAGTCCTTGTTAAGACAAGTCCAGCCTGGCCCTGAACTTGCAATCGTCCTGGCCATAGCCTCCTGAGGAGCTAGGATCAGAGGCATATACCACTGTGTCCAGCTGAAAATAATTCTGTTAAAGCGGGGGTGCAGCTCAGTGAGAGTGCTTGTCTGGCAGGTACAGGCCCTGGGTTTTTGATCCCCGGCCCTGCAAAAAAAAAATGATCAAAGAAATATAAAGTCAAATACATGTAAAATGTCACATGAAAAAGCCTATGTGCACATTAATTTGAAGATATCAAAGTAATCACTGACAATGCTGTAGAAATGTCTAGTGCTCTACATGTATTTCTACCCCAGGGTTTGTCTTTTTTGGATTTGGGATTTATTACAAAATTTAATAGTCATTTTCTATTCTATATTTCACACATTTTTCATCAAAAAAATGGGGTTTTTGTTGTTGTTGTTGTTGTTGTTTTGGTACCAGGGGTTGAACTCAGGACCTTGCATTTTCGAGGCAGGTGGTGGCACCACTGAGCTAAATCCCTGGCCCAAAAAAATGGTTTTGAGAAAACAGAATTCATGTTCAGCTTGTAATAACTTTACATCAATTAATTTATAGCTACAGAAGAGTAACCTACGGGGCGGGGGGGGAGTCCTCACCACTCCCAAATGTACACTATCCATCTAAAGTAAGCATTTCTACAATGACAAATTACCCTTTCCACTACATGGCAGAGCCAGATTAAAGGGAAATACTGAGTTAACACTGTTAAGAAGCTAAATTATTCTTACAATCAAATTCAAGTATGAAAACTAGATTTCCTTCTTCTGTTAAACTTTAAAAAATATTTTTGGCAAAGACATGAAAATGGAGCATAAAAGCACAAATGTAAAACTGCCCCAAGTTCAAATCCTAAGTATTTTCAGCACTGTTTTCTACACTGCACTCAATCAAGTAGGCTTCTGGCATTTTAACAGCTCTGATCTGAGCAGCAGTGAGCTTAAATGCAAGGTCTTAAGGTCAACAGTCATTACGCAGAAGCAGTAAAATAAGAACATACTTTTATCAGTTAAAGGTAAAAATCAATTCCTTCAAACTAAAAACAAAGTTTTGTTTTGTTTAGAAACTTGACATTAATTTTCCTATCTGCTTTTCCCAGCCTTAGACCTCATGGGAAAAAAAATTTAATACAAATTTGATTTATTATAAAATTATACTGAGTCAGTGTTACAACCAAGATAATCAGTATCTACTTAGGTCTGATAGAGCTGGAAATTAGCTTAATGATTACTTAAGCAGTTAATGCCTATCAGCATGATTTAGGAATTTCTGACTGGATATAAATAGTAAGTAGAAGGGACATGCTGTTTTGTGACCTTGTCATTTATCTTTGACCTCTGGACATGACAAGCTACTAGCACAGTTAACTGCAGTTATGTTATCTGTTAGATGAAGAAATGCTGATAATTAAAATTTCCAACAAACTTAAGGCTAGAAGAAAATGAGTATTTGTGAGTAGCAGGCGATAAAGGGAAACAGTATGGCTTCACAGTGTTTTCTATGAGTAGTATGAATGGATTGGAAAGCAACACCATTAACATTAAAAGACTGATTTGAAAAAAATTACTTGAGTCATATAATGACTTTTTCTTTGGTAAGGAGTATCGAACTTGGGACCTTGCGCTTGCGAGGCAGGCGGCAGAATCATACAACGCCTTTGAAAATCCATACTGTGAAACGCCCAAGAAAACTGAGTGATCATGGGTACTTTACTTCTAACAGGGAAACATGAGTATCTTAACAGCCATCCCCTGTGCTCCAGCATAAGGGAGTCCAGTAAGATGAAGAGTCCATCAATCAGCATCCCATTTCAACTGAAGATTGTATTAGTGAAAACAAAACAAAGTTTTCAAGTTTGTATCAGTGAAAACAAACCACATCTTTGCAAGACAGGACTTTTAGGGTCTGTTTGGGTTTTTTTTGGTACCAGGGATTGAACTCAGGACCCTGTGCTTGTGAGGCAGGCAGCAGAACCACTGAGCTAAATCCCCGGCCCAAGACAGGACTTTTAAAACATCTTGGCATCCATGGCTACAGACCAGGGCAAGCTCCTACCTGGTAAGGTAAGGCAGATGAGGCTGGCGATCAGCAACGTCACGCACATGAGGACAATCAACACCAGAATCTAGGAGGCAAACAGATGGCCCGCATGGAAGCTCTGGGCATCTCAGGATGCCACACTCTCCAGAGTCTTCACAGTTCTCCCACTAAAAAGACTGCCTGAGTCTGTACTTCCAGGTTTTCTTGATTTCACATAAAAGGGGGAAGTTTTTCAATTTTTTTTTTAAAGACGGACAGAACCCTGCTACACTGTCCAGGCTGGCCTTGAACTCCAGGCTCAAGTAGTTTTTCCTGACTCAGCCTCCCCAGTATCCAGGATTATAGTACCATAGCACTAAGCAAACAAAAGGAACTCTTTATTTTGGTAAAATTACCTACAATCAAACCCCAAAATAAAACAAGTGTCCATTTTCATACATTCAGATACATCCACAAGTAAAAAAGCAAACACTTTGCAATCAAAGCGCATAAAAATAAAACATAACCTCCCTAAGTTTTCCCTTGCTATTAGTAAAAAAAAATGTTACAAATTTCAAGTAGTCACCTTTTTAGCACACAACAGTGCTTATCCAGTTAGAATGCTCTGTGGTAACAGAAATGTCTCTATGCCATCTGACACAGTAACCTCTGGTCACATGCAGCTGTTGGGCACTTAACATGTGGCTGGTGTGAACAGAACTTTACATTTTATTTCACTGTAATTAAACCTAAATGTACATAGCTGCAGATAGCTAGAAGTTGTGGATGCTGGCAATGCCCGTCCAGAATGACATTAACCACTGGCCAGCGAATACAGCAAACAGAAAGGCTGGTGAGCTGTATGGCGAGGTGAAGAGCTCTGCAACACCGATGTTCTAAGCGTGGTCTCACAAAACCAATGCTAAGAGTACTAATGCCAACAGGAATCTGAACAAACTCCTCCAGGCGAGGTCTGGCACAGTACCTACCCTGAGTGGGAAGTTTAAAGGCCGGCGGTAAGGCTGAAAGCCAACAGGACCTCCCTGCTGGAGGATGGCTTGGTGGGCTGCATGCAGGCCTTCACCCACCACAGGAATAGCGTTGTTATTTCGAGCATGCTGGTTATTGTTCACTTGTTGATTCGCACTGTTCTCATTTTCTTCCTGGTCTCCCAGTAAATAGGAATGAAGATCCCTGTGCAAAAATCGTATCAGTGAAAAGTCTCATTTCAGCTCAGAACAAAATGGCAGATATGAAACTTTCTTTTCCTAATGTTTATGATGAAGGGTGGCAGATGTCCATGTAGAATCCGAACACGGCCTTACTTCTGGTCTCAGTGCTGCTGCCTACTCTGAAGTAACCCTTCCTAAACTTACTTTCACTCAACTGTGGGAGAGCCTACAAACTCAACCTATTTCATGTTTTCTTCAGCCAATTTCTTCAGGGAAGAAATCAGTAACTTTAAAAGCTCATTTATCAGGTTAGGGTCTCTTAAAAGGTAAGCTACTTTGTTTGTAATGCACTAAAATATTTTTTGCCCTGTGTAATGGTATAAAAAAAGCTTGGTATACAGCAAATCTGAATAAGAGGGTAAAAATATGCAAAAATTTTCATGAAAGAATGGACAATGATAAAAGTAAGAAAAATTTAAAATTTTAAAGAATATTATATATACTTGTACATATTACTAAATTATCACTGACTGAAACGAATTTTTCATGAGCAAAGAGGCATGGGAATACTTTGTCCAGAAGGTTCTGAAGGGACAAAATGACGCAAGTGCTCAGGGAGCAGGCTGGCCATACTCACAGCAAGTGCCCTGCAGTGACGGTCCACGCACGCACGAGCCCCTTCAGCCACTGCCTCGTGTGTCCCTGCTCCAGTAATGCTGGCAAGACGACCTGAAGCAGAAGCAGCTCAAGGGACAGTTCACTCACTGGAGCATCACTGAGATGATGACAAAGGGCCATGATTTAAAGGGAGAATTCTCTTTTCCATTACAACTATCTTAAATACTAATGGAATTAAAGTGTCAAACGAACTCATTGTCTTTATCCCTCCTCCCGTTCCCTCTCAAAGCCAGTGAGGGTTTCCTCCTGGATGCTACTGAACTGTCCGTGCCAGTGCCTTCCATTACTAAAGCAATGGTCAGGCCCTGGTTTACACTCTGCTGTACTAGCAGCAGGCTATGCCACTACAGCCACTTTCTCCACACAACTTCTCCTCCCTGAACAGCCGGAAGACCCGCTCATTCTCCTCTGCCTCCTCAACCTGGCAAGGCCACACTGCACTGTCCTCTCCTCTCCTGGGGCAAACGTGCACATGTGTGACTTGAAATACTAGCTTTCTGAACATTCCCATCCAGCACCATGCATGCTGCAATAATGGAAATAACCCTCATCTGCAGAGTGATCTGTTCTAGTTGGGGGAAAATAACACTGTCATCTGGATGTTGAAAGAAACTATCAAAAGCTTGCCAGGCAAACAAGGAGAGGTGGTCACTGAAAACTGGGGAAGAGCGGCAAGGCAATTCTGATAGATTCAACAGCAGCTAACCACGCCAGAGGGGAAACCCCAAAGTCACGCTATCGCTGGCGGAACAGGCTAGAATGGACCTGAGAGTATGCCATGCTCTGGATGTCATTCTAACCGACCTGGGTATTGTTGTGGACATTATGGAACAACTGCTGACACTTTGTTTTTCTTTTTTTGAGAGGTGGTCTCACTATGGTCTCAACTCCCTGGCTCAAGTTACCCTCCAACCTCAGCCTCATGCGTGCTTGGACTAGAGGCCTATACCACCAGGCCCAGTTGCTGACAACTTTTAAACAGGGGTGATACAATCAAATTTCTAGAAATCTAGAGGCAGCATTGTGGAGGATTATAAATGCAGAGAAAAGGGAAGGCCCAAACTAAGGAGGTAGTAACTCAAATGGGATTAGTAAAAGATGTGGGCAATTAGAACTGACAAGTACCAAAGACATAACAGGCTGAGAATATAGCTCGGTAAAGCACTTGCCTAGATGTGTGAGCCCCAAGTGCAATCCCCAGTACCGGGGGAAAAAAGACTCAAAAGAAGTAAATTTGAGGAAGCAATTCAATTTGCCTGCATTTGGGATAGTGGCTGTGGAATAATGCAAATCACTAATAGAGAGAACATGGGAAGAAGAGCTGAGATTAGGTTTCTAAATAAATTAAAAATTTAAACCAAAATAACTTTTTCCATCTGTAACCCTTACATCCTAATTTTAATCCATAATTAAATGTATACCTTTGGCTCATTTCTTATAATGTGGTTTTCAAAATAAAGATGATGTTACTATTACTAACACATTCTTACAAGAAATGCTAAAGCATTTCAATGTGAAAAAATGTGTACTTTACAGAAAAACAAAGACTTCCTTTGGAAAATATACTCAACAATGTTTATGAGCTAGAAGATGATAAAATGTTAACTGTCAGAGGATTTCTAATACCTGCAGAAGTGAATGTTTTAAATGTCTAACGTACCCTGAACAACTTTTAAACTATATAGTCTCAACTTTATAGCTTACCTATAAAGCATGACATTATAGGGGAGAAAATGCGGCAGCAGACTCTTGATTATCCGTATCGGGAGCCAAAGCATCAGAAGGACGATGGAGCCAAAGACGATCTGCAGGGAGAAGCCAAAGACGATGCCACTTCGAGAGCCATCACTCATTCTCAGCCTGCTCTCAGCCCAGCCCCGTGCCCACCACAGCCCAAGTGGCCTCCCCTGCCCTCCTCCTTGGGCCACTCTGTGCAAAAATCACATCCCTAAGACGGCTGCTCCCGACCAAAAAGCTCTCCCTTCTCTAGGCCATAAGGGCGAAGAGAGGAGCCACAAAGGAGAAGCGCCGCATGGTGTGAGAGAGAAGATCGAAGAACTCACCATGCAGGAACAGAACCACCTACAACCAGATAACCCTCCTGCAGCCATTAAGACGTGACCTGAGTTATGTCTATGAAAGTTACCAAAGCACACAATACTGCATTTGGGATTTCATTTTGGAAAAATTTGGATTTAACCACATTAATTCTTTCTCCAATGGGGAAGAAATTTTGAGATGCTTCTATTAAGAGTTTAATTTTAATTTTTATTTTTGTACCGGGGATTGAACTTGGGTCCTTGCGCTTGCGCAGCAGGCGGCAAAACCACTGAGCTAAATCCCCAGCCCTTAAGAGCTTAATTTAAAAGCCAGTTAACAAGTCTTTAAAAAAAAACAAAACAATGGAAACACCTGCTTACCACTGACAAAATAAATCTTCGAAGATGCCTATAAATGGGCAAGTGGATCATTTCCTGTACTGGGTTAAAATCTGGATCATTCAAATTCCTTAGAAACCATAAGACACCAGGCCGAAGTACCTGCAAATATATTTTAAAAGTTATAAATATTCACCAATGTCTTCAGGCTCTGTATATAAGCTCCTGAAAAAGTATTTTGCCATCTCAAATAGGCCCCAGAAAATTCATATGGTTTTCATGGAAAAAGAAATTCCTAAACCACAACCTGTATGAAGTTTATTCTGGTTTTGATGGCATTTGATGCTTTTAATCATTCACTGGCAAAAACACTCAGTCCAACTGGTCAATAAACCTAGGTGTCTGCGATGAAAATTAAATAAAATCATTAGTACATACTATATTATATCACCTGGTGAAAGGATAATGTTGCAACTTATAAATGTCCTAACAGGAAATCTGGTTTCAGTTTTACACTTCCCCAGAGGTGCTGTCATAATGAAGAAACTCCACAGCCTTCCAGTATCTTCATTTTATTACCTGCATCTTCAGGTGAAGGGTAATGGGTGAGTCTGGACACTAGTATTGCCAGGTCCAAACTTGAGGGGTCACCATGTGTAAGCCCTCTAATCTGCCCAAACCTCTACTTTTCCCTCTCCCAAATGAGATAGTTACAACGTATGATATCTAGGGTTCTAAGTATGAGCATTCTGGACCAACAAAAACTCGCCACATTAATAAATTAAAGACTGTAAAATGTTTTAGAGTTCACATATAATTACAGCTTTTAAAAATCCATCACTGTACTTGCTTAATCTGAAATCATTTATTTCAAAAACAGAATGGGCCGGGGATTTAGCTCAGTGGTTCCGCCACCTGCCTTGCAAGGGCAAGATCCTGAGTTCGATCCCCAGTACCAAAAAAAACACAAAAAAACCCAGCATGAGATCTTATGCTATGTGATTCAGAAAGTTTTGGCCCCACCTCTTTCTCTCCTCAAATCTTTCAAAGAGCACAGCACACCAAGAACCATGCTCAGCCCTGCGGTTCTGTGTTCCTCGCCCCTGGATTCCCCGACCTGCTCCTCCTAGCCCTCATCTCTCGGTCCTCAGTCTCAGCAGAGCAGCTGAACTTGTCTGATGGCTATACTCACAGGGATGGTGCCTGTGTTTCTATTTTCCAGTATCCAGTGGAGTCTGGCACTGAGTCTGAGATACATTTTTATTCATTAAATACTAATCTGCTTCATCTTCAATTTAATAAGGACCAGATTCTGAGAATAGGATTAGTGAAGGTGCCCATCTGGCAAATGAGCTGGAATCATAAAGACATGCATTTCTGAGCCTGATGCCTCCCTCAAAAACATTTTATACATTGAATTCTACAAAACTGTATCTTTTGGGGTTTTTTCCCAGCATTACAGTTCCTAGAATGAAGTCTGAAACAGACTCATATACAAAATTCCAAGAGTTTATTTTAGAAGATGGGAATGAGACATACCAAATAAAGCAAGTACTCACACTTTCTTTCTCAGTGTAATCATATTTAAAACTCAGAATTTGTCGATTTTTGACACATACAACTAAAAACAGTTTAAAACAATCAATCCAAATTCCTCTATCAGTTATTCCTTCTCAGAACAAAAAGAATACAGTTTAATGAGGAAATCATTCCAGCCTCTGAGGCACACCGGTGGTTTAACAAAAGTCCTTTTCAAAAACGCACAGCATGGCCGGGGATTTAGCTCAGTGGTTTTGCCACCTGCTGTGCAAGCGCAAGGACCCGAGTTCGATCCCCGGTACCAAAAAAAAAAAAAAAAAAAGTGCAGCATCAGCATTTCCCAGAGTACTTACCTCTCTGAGCAACAGAATGAAGGAGGCGAAGTAGAACACATACACCATCCCCACCAGCCAGTGCAGAAACATGGTAGTGCCTGGAGCTGACTGGAAGCTCAGTTCTCGATCTTTCAGAGTAGCATCAAACATTTCCTAAGCCAAAACAGGACAGGTGAGAGACCTGAACTACCTGCATTTTTTGCCAAATGAACATTTCCACCTGCTAAGAAGTGAATAACTCATTATGTACAGAAGGTATGATGTTCGAGGCCTGCAATTCTCTTAACGCTATTTCAGCGTCACAGAACCACATGATGTAAGACCAGATACTATTCCAAAAATGTACGTTTTACATTTTTCAAACATAAGGAACGATAAGCCAATTGGGGAATAAAAATTTTACGAATACTATTTTACAATAAAAGAACCATTTTGATTGAAGATCTTATTTTGTTGGTTAGGATAATGAATGTTCAACTTACCAGGGAACAGATATCCAACCACCAGCCACAAATGAGAGGGAACACTCCGATTTCTACCACCACTAGCAAAGAGACCTTAAGTAAAAATAAAGATCATCAGTATCACCCAAATGTAGGCGACATTGTCTCTAGTTTTGTTAACTTATAATAGAATTACCTTAACAACAATATAGCAGACTCCCAGTAAGCGACGAGATCTATGAAATTTAACAAGAGTCGCCAGGCCCTACACATCTAGTTAAGGAAAAAGTGAACATTTGAGGGTGCAGGGAAGAAGGTAACTAATCAGATTACATTTCTGACAGAAGGTAACTAATCAGATTACATTTCTGACAGACTTTATTTCACATTTTGTCTACACTCACCCTTAGGATTCACCCTAAGAGGACAAGGAGAAAGAAAATAACTTTGTTATTAATGACAACCACACTTTGGAATGAATATTACTGTTCAGTCAAGTTAATTCATTAAAGGATACATGACAAATTATCAGTGTTATTGCTAAAAGTATATACCCAACTATGGTTGTGATTAGGCCTTCAAAATGAGATGCTTGGACCTAAAAAATAAAACATAACAAAACAAAAGTTTACTCAGTACATGGCCTATACCCTAGTTTTATGACTGTACTAAGCAATCCAAATGACTAAACTTGAACCATGCAGGCAACATAAAGCTAGGCAACATAGAACTAGATGACACCTCTGCAGACTGGACTTTCCCATACACAGACTGCATTTATCAGTAACGGATGGAGAAAACATAAAGAAGAACACTTCCCCAAGGAGCCAAACAGCAGAGCGAATGGACTGAGACAAAAGCAGAACCCTATAAAGCAAGCTGGCCTTCTAGTCTGGCTGTAAGGCAGCCTGCTCCGGCCCACAGCCACCGGGTACTGGGTCAACTACATCATTCCCCACCTGTTTAACTTACTCCTGCATTCAAAATCAATTCCTCTTACAGAGGATAAACATTTGGAGAGGACAAACACTGCCATCTGTATGTTTGGCTCCCGAGTTGCAGAGATTAAGTGGCAATTACTTACCAAGGCATTTCTGTGAAACTTTCAAGCTCTTGCTGGCAACTAGCAAGAATCAAAGGGCTCTGCTAATAGTGGATTGTTGGGAGCCTTGCTACATAATTCTAGGGAAAAATCATTTGAGTAGGCCTAGTTCTCCCGCCTACAGGCCAGCTATGGCATTCCAGACATAATTGCATTTTGGCCTCGGGTCACAACTGAGACCTCAAGGATCCCGAGATGCTGTAATCTCCAAGACAAGACCACACCTTTGGGAGACACCCTGGGAGGAACCAAATCTTCATCTGCATAGTTCCTCATTGTTCTTAGATTCCCCCCCCCCCAGTCTTTTGTTACACCTTGTTTATCCCAATGTGAAGTACTGAACTCTGCATTTCTCTTGTTACATGTTTCCCCCTGTACTGAATAAAAGGTGCTGCAAGCTAGGGGGTCTTTGTCTTTGCTGCCCAGATCGGCAAGGATGAGACCCAAAGCTCAGCTTCTTCTCAGTCTCATTCGTCTACCTTTCCTGTAATTCCCGTGTGCTGCCATGGCTCGAAGGAGACTAGGACTTACTGCAGAGGTTCTGGTAACGTCCCCTTCCCGTTCCCTACAGTGGATGCTTCTGAATATGCTCTCAGGGCGCGCATAAACAAAGTGATCACAAGATCCCAGACAGGCAGCTCTTCCTAAAAGACTTAAGTCTTTCTAGAGCCCCCAGAAAGGAGTTTTAATACATATAAACACCTACCTCTAGAAAAGAATGATAACATGTCAACATTTAAGCAAATTCTTTTAAAAACATGTAGCTATCACTCCAAGACAGCCTATTCCTTTTTTAAAAAATCACCAACACACTGTTCCTTTTCTATATTCACTAAGGGTCACCTGGGGACGGGAAAGAAGGGAACACTCAAGTTCACAAAGTGGGTGGAAAGTCAGCCTGTGGGAAGGAAACTCCTTCAGGCTACCTCAGGCCCGCCCAGTAGGAGGAGAGTGCACTATGGGATTTCACAGCACATTTCTGTTAGCTGGCAATATGATCTATCTTGCTTTAGCAACCGTGAGCATCAGAAAAAAAGAACAAGATCACATTGGGTAACTATTCCTTTGTAGAGGGCAGATTGAGAAATGAATATTGTGAATTACTCAGAAAATATCAACTTCAAGGGTAATTAATCAAAATAAGTTTGTAAAAGTATTATACTCACATGTTCTTCAAATCCCAAACCAACAAGGGAGAAATGACCAATGTGGTAAGGGCAAAATGCTAAAAGGGAGGAAAAAAACTCAATAAAAACTGCAACATCAAAACAATGAACACTCTTCATACAACCTCCCACTAAGAGGAATCAGGGCTTCTTTGGGAAATGGAGGATTCCAGAACTGGGCCAGAAATGTACTGTACTTGGGACATTTTCTCTCAACAGAGAAATACAAAATTATCAAGGCATAACAGGTCTATGTCAAAAGTTCACCAAAACCAGTGTGAAGAGTGTCACCAGCCTCTCTAAGAGAGGACGACATGAGGGCTGGGGGGTAGCTGCTGTAGAGCAGCTGGGTGGACACTGACTGTGACATGGTGTACACAGCAAGTAACCTAAACTCACCAACTAATGGATGGCAAAACGGGGGGGTGGGGGGGCAAAGCCATGAGTATCCAGAGCGAAAGAAACTTAAGATTGACCTTAAAAATGTGTGGGCCTTATTTGGATCTTCATCCAAACAAAACAACTGTAAAATGTCATACAGGAGAAAACTTAGAAATTTAAAATATAATTCAGATAATTTAAATAAATTTTGAAATCTTATGAGATGTAAAGAATGGCATTATAATAAAATGCCCTTAAATTTTTCAGAATAATCATTTTTTTACTCTTTCTGCAAACCTTTCTTGCCAAGTTTTACTTTGTTCTTAATTAAATTTAATTAATTTTTATGGTAAAAGTAATTGAGTAGCATACTAAATTATTAAGGAAGGGGTAACTTAATCACTAAGACAAAAGGCAGAGTGGATGGATTTACTAGGGACTGGCCCACAAACCTGCACGGTATATTCCTTAAAGTTCCTGATTTACAAATAGAGCAAAAGCCTAAAACAAGACTCCTAGAAAGCTGAGCTTCTACTATAGTATCATAAATAAAACCACAAAAACACTTACCAAAAACAAGAATGAAGAGAGTATTTAAAGACACCACCCAGAAGACATGTTCCTAAAAGAAAGATCATTAATAAAACAGTTCATATTCGACGTGTTTAATTGACTACTCTATCATTTACTTATAGCTTAGGTGTTAAAAATAGCTATACTGAAATTTTCTCTGCCTAATTTTGAGATTACGTACTTTTCCTTTTTTACCAGATAGCTCATAAATCCAAGACTAATAAAAGTTCATAATGTTACACGTAGAAGAAACAAAGAAGTCAATTTATAAACATTTTCCTTTGTAGAAATACCCCATCACCCTGGGTAGGTTTTCATGAAGTCAAACAACGCTGAAAGACCCCAGTGGGGCAAACTTGGACATCGCCCCAACTGTGAGGAACACACGTGTGTAAACAGGACAGTGCTGCTTTCAGTGTGCATGTTGTTCTCACAGCTTCAGCAAGGTCACTACTGCCCTCTGGGAAACACTCCCTGGATGTTCTCTGGTCCCAAAGCTGCCTGGGACACCCTGGCTCTCTTTACTCCTGTGTCAGAAGCGCATCCTCCTCACCGGGCCATCTGCCCACCCCCCAGGCACGTCCAGGCTCCAGGCCACAATCCCCACACTGCCCATCAGACCAGCAGGCTGGATGACCCTTCCAGGGGTCAACGCAGTCACACTTTTCCGATCACTCTGCTCAGCTCCCCTCGTCTAACACAAGTCCTACTAGCAGGAAGGGTACTTAGTTTGCCTCAAGAAAAAAAATGACTACTTAACACAGTGCTTCAATTTTTTTCAGCTTCTCCGCCTTAAGAACTCCCAAACTCTCCCAATCTCCAGGATCTTCCCTGTCTTGACCTTTAAGTTACCTTCTCTTAATGTCTTGCTGACAAACTCCCTCCACTGAAGACCTGACCAAGGCCTCTTTGTAACCCTCACGTCCTGGGCACACGTTTGGCACTGAGTCTGTAACACACACCTCTCATCTTCCTGGTTCACATTTTCATTTCTCTCTACTAAATTAAAAACAATCTTTGAGAACAGGACCTCGTTTCACTCACTCACAACAACCCAGTAACTATATCAAACAGCCAGCACTCAGTAAATATTAAATGTGAAGCGATGAAGTCACTCTGCAAATGGTCTTTCCAATCTGAATGAGTTTTGGTCAACAACACTGCCTCAAAGACTTCTACAATTCATTTATGAGACACACAAATCCTCAGGGTTTGCAAACCTCATGAGTCTCACAAAATGAGCTAAGGGGATATAAATGAGTGTGTCACCAAATAACACCTTCTCTTCCGACTGTGATCAAACCCTGACTACAAGCTCACTGATAACTATATTCCCACTGAACTGGGAATGTCACCAGATACATTCTGCAAAGTCCTCACAATGCCAACTTCAACAGCCTCTCAGGCTCCCACCAGCAGCAGCTTGTGAAGAGTCCAGCACTGTGGACAGCGAGGAAGACAGAGGAGATTATTTGAGTCTGTGCTGCATCTCCAGCTCATGCAGCCCCCAAACTCATCCTTCCTCTGGGCTTCCTGCTATACTAGGGCTTCAGTCAGTGGGAACTGTTACTTGTAGCCATGCCTAAGCACTTTTAAAAGCCCAAATAGCAAGCAATTTTGTATTGCACAACCTGAAAATACCATTTCACCTTTAAAGAACAGGTTCTTAAAGTTATCGTATTTATTAATAAGGCACCATTCCTGGGTCAAGAGGGGTGGGCCAGTACACAGAAACCTGAGATCAGACTGCAGCTCTTACTGTGACATGCACGAAGCTGCTTTACTTACACTGCTACAGCTTTACACTGCAAGACTGAGCTTTAAAGATCAAGTTCTTTTAACTACCATTAACTTTGGGCTTTTCTTTAAAAAAATAATCAAATAGCTCATGATAAGTTTAAAATACTTTACCAAAATTTAATACATAAATACTTCCTTCGCATACAAAGTAATCAAAAGTAAGGGCATTTTGACCTTTAGTATACAAAGGAAACACTGAATCTAACATTATTGAATAATTAAGAAAACTACCTCCAGTTCTGTCATTAAAAATAACGAGTTCCCCCTGCCAGGTGTCTGCAGAGGCTGTGTTTCTGCCCCCTCCCAGGACAAGCACTTCTCCCAGCCCCCAACACTGCCAATGCGGGTGGCTGGGAACAGGACCCAGGGCCTGTGCAGACTTGATTCCCTGCTCCACCACAGACCTCCCCAGGCAGCCATGTCAGGCGGTGGGAAGGCAGCGCTGAGTGTCATCCACCGCTGTTGCCCCAGGCGTGGTGCCTGACTCCCTGCCTGAAGCACACCAGACTTTCGAGTTTCATCTGCAATGCCAGGAGCTTGGCCAAGACCCTCCAGGCTTCAGCAGAGGCACTGCTCCATCTAGGATGGGGCAATTCCAGGGCAAGTGGGACCACAGTTTGGGGCATGCAGTGGGCCACAAGAACATTTTAGCAGTCCCTACCAGTAGTGACCCCAGTGGTGGAACAACTGCAATCATGTCCTCCATGTACACTTTGCAAATGGCCCTGGAGGGGGACTGCTGCAGGCTATGGAGTATGGCTCTGCCCCTGGAGGTCACAGGACTTTTCCAGTCCTGACATTCCGGTGTGTAAGGAAAAGCCTAACGGCCACAAAGGAGGCTAGGGGAGCCCTGGTGTGCAGACCATGCTGATTTCCACGTGTCAGTAGCCCTCCCAGTGCAGCCATTTTCTAGAACGGCTCTGTGGAAAACTCCTTCACAAATCCCTAGACTCAACTTTCCCTTGTGCTTGCCAGCTGGTGGGAGCTGATGCCAGCAGACCACTCACTGCCTGGTGTCCTGTGCTTTTCTGTACTCTTTAAATGGTAATTTAAAAGGTATGCTGAATTGAAAATAATAGTAGTTAGTTTTACTTACAAGAAAAACTAGTGATCCATCAAGTCCTAGCATCTAAAAATAAATAACAAGAGGCATTAGTACAAGATGCAACATGATTTTCTACTCTCACAAAAAAGGCTTGTTTTCCTTTCAGTATCTGGTTTTATTTTTGGTGCAGGAAATTGAACCTAAGGCCTTATGCAAACTAGGCAAGCATTCTACCACTGAGCTACACCCTCAGGCCATCATTTTGATATCTTTAACCACAGTTTTAATCCACTACTTTCCAATATTATCATTTTCAGAGTGTAAAAAATTTCTGTTTATGGGGGTTTTATGTTTTGGGTCTGTGTGTGTGTATTCTGAGACAAGGTCTTGCTATGTAGTTCAGGCTGGTCTTGAAGGCAAAGATCTTCCTGTCTTACCATATTCAGCGAGGTCTCCTTTTTTGAGACTGAGCTTCATTCATTGCCAGGCTTGCCTCAAATTCCTGACTCCCTGCCCCAGCCCAGTCAGTTGGGAATACGGGCATGGACCAAGACTGGCTTGAATCTCTTTTTTTTTTGGTACCAGGGATCGAACTCGGGTCCTTGCGCTTGCGCAGCAGGCGGAAAAACCACTGAGCTAAATCCCTGGCCCCTGAGTCTCCTTTTATTCCAAATCACACGATTAACAAAGTCTTAATAAATTCCACCTTGGGTTTTAATGCTTATATTAAAGACCCAGTCAACAGAACTATTTTTTTTGTGAACTAAAGTGTGAAAATACTTCTTAAATTTAAATCATTATTTAGTTTTTCAAAGTCAATATTTTCAAGTGAAACACTACCTAAATGAAGCACAGTTTGTATTAAAGGCCAGACAACAGAAAAACAGCCATGAGTGTGATTATTTTTTAATCACAAACAGTATATCATTTAATTTTCTGTAGAAATTAAATTCTGAGAACTATTTTCATCAAATGTAACTATAAAAGTAATGTATACATCTAAAGATGCCCAATTTTAACATGTAATTCAGGATACTCACTCGTTCCCATGTAAGCTCTTCTGCAGCTCGGTCCCATTCCAGAGCATTCCAATTCATGTCATCTGGAGGTGTAATTGCACAATAAAGATTACTGATGGAAACTGAATTATAATAATAAAATGTACTCTTAATTAATAGACTGGTGAGAAGCTAGGCCATATTTAAAATTTTCCTACAATGAGTATTTGCTTGCTAGGCAATAAATCCTACAGATAAATACAAACCTAAAAATAAACAAAACATATAAAGTACAGTGATCCTACACTGTGGTGAGTGCTAGAAGAGAAAGATGTAAGGTTACGTGAAGAATTCAATAGCTCTGGGTCAGACATGAATCTGGTGGATCTGAGAAGACAGAAATCAGGGGACTAGAACGTTCTGGGTGATGAGGGACAGCGGAAGATAAAGTATGAAAGGCAGACAGGGATCCCATCATGTAAGGAACCTGGCCTTTGGCTTTCATTTTATTTTTAGTACAGTGGAAAAAGCACTGAAAAATGTAAAGGGAGGAGAGTAATGTGAACCGTATGGGGCAAGAATGGAAAGAGAACAACTGGTCGCAGCAAGACATGATGAGGACCTGACAAGAGGGCGGCAGCAGCCAGTGGTGCTCTGGGTCCTAAAAGCTTCCCTCCAGAGGCGATGGCTCCCACTACACCGCTTACTTCTTTGCACCCTCCAGGTCTCAGATCAAAAGCTACTCATGCAAGCTTCCCAGGAAGTCTAATTTAAAATTATGTCTCTCCTCAGAAGCATCTCCACAGTGAGCTGTGCAACACACCAGAATGGGTATTTCCTACTTCTTCCACAGCCCAGAAAGCCCACAGAGGCAGGGCCAGGTGTTTTGGCCACAGATACATAGGCAGCGTGTAACGGAGTCCTTGGCACGAGGGGACATGCAGACACCAGCTATGTCAATGGACCCTGAGACAACGCTGCTTTTCACAGGTAAACTGTGGTGGCAGAAGAGAGAAAAGGCATCGTGCTACTGAGGGCTGACTGGCAGATCCACCTTGGATCTTAGCTCATATTCTAGCATTTACACTGCTAGAAAAATGAAAAATTGGTTGCTTTAAGTGGCACCCCACCCACAGTATATATTTCAAGAATTCCTTTTCAGTACCAGGGATTGAACTCAGGACCTTGCACTTGGGAGGCAGGCACAGTGCCACTGAGCTACATCCCCAGCAGCTGTAAAAGTTGTACTAACTCAATGGAGACAGAAAGACAGAAGCAAGTGAGTAAGGTAAATCTGTATCAAACTCCCTAAAAAACAGGATCTATTCCAACTTAAATAATTTCCTCCTACCCATTCTACAAATGGAGCAAAGGAGGACTGTTAAGACACAAACTGTTCCTGCTTCATAGAAAAAAATGTACGCGTATGTATAGCCAGAAATGCCAGTTTGCTAAAATAAAGTAAAAATGGTACACAACTTTAAAACCCTAAAATTTGAGAACTCCAGTAGTCCTTTTCTCCTCAATGCAACTGCAAGCGGACTCAGGGACTGGAAAAAAATAGCCATTACCCTGGGCTCCATTATTAGCATCTGCTGCGTCTTCCACGCCCGCGTCATCTTCCTCCTCATTGTCTTCCTCTTCCTCCTCTGCCTGGTCATCCTGTGCATCCGGGTTTTCTCCAACCACTGCATTCTCAGCTGGTGGGTTGGCAGGCTGTTCAGCAGCAGCATTTTCTGCACCATTTCCTCCTGCTGGAGCCTAAAGTGAGAAGAGCTAAAAATTTAGCTAACTTGCCTCAGTTTTACACTGTTTCCAAATCACACTCTACTTGCTAGCAAAACAAAACTAGTAAACACAAACTCTACTAAGATGGTGCAATAAACTTCTTTCAGAGTCATCTTTCTTATCTTCAAAGTCATCTTTTTCACATGTATCTGATTTGAGATCAACTTGGTATGTAAGTGCCTAAGCTCCCTTTACAGTGCATTCATTCAGTTTCAAATAGGGATGAAGATTTCACAAAGCATTACAGAAAGTGGGTCTACAAATGTGGCTACCTTTAACACTGCATTTTGTAACTGTCTTCTTTACAAGACACCTCTTGTTTCTGTTCCCCCCTCCATATCAGGAATGGAGCTCAGGACCTGTGCTTGCCAGGCAGGTGCAGCACCACTGAGCTAAACCCCCAGCCCACCTCTTGTTTTCATTGACTAACTTATGATGGGATGAAAACATATTTTTGAAAAAATTATTTATACATATATAAAATGCATTCCTCTACTGTCATTTCAACACTTAAAATGGCTTCTTGCTTCTGCTTTATCAGTCCCCAAATGCACACTCCTCTGGCTCTACCTGAATTCTGCTACCTACCTAATGCAAAGACACAACTGTCATTGAGTTAAAACACAGAACCATGGATTTAATGAGGATTTTTTTTTTTTTTGGTACCAGGGATCAAGCTCAGGACCTTGTGCTTGTGAGGCAGGCAGTGGCACCACTGAGCTAAATCCCCAGCCCTTTAATGAGTATATTAATGTTTATAAATGAGACACAATGATAAAAGTATTAATCTTGGATGAGAATGGTGCCATTTTTTATAGCCTATTGTCTATGTATGCTTTTTAAAGAAGTTGAATTCTGTAGAGAAAAAGAAATCAGATTTTGATGAAATCAATCTGCATACTGAAAAAGGAGAAAGTCCTCAAAACAAAAATTAAATTATCATTACTTTTTTTGTTGTTCCTGTTTTGGGGGTTTTTTGGTTTTGTTTTTGGTACCAGGGATCGAACTCAGGTCCTTGCGCTTTTGAAGCAGGTGCTGGAACCACTGAGCTAAATCCCCAGCCAAAAAAATCAGGTTCTTTTTTTTTATATTTTTATTTTTTATTATCATTACTTTATGGCCAGTTTTCTCATAATAAAATTTTATAAAGTGCAAACAGTTTTCATTTTTCATTAAGTAACTAATTTGTGGCATTTTCAATACCGTAAGTTCTCAGGAGGCAAGATACCAAAAGTTATTTTACCTTCCTCCTCTTCTCAATGACTCTAGCAAATTCCCAGCATCTAAGCACAGCATCACAAAAAACAAAACCAAACAAAAACTACAAGACTGGTATCCAATTTTTCTACTTTTGTCATATTTCTACTTGATAGGAAAGACAAAATGATAAAGAAGTGGTATATCCTTCTTAAATGTTGAAAAGCATGTGAAAAACTTAACTAGGAAATTGTACATCTTCCAAGCTCATGTTTAGCAGTTCACCCAAGCAAAGAGAATGGAAGAGCATTTTGATATGCTCTCTAATACTGTTCCTGATCTAGCAAGAAATTAAGAGGCAAAGTCACAAAAGCACTCCTAGATTTTTCACATTTGTCTTAATCTTCTCCCAAAGCTTTGCACTATCCTCCTTTAAAATGGCAAAAGACCCAGCAATCAGGTTGGGCAGGAAGACTGCAAATTTGAGACCAGCCTTGGCATTTTACTTTGTTTGTTTTTTGGTACTGGGGATCGAACTCGGGACCTCGCACTTGCGTGGCAGGTGGCGCAACCACTGAGCTATATCCCCTGCCCTAAGCCTTGGCATTTTAGAGATCCTGTCTCAAAATTAAAAAAACAGTCTGGGGATGTGGGTCACTGCAAAGGCGCTAGGTTCAATTCCCACCACTGTAGGGGTTTAAAAAAAAGGGGACAAACGGCCAGGGATTTAGCTCAGTGGTTCCGGCACCTGCCTCGAAAGCGAAAGGTCCCAAGTTCGATCCCCAGTACCAAAAACAAAACAAAACAAAATGAAAAGGGACAAGAATATTTTCTAAGTATGTGTCAAGGGTTTAGACCTTAGAGGATGACAATAATTTTCACATCCTACCTAAGCAAATCAGATTTCAGAGCTAGCGGTGTTACCTCATTCTGGTGGTGCCCCGCAGCATTGAAGGGCGGTGCAACGTGGTCCAACCAGATCGGGGCTCCCCCATGGACTATCTGTTCTCGCAGCCACACCAGGCTGATGAACGCACACAGTGTGCATGTCACCACGAAACAGCCCTGCAAACAATCCGCCAACAAGTTTTCCCTGTTTAAACAAACAAAATACGGATAATGGCTCCAAGAACACTCGTAAAAATAGCCAGAAAAACAAATCATAATTTTGGGGAGAAAATCAGTTTCTCCATAAGAATGACTGTATTAAGTAAGCATAAAGTAACATCAGCACTACACGCAATTAACTATCCACAGCCTGTCCCTTAATACGGGCAAAGAGCAGGAAGGCAGCAAGTAAAAATGCAGTCAAACACTTGACAAAGACCAAGCAGCAAGTTTATAACATTTACTAAATTAAAGGTGAGTAACTCTCTGGTGCTTCCTAAGAATTTCCTTATCCTTCTTTACACATAAGTTTTTTAATGTACTCAGAAAAAGAAAAAAAAATGTACTCAGCTGGAACCTAAGTCCACACAAATCAAGAGAATCATCAAATCAGAAAAGAGTGAAGCTCCTCTGAACACAGGCCTATGACATTGTAAAGTAATAAAGGCTCAAAGATGTTCAATATGTATGTGTAAGACGAAATCTACAACATATTTTAGAGAACATTTTCACTTAGAAAGCAAAGAGTTTCGATGCTAACTGCAAATATAACCAAAGTATATTAGTTTCTTGATAAATCCAATAGAGGTAAAGTATGGTTCTTTTAGCAATCACACATGAAAATGCATGGGATGTTGTAATGTGGAAGAGCCCTTTGTTCTTTTCTTCCCGAAAGAAGATGTTTATCTTTCCCTGTACATGCTGGGATTTCAAAATAGATTAACTCAAAAATCTTCTTAGGTTTTGAAATACACTGGTTTTTTTGGTACCTGGGATTAAACTCGGGTCCTTGCGCTTGCGCAGCAGGTGGCAAAACCACTGAGCTAAATCCCCGGCCCTTGAAATACACTATTTTTTGTTTGTTTGTTTTTGTTTTTTGGTACCAGGGATCAAACTTGGGACCTTGCGCTTGCGTGGCAGGTGGCAGAATCACTGAGCTAAATCCCCGGCCCGAAATACACTATTTTTATGGAATGACTTTTCACTCCATGGAAAAGATGAGGAAGGGTCAACCTGGATGATCTCTGCCCAGCAGCTGTAACTTTGAACTGAACTGGTGTGGTCTCTGCATTAAAAGAGGAATCGTAACCACTCATTCCTAAGGAGCGTTCCAGACAACAAAATTTTGATGTGTTGGGATTAAAATAAGTCCTATTCTCCCTTGTCATTAGCAATAAGAAAAATTAGCTCAATTAGCTGCTTTTTGGACATCTTAAATGGTAACAAACTCCACAGTCCTTTTCTCTATGCCCTCAGCTGGGCTGGTTTTGCATACTGCCTGGATCAGACCTGATGTCAAGTTCCACAGCCTAGACAGACAGGGCTCGTGAGCTTCCCCCTCACCCTGAGGATGCTACCTGCGAGCACCATGGAAAGAGGGCTCCAATCAGCCTGGTGCGAGACGAGAGGCAGGGGAGAACGAAGGTACCTCAGTCAGGACCACTTGAATGACCGACTGGGCTCCACAAAGACACACATGAGTGACCAGGCAAGTTTAACAGATGAACAGCTCAGCCCAGCCTGGCCCAAACTTCAGAGCTCAAGAATTACAAGAAAATACAGTGGTGTTTGTGTGAAGCCACTAAGTTTCAGGCGGTTTGTTTTGTAAAAACAGATTAACACAGTATGCCTAGAGGTGACTCAAAGAACTGAGGTATAAAATGTATAGCAACTGTTAAGATATAAAGGAAATTCAAAAGTAAATTTTCAGAAAAAAAAGATGTATTCTATAAGGAAAATGAAACACTACTCAGGAAAAATAATTAATCCATGTTTTTTAATTTCTTTTGACCATCCCCACTAGGCCTCTAGCAGTCCTTTCCTGTCTAGGAGTAGCTAATGAAGGCGATTCAGGTGGCCCCTCAGCCAATCAGCTCAGAGGAAAGGGGAGGCAGACAACACAGGGCAAGCAACAATGCTTTAACATCAAAATGTAGTAAAACAACTACAGTGAGCAAGGTTTCAGCATGTGTATTCTTATAGCCTCAAAAAATATTTTCAAATTAATCTCAGCATATGAACCTAATAGTGCATACCTCAAACTTCATTATAGCCTATTTAACAAGTCATCCTGCCATTACAAAAAAGTTCCTTAAAACTTTATTTTAAAAGAAAAAAATACATATTATTAGCTACTTCTGCTATCCTACATGTAACTGTTAGGATAAGAAACATCAATTATTGTCCTTGGAACAAGACAAAGAATTTTCAAATACTAAACATGCGAAGCATCATTTCCACTGTCACTCAGATTCAATACTCACGTGGACAGCATGTCTAGTGGCAGTGTCAGTAGTGAGCTCACGGAGCCGGTAAACAAGCACTTGTAGATGCGGCCTATCAGAAAGGGCATGACACACAGTCACAACCAGCATTGTCAACTCAGTCCCTCAAGAAAGCAGCAGTAAAACCATGACGCTCATGGAAATCAGTGTTTTAAACCTGAGTCTCAGAACACTACATTTTTACATTGTCAAGCATAAAAACAGCAAAGAGAAATCCTGCACAACACTGTTTAGTGTTCATATTCTCTCTAGACTTGTTTGTATTGAATGCATACTCACTGTTTTTCTGTGTATATCTAAAGAATTTATGCAAATAAAACAAGCAACTTTTTTCTCATTTCTATCTTCCCCTCCCAATTTCTCCCAATATTTTCATCTGAAATTTTAGTTTCAGTCTATCATCTAAAATCTCTTAATTATTATTATAGGTTAACAATCATTGAGTTTAGTCGTAAAGCTGTGAATTTCTGTGAATGTCACACCTTTCTCTGATTCTCTGCTCATTTAGTAAAGTGTATTTTCAGTTTCATAAAAAGTTCATAAAGTAGTGAACTTTCTGAATTCTTATGACAAACCAAATGTCTGTATTTTGTTCTTTCATCTGGAGATAATTTTCAGGAGAGGAAGTAGTTTCAAAACTGCTGTCAAAATCGGACATAGTGGCACACACCCATAATTCTAGCTGTTAGGGAGGCTAAGGCAGGAAGATTATAAGTTCAAGGCCAGCCTGGACAACTTTGTGAGACCTGTTTCAAAATTTTAAAACAATATTTTTTGTTTTCTTTTTTGAAAGAAGATCTTGCCATGTAGCCCTTAAATTCAGGATCTTCCTGACAGCCTCCCAACTGCTGGAATTACAGGCATTTGCCACCACACCCACCTAAAATAAAAAATGTATCTTTTAAACAGGGCTGGGGATGTAGTTCAGTAGTACAGCACACTTGATTTTGATCCTCAATACTGTTTTGTTTTTTTACAGTCAAATCTGGAAGTCTCCCATGTCTTCAAACACTCAGCATTGCTGATCTGAAGTCTAAGGCAAATCTTTGTACTTTGTGGAACAGTTGGAAGAATACTGTTGCTATCTATAACTCAATCACCACCACCTCTCTACCTAGCTCTGGAAAAGTTGGAATTATGTTTAGATTTGTGAATCTTTTCCCCTTATTGTGATCAGCTTTCCCTTTCAACATAAAAGATACCATTTCCTCACCTGCATTCTCTCTCTTCCCTTAAAAAAAACCACTTACCACACAGTTACTGAAACAACTGGATCTAGGCTTCATCTCTCCATTTGGTTTTCTCATTCTTAGAACCACTTCTCCCTTTGAATGACATCCTATGTGAGCTCCTTAGTCCGGTCTTCTAGCTCATTAATTAACCCAACAATAACTATTCTGCTATTCAGTGTATTTCCCCAGATTTTCATTCTAGAAGTGATCAAGAAAACTTTACTTAAGGAGTTAGGAGAATATTAATTATATTTTTTAAATCTTTCTTGTTTTTAGCTCCAAGCAATCATATCCATATACTCGGAAACTATACACTATCTATTCCTCAAAATCTTTAAGAAAAACAAAAGAACAAAGGATCACCCAAGATGGCAGGTTAGTATATCAACTCCCAAAGATCCTCTGTATCTGAATGTTAAGCCTTCCAATTATTCAGAACCATTAGATCTGTATGTTTTTATCATCATAAAAAGAGATGGAAGTTCAAAGAAATCCCCAAAAAATCTCTCTGTTGGAGACTCTGAAAACTCTGATCTTAAGAAATAAAATCAGTTTCTTCTAATTATGGTTTGATTTTGCTTTCTTAATTCTTTCATGAACTTTCATTACTAGTCTCTGTGTGCTGTATTTTTCCTTTTCCACATTTGTTAAAAGAAGCATCTCACTCTTGGGATATGGCTCAGTGGGAGAGCACGTGCTTAATTAACATGCACAAGGCCCTGGGTTCAATCTCCATCACAAAGAAAATCCCAAAGTCATTCTTAGTTCAGAAGAATGTGAAGCTCTCCCAATATACAAGATGTGATCAAAATGTATGGTGAATCCTTAAAAAATTATTAAAGTAAAAGACACATTGGCATTAACCCTGCTTACATTACTTCCCGTTGTTCTGAACACACTTAATCCCATCATTCTTGCCACTTTCTGAAGCAGTTCTGGAAGTCCTCTTTCCTGAGTGTCTTTATGAGACGTGATCAAAACACAGTAAGTGCTGCTGCTATTACTCAACAGAAAGGCAGCTCATAAAAACATTACAATGCATCCTCCTCCACCTTAGTCTCCAGATCTGGCACTGTGCACCCTCTGGCTCTTCCCCAAAGTCAAATGTCCATGAAAGGTAAATGTTTTGCATCAGTTCAGGACACTGAGGCAGCCATGGCACTGCAACTAAAGACATGAGAGAGGACTCCAGAGCTGCTGCAGAAAGTGGCAAGAATGATGAGAAAGTGTGTTTGCAGCAAGGGAGAGGATTCTGAGGGAGATTAAGGGAAATGTAATTTTTACTGTAATAATTTTTAAAAATTTAAACATTCACCATATTTTTCAACCATACCTCCTATAACATTACAATAATAAATGAGGTAATATTTCTTGAAATAGTTATACAATATTTAAACAACTGCAAAAGAAACATGAATACTCACATGCTGTAAGAGGAACAACTCCCAACCATGCAAAGGCCACAAGCGTATAATGAAACCAGTATCGTATTGCAGTGCCAATACTTGTAACCAGTCCAGCAAATATGTCTTGGATTGGAAGCCGTGAAGGCATATCTGGGGAATAAACTAGAAACAAACAAAAAAATTTCATGAAGATTTGAAAATGGCTTAATTCATACTACAAAATAAACATGTACAGCCACCTTAACGTTCAATGTAAGTATTGTAATTGAGTATTTTTCCTGTAAAAAAAGAAGTAAATCAAATAGTTGTAACACATTTACCCAGAAGTCATTTACGAAGCAATCACATTTAAAATGTGAAGGAAAAAAAAGGCCTCTGAGTAAGAAAAAGTATTCAGAAGAATTTCACATCCTTTGCTTATAACCATGAACCTCATGGAAATCAGTGTCCATGTTTTAGCACTCAAACAATATAACAATCTGGTTTCCTAAGCTATTCAAGATCCGGTAAAGGAAGCAGCAGCAAAAAATGAAGCTGATGGCACATGACCAAGAAAGAACTCCCACACAGGAACTCTGGACGGTGCTCAAAGAGCACAGTGACCAGCAGCGGGACCACTCCAAGTGCCAGCTGCAGCCCGCTGTTGTCTGCCAGCCAGCCCTTCCCGCACCTGTAATACTGTACTTAAAATGCCCCCCACCCTAGCACCGTAATAGAGATCAAACTCAGGACCTTGTGCTTGCCAGGCAGGCTTCAGCTCTACTTCTCTGCAAAATGTGCTTCAACAAACTCAGAGAAAAGTTAAATTTTGCTACAGTTTAGAAAAACATCACTTTAAGATGGTTCTAATAAAAGCCACTGCTTATTTAAAAACTCCACTAAAGCTGAAACAGACAGAACTATAGGAGGAACATTTTTCCTATGAGGCCAGATAAGGAATTATGATACCTAAGGTTTCCAAATCAATCATCTATGATTTGTAAGAACATTGTCACAAAGCTGTTCACACATATATTATGGAATAAACAACAAATGGCAACTTCTTATAATACAGCCACTTAGATCAATGACTTCAGTAAGACATTCTGTATAAAAAGCAAATCTTTAAAACCAGTCATGAGCTTTTTGAGAAAAGGGAAACAGCATATGTACGTCAAATGAACACTAATGTGTATAAAATAAGTTTCTACTGGCCTCAAAGTAAAAGCCTACATTATTTCCTATCAATCAAATTTCATGAAGGGCTGAAGATGTTGCTCAGAGGTGCAGCACCTGCCTCGCAAGTGCTAGGTCCTGAGTTCAATCCCTGGTACCAGGAAAAAAAAAAAAAGAAAACTTTATGAAAACATTGAATGATTTAGTCCTAGTTTGTTATAAATTTTAAGCTGTACAGCTTTTATGCATTACAGAAAATCAAAAACTATAACAGATTTGACATTATTTTGATGGCAATGGATAAAGTTCTAAGAGTGAAAATGTACTAACTTTAATCATTTACACTTGTCAAAATACAAAGTAAAGGGTAGGGGATTTCGTTCTGTGGCACCGTGCCTGCCTCAAAAGTGTAATGTCCTGAGTTTACTCCCCAGTACCATAAAAAAAAAAAAGCAAAGTAAAACTAACAGTAACCTATAGCATTTATACTGAGCAGAACAAGAGGCTTTAAACAGAAAATAAATAAATGCTAGGCCTCGTGGTGCACACCTGTAACCCCAGCACCTGCGGAGGCGGAGGCAGGAAGATTCCAAGTTTGAGCCAAGCCTGAGGAAATTAAAAAATAAAAACGACTGGGGATGTAGTAGCTCAGTGAGAAGTTTCTGGGTTCAACCCCCAGTACAGCATTAAATAAACAAATAAATAAATAATAATAAGGCTGAGGATGTAGTTCAGCTCTAGACTTCCCACATATATGTTATGGTCCTGGGTTCAATGCCCAGTACTGCTTGCTTTAATTTAAAATTCTGTCTTTATTACTATTATTCTAATGTGTACAATTTAATCTCAAAAGACAGTCCAAATCTGAACAGTGCTTTAATAAAATCAAGGCAAGGCATTACTATTACTTTTTCTAGCAGATAATGGTATTACAGTCACTTTTTTTCAAAAAAAAACCCTTACGAGGTGGATGTGGTGGTGCACACCTATAATTCCAGCACTTGGGAGGCTGAGGCAGGAGGATCACTGCAAGTTTGGGGCTAGCCTGGGTTACACAGTGAGTTCAAGGCTAGCCTGAACTACACAGCGAGACTTTGCCTCAAAATACCAAAAAAGAACCCTCACATGCTGGATAATGTACACATGAAATTATATAGGCCAGGCATGATAGGTCACATCTGTTATCCCAGACTTCAAAGTTTGAGGCAGAAGGACTGCCACGAGTTTGAGGCCAGCCTCTGCTACATTAAGTTCAAGGCCAGCCTGAACCATATACTGAGACTTGTTTCCAAAAAAACAAAATAAAAAAAAGAAATTATAAATAAAATGATTTTTTAAAGGACAGACCAAGAAAAGGTGGGAGGGGGTGGAGAAGAATGAGAGCAAAGATAAAATGAGATAGGCCAGGGGTGAAAAACCAAGTGACACTGAGTGATGGGTACATCATGTGGACTTGCCTTGTACATCTGAACATGTCTATAATTAAAAGGGAAGAAAGAAATAGGGAGGAATTTATAAAACTTATATGTGTGTGTTAAAAAATAACAGTACTCAAAAATATTTTCCTAAATGGAAGAGCATTTTCTATTATTATCAAAGACAATAAAACTGAAAATTGCTTTAAAATCACTTAAACACCTTTTATTGCTGGTAATGACCAAAACACCATAATGAAAACGTGAAAAAACTTACTTGGTGTAAAAGCAAATCTGTGCTTGCATAATTCACAGTATTCTTTTCGACTGTGTTTCAGCCACTGAACTAAGCTGTAATCACAAACACATTCATAAACACAGTATTTACAGAGAGACAGTAAGCTTTCATTGAAAACTAATGTTCTGCTTTGATTAAAATCCGATGTATCACAGAGCTTTTACAATTTTTACTATTTCAAATTTAGAATATTCTGACCATTTCAAATTTGGAGCATTCTTAACTTTTTGTAACTGCCTTCTAAGAGTATAGAACTTACATCAGCTAAAGACACTATGTACTATATTTTTACTAAAAGCTTCAATCAGTCTAAATTATAATCTCTTCAGAGCTAAATGAGTATGAATGAATCCAAGTATCAACCTCCCAAGTTCTAATACTGGTCTGATAATATGGGTCCTGGAAACTCAGTCTGACGCCCAGCTCTCCACGAACTGGCCGGCTGTGTGGTGCAGGACAAGGTATTTATTCTGTCTATGCTTTAGCTTCCTTATGTGTGTAACACTCCACCTCAGTTTTCTTGCAAAACTAAATGAGTTAAGATGTATAAAAGCACTGAGAACAATACTGGCACAAAGTACTGTACTTCATAAGTGTGGGCTAATGTTATGCCACTCTAAACAGAAAAGCATAGCATGTCCCATGGACAGAATCATCACAATACCTCAAATCAACAGGCATGGCATTAGGAATTATGGTTAATGTATTTGCCTTATGCTTACAAATTCTCAAAGGAATTATGGGACAAGTTCGTCGAAATGATCATTCTTATTACACAGATGACAAACTGAAGCTCAGAATGGTACAATTTCTAACAGTATGACTCACCATTCCTGATGGATAAACTTAATACTGCCAGTACACACACAAGGGTGATAAAGAGGTTTCTCAGGCGTCCCTTCTGACCGACACACTCGACATATGTCTGTTACCGAGAGAGAAAAACTGAATTACTTTTGGTTATAACTTTTTTAAAAAACAGACCACAGGGCCGGGGATTTAGCTCAGTGGTTTTGCCACCTGCTGGGCAAGCGCAAGGACCCAAGTTCGATCCCCGGTACCAAAAAATCAGACCACCAAAAGCTAAAGTATTTTGTGTTACAGCAACAATATGTCCCTTGGAAAAACATTAAACAGCAGCAGAGAAACTGAAAATTGTGATTTAAATGATACTTAAGTATGTAACAAACGAAAAAGTTTCCTTTAAAATTAAGACAAGTTTTTCCTTAGACCAGAACTCTCTAAATAAAGCTGAAAATAACAAAACATTTCTATTTAAAACTATACTCTTCCATAAAGACTGAATAAAAAATGCAAAATCAGATCACCATTAGACTTTTACCAGTTTTGAACTCCTGTCCCAAGACTTGAACAGTTCAAAATCGTAAATGCAGTCCCCATAGTTTAAGCTCCACAAAAACAAAACAAAATTAAAAAACCAAAAAACTCACATCTGAGGATTTAACATGGCAGGGTGGGAGCACTGTACACACCACCTTCCTCACCTCAACCACAGGACGAAAGGCGGCCTTCTTCAATACATGGTGCTGGTGAAATGGGATAGCCACATGCAGAAGACTGAGTTTAGACCCATAAATGTCACCATGTGCTAAACTAAAATCAAAATGGACCAAAGATCTGAATACTAAAACTATTGAAGACATAGGCGTAGGCAAAAAGCCCAATGGTATAAGAAATAATACCAAGAATCCACAAGTGGGATCATGTGAAATTAAGAGGCTTCTACCCAACAGTACTGGAAAAAAAAAAAATCTATAGAATGGGAAAAAAATTTGCCAGCCACTCCTCAGAGGAATAACATCTATAATAAACAAAGAAGTAAAAAAAAAAAAAAATTAGATCCCCAAAATAAAAGACCAAATCAAAACATGGGCAACCAAAGTGAATAGACACTTTTCAGAAGTACAGATGGTCAATACATGAAAAAATGTTCAACATCAGAGAAATGGCCATCAGAGAAATGCAAATTAAAACAACAATGAGATTCTATCTTACTCCAGAAAGAATGGCTATCATCAATAAATCAAATAATAACAAATACTGCCAGCCCTGCAGGGAAAAAAGAAATGTCTACATCATTTGTAGGAATGTAAACTAGTACAACCACTATGGAGATCAGTAGGGAGAATGCTCAAAAAACTAAAAATAAAAATTCCATTTGACCCAGCTATTCCCCTCCTAGGAATCTTCCTGAAAGAATTAAAGTCCTCATATGACAGTGATCCATGCATTTCCATGTTTATAGCAGCACATAGCTAAATAGCTACATCTTGGAAATGGCCTATATGCCCATCAACAGATTGAATGAAGAAAATGTGGTATTTATACACAATGGAGTATTACTCTGCCATAAAGAAGGACAAACTCAAGGCATTTGTAGATAAACAGATGCACCTGGAGACCATAATATTAAGTGAAATAAATCAGACACACAAGTTTAAATATTGTGTGGTTTCTCTTTTATGAGTAACCCAAAATATTAATAAAGAGCACAATAAAGATAGATAATAGGAAGCAAGGAGATAATTTTCAAATCGAACAGGGAATTTTCAAATGGACAAGAGATAGGAGAGGGAAGGGAGGAAGGGAAAAAGAGATTTCAAAAAAATAATGAAGAAATGGATATAGAGCTTTTTCAAATGGGAAGAACAACAAAAGTTGGAGAGACCAGGAGGAACAGGAGGGGAAGGGGACAAAAAGAATTGAGATGTGTTATACACACGTACAAACTCCTCAAGATAAATGTAATCATTATGCTTCTTTTTTTTTCAGTTTCACTCTTTCCTAGAAGCTGCCAGTGGGTTATGGGCATAATGCCACAATTGGCATCACCACTGTTTATGGTTAGAACACACAGGACCTGAATGTCTTAAAACCTTCCACTTCCACCTTCACCCTGGATTAATTAGAACATAATTGGCTAAACTTTGCTTATAAAATCCACAATCCCAAGCCATATCCAGTATTCACAGAGTCCATGACTGCTTTAAATATTCCAGTTCTCTCCAAGTCCACGTTCAGGCGCAAGGAAACAAAGAATACTCGGTGCGGAGAGACAGAGGAGGGACCTCTCCCGAGGCGGACCTCCCCACGCTGGAGTTCCTAGTACAAGCGTTTCAGTACAGCACATTTAATGGACAGCATCAAAAGTAGAATTTCTATGGCTGCCAGCACCAGACTTGCCCCGCTCCTCCTTTAAAAGACATGAAGACCCCATTCCTAGTCCAAGAGATGCGGGAAGTGGTGAGGGAAAGGAGAAGGGAAGTTAAAAAAAAAAAAAAAAAAAAAACACGTGTCCAGGGATTTAGCTCAGTGGTTCCACCACCTGCCTCGAAAGCACAAGGTCCCAAGTTCGATCCCTG
>NW_004624751.1:7715612-7732384 GCF_000247695.1 Heterocephalus glaber | reverse complement strand
AAAAAAAAAAAAAAAAGATGTGTTATGTATATGCACCAACGCCAAGTGTTAAAGAATGTCAATGTCACGTGGGGAACCTGGCTTTCACCTCCAGCTGGAAGGAAGGGGGCAGTGTCCCTTTGCCCCTACCAGCATAACCCCAGGGTAGACCTGCTTAAAACAAAACCCCCAACATTTAATAAAGAGCCCATAATATCCAAATTGTCCACAATACAACTCAAAATATCTCCTAACAGGAAAATCTCAGGAAAATCAGAACCAGGAAAATCTCAACCTGAAGAAAAGACAATCAACAGATGCCAACACTGAAATAATAAGATATTGGAATTATTGACAAATATTTTCTTTTTTATTTTTTGGTACCGGGGATTGAACTTGGGTCCTTGTACCAGTGCAGCAGGCGGCAAAACCACTGAGCTAAATCCCTGGCCCTATTGACAAATATTTTAAGTAGTCACCATAAAAAAGTTTCAATGAACTATTAACACATTTGAAAAAATTTAAATTGAAAATTTTAGCAAAGAAATAAATAGGACACCCACAGCAACCAAGTGGAAATTTCAGAACAAAAAATACAGCAAGAGTGGTAAGGTGGCACATGCCTGTAATCCCAGGACTTTGGAAGGCTGTGGTAGGAGGATGACAAATTGGAGGCCAGCCTGGGCAACTTAGTAACTTAGCGAGACCCTGTCTCAAATGAAAAATAAAGAGAGCTGGGGATGTGGCTCAGTGTGAAGGCCATGGGTTTAATCCCTAGTGGCACCAGGAAAAAAAAAAAGTGAATCTAAGAGCAGAAAAAAAAAAATAAGTGAATATGAAGATTCAACAAGAGAAATTAATCTAAATGAGAGAAAAAGCAAACTTTAAAAAAGGCCTTGGAGGGCTGGGGATTTAGCTCAGTGGTTTTGCCGCCTGCTGCGCAAGCTCAAGGACCTGAGTTCGATCCCCGGTACAAAAAAAAAAAGCCTTGGCGAACTGTGAAAGAAAACTTCTAACAAAGTATCTAACATTTGTATCAGAGTGTCAGAAGAGGAGAAAGTGGAGGTAAACAAAGTATTCAAAGAAACATAGTAGTCTCTCCTTAACCACAGGGAATGGGGGGCGGGGTTCAGACTACCACAACTGTTTCTCTCCCTGGGACTTAGCTCAGTGGTGCCCCCCCCCGCCTCCCAAACGCAAGGTCCTGAGTTTGATCCCCAGTACAGAAAGAAAAGAAAAGAAAAGAAATAAATAAATCAGACAGTTTCTCCTATACAGAATCTGCCAAAAAAAGTATATATCAGGAAAATAAATACTTGCATAAATATTTTAATACTAAATTTACTAAGACATCATGAGATCAATACAAGCTACCTTTGGCCTCTACAATTACAAGAGGTGCTCAAAGTGATGGTCATTAGCTTCCAGACATTTATTGGTACAGTATACGGCTGAAGTGCATATACCCTTTTTATACACTTTTCTGGTGGCCTCTATATATACCTATTACATAGCTGACTTTATAAACTAGGCAGAGTAAAAGATAAGTAACAATAAGAATACAACAGAATAATTATAACACACTGTAATAAAACTGCCAGCATCCACCACCTGCCTCGCAAGCGCAAGGTCCTGAGTTCAATCCCTGGTACCAAAAAAAAAACAAAAAACAAAAACAAACCCAGCAAAAACTGCCAGCATCACTATTCTCACATACAGGATACTTAAACACAAGCACTGTGATACCAGGGCATAGATAACGAAGCCAGCTATCAAATGACTAAGGTGGCTAGTGTACACAGCACAGATGCACTGGACAAAGGGACAATCTGCATCCTGGGTGGAGTCCTTCAAGAGAAGAAGCAAGTGGACACAATATGAAAACAATGACAGACAAGACCTCAAGTAGGAAAACAATCCAAAGGGAATTCTAACCTATCATTATTTCCAACTACTAGTAATTAAAAACTCTCAAATCTTCCTTATCTATTTTTACTTTTAGTGAACTGTACAATGAAGTATAGAAAATCCTAATGAATGGTGTAATGATCATTCTCTATTGCTCTATAATATATACATAATAAAAAATTTCCCAAGTGCTGATTTCATACTCTACTCATTGTAAAGATCACAATGAATTTGTAAATTTACCACTTACTATATGAACAATGGAAAATTGAGCACACTAGCAGGATTTTCTACAAATTATAATACACAAACCCTTTCAAAAGGGTTACATTTTTATAAATGGTATTAAGTCAAAATATATTCTAATAAACTATTAAAATGATCACCTGTCTCGTAAAGTATTATTTGCACTAATAATATTACATAGATCAAATAAAATCAAAGTTCCAAGGTCTCTTTTGTGGCTTGTGTTTAGATGTCCCCCCAAAGCCTCATGCTTTTTCAGAGGTGGCTCAATCTAGAGTGTGAATGGTGGAGCTGGGCCCGAGGGCACCAGGATGAAGGGGTGCGTGCTACCTGCCCTCAGTAGTCTGAGAAAGATAAAGGGGGCAGAGGGGCCGGGGATTTCGCTCAGTGGTTTCGCCACCTGCCTCGCAAGTGCAAGGTCCCGAGTTCGATCCCCAGTATCAAAATATAAAATATTAAAAGATAAAGGGGGGCAGAAAGACGCTGTTAAGGTCCCCTGTTGCTTTTGCTACCTTCAATCTGCCATGTGCTACCTTACCTTGGAGCCAGCTGACTACGGAATGAAACCTCTACAAAGTGTGAGCTAAATAAACCCTTTCCCCTTTAAATTTTGGTGTCGGGTATTTTGTCTCAGCAATGAGAGAAAAGTATCTAAGACAGTCTCTCCCCTTAACTGGATCTTAGGAGAAAATGAAAGGAAAAGGAAATTAATTTCTCAAAATAAATCCATACTGACATTATTCATAAAGTCAACTTTAAGAAATGAACTCACTACAGACTGAGCACCCAGGGGTAAGGGACTGTGGCTACACCTGTGTTTGCGCTTCCTACTTTGGGCAGTAATCAAGGCAGCCAACACCTGCTGCTGAGTAGTGGATGTGACCACCCAGCATCTTCTGAGCCAGGCCTTTCAGCCTGGTGTTCATCCTATGTCCAGACTCCAGTTCCAACTCTTATTATTTGAGATCACTGACTTCCTCCTCTGTCTCCCCCACAAGATGTCAGTTCCTCTAGGGCTGGTGACTCTCTTTAATATGTCTGCTCAAACCCCTCTCAATAAATATTTTTCAATGAAAGAAAAACTTTGTCATTTGACTTTTTAAATTCCTACTTGAGCCAGGAGTGGTGATATACAACTGTAATCCCAGCACTTGGGAGGCTGAGGCAGGAGGATCACCATGAGTTTGAGGCCAGCCAGAACTGCATAGCAAGACTCTGTCTCAAAAAAAAAAAAAAAAGTCCTACTTGATATACTAAGGGATCTTTGATGTAGCAATTTAAAGGCCTGGCCAAGCTGGCCATGACATGGCAAACCTATAATTTCAGCTACTTGGGAGGCCGAGCCAGGAGAAAGGCAAGTGCAAGGCCATCCTGGGTAACTTACTGAGACCTTGTCTCAAAATAAAAAGTGAAAAGGGCTCAGGATACAGGTCCAGTGGTAGAGCACCTCTGGGTTCAATTCCAGGAAGGAGAGGAGAGGAGGGGTGCAGAGGGGAGGGAAGGGAAGAGAAGAGAAGAAAGAGATCAACCAAGCACTGGCCATTCCACCAAGAAAAAGTATACAACTTTTAAATTGATGGTAGTAGGAGCCACTCTTTATTTAGTGTCCACCATGGCTAGACAGTTCTACTCACTCAGAATGCATTATTTCATTCAATCTTTATATAATCTCAGATTCTGAGAAACAGGCTGAAGAAAGTAGGGTCACATAAGGTGTCAAAGGCCACACAGGGCTAAGCAGAAACAGGATGCAAGAGACAGGATATGTCACTGGCCTGTGCCACTATCTGAAAACCTTAGATCAGCTGATTCTATTTCAGTTACTGTATTAGTCACTTTCCTGTCATTAGGACAAAATACTCAACACCCTCCACTTAAAGGAGGAGTTTAATCTGGCTTTCAGTTTTTAGAAGAGTCAGTCCATGGTTGGTTAGCTCCAAGGCAAAAGTGCTTGGCAGAGAAAGATGCTCACCTCATCACACCCAGGGAGCAGAGAGAAGAGGAGCCAAGGAAAGAATGCAGCCTTCTAGGCCATGGCCCCAGGGACCCCTCCAAGCGGGCCACCTTCTAACAGCACATTCATCCATGAGCTCCCCACGGCTGGGCTCAGTGATGAGCACAGTGCTCCCAAGACTCAATCACCTCTGACTACAGGAGTCTTTAGGGAAGACTTTAAAGTCCGAGCCCAAACAGTTGTTGAGACCCAGTACTGGCGAGGGGAAAAAAAGAAGATGGCAATGGTTGCATGACAGTGTGACTATACAAATGCCTATGAACCGTAAAATGGCATAAAGTCAGGCACAGTGGCACATGCTGTGATCCTAGCATTCAAGAGGCTGAGACAGAACTGCAAGTTCAAGGCTGGCCTGGACTACATAGCCAGTGCCTGCCTCAAACCTGCCCCAAAGTAGTGAATTTATGGGCTAAAATAACAAGTACTATATAATCTACCACAAAAAAATTTTTAAATCACACAAATATTAAAAACCTATAAAAAATGGCAAAAAGGGGGCCAGGGATTTAGCTCAGTGGTGCCACCACCTGCCTCGAAAGCAAAAGGTCCTGAGTTCGATCCCTGGTACCAAAAAAAAAAAGGCAAAAATGTAAAAATTCGCCATACTAGCCTATGTATTTAACCCAGTAAAATGAAAACTTACGTTCATATAAAACCTATGTGAATATGTGTAACAGTTTCACTCATATTTTCCCCAAACTGATATCAACCAATCCAAGGAACCCACAACCAGGTACTGAATAGAGTACACATGTGACAACAGAATACTAAGCAATAAGAAGGAATGAACTATTGATATGTGCAGGAATGTAGGTAAGGAGCAAATACAGTAAACGACAGAAGCCAGACTCCAAACAATGCATACTGTATGATTCCACTCATGACACGCTGGAAGTAGGCAGAACAGGGACATCCATAGGAACAGAATAGACCAGTGGCTGCCAGGGCCAAAGAAGTAAGGAAGGGGGCAAACCTTTAAAGGGTATAAGGGTATTTGAGGTGATGATGATGGGACTATTCTATATCTTGATTTTGCTGGCTACATGACTGTATGGACATATCAAAATGGATATTTCATGAAGGTAAATTTCACTGTATTTAAATTGTACCTTTATTTAAAAACGAAAGCCTCAGGGATATAGCTCAGTGGCACAGAGCCTGCCTGGCAAGCACAAGGTCCTGAGTTCAATTCCCAGTACTAGGAAAAAAAAGATAAAAATAAAAAATAAAAATGAAGACTTTCCACAGTACTGTCTAGTCTTGGGGGAAGAAATAGCAAATGAGAAAGAACAATATTACAAAAATAATAATCTTGCTCTAAAATTTTTTTTGTTGTTTTGTTTTTTTTTGGGAGACAGGACCTCACTATGTAGTTCTGACTGGGCTTGAAGTCACTATGCAGCCCAGGCTGGCCTCCAACTTGCAGCAATCCTCCTGCCTCAGCCTCCTGACTGCTGGAACTATAGGCATGTGTCACCATACCTAGTCTTACTTGCTCTAAAATGTGGTCTAATGAAATTGTAGATTAAAATGTCTTTCAATGAGTACATTTATTTCATGCACTCAGGTGGGAATGTTGTTAAGGGACTGTGGAAATCACCAACATTGACCAAATATTTCTAGCTTTCCAACTTTCTGAGCACATGGTATAATTAACTGCACTTCCCTGAAGCCACTGAAATTAGGCATGGAAACTGACTTGCTTTGTCATAAATATGAACAAGGATGTGTTTCTGGGTAGAGGTATTTTATACAATGAACACAGTTCACACTGCATTTTCTGGTCTCAATGGTTGGAGAGGCATTTAGTAAGGAATGGTGCTTGCATGAAGCTGTTTCTGCAATGACTACAGTTAAGAAAAGCATTCCTCTCAACCCACACTGGATACACATCAGTGAGAAGCTAACCTGTTGTTTTAAGCTGCTGAAGTTTAGGGGTAACTAACTACATCATAATTTAGCCTATCCTATCTCTTACAGGATCTCAGCAGTTTCAAAAACACATGAAACAAGTACAACTACTGACAAAGGAGGTCAAGAAAGAATAACCTATTTTGTACTAGAACCAATCCCACACCCAAAACCTGAATGGAGTACCAAGGACAAGGCTACAAAAAGAGAGTAAAGTTAACAAAAGGTACAGCCTGAGATTTTTTCATTCAAATTTAAACCACACAGCATGTTCTGTGGTAAATTAAGACTAATGATATTTACCTTATGGGCAGTAAGACTACAAATCTTAAAAAACTACAAATCTTCACAGGCCAAAGTAAAAGTAATGCATCTTGTTTGTTATGAATGCAAACCTACTTACAAAGTTCCTGGTTTTGAAAGGCAATTTTATTTTATCGTGGGAATTTTGTTTTATTTGAATAACTAATATATTCATACAAGCATATCTTTCAAAGTTCCTAGCACAGTACTTAGCACAATAAATATAATGTGGAGTTTTTGTATGTGCAATTTTTTATTTTTAACGAAAAGCTTCAAGTCGTTGGTGACAGAGTATGGAGAAGGCCCAGAAGATGAGAGGAAAGGGAAACCACCACCAGTGAATGGGATTATCAACTGCAGCTTCCTGCACCACTTTAGGTCTGACTGACCCATCCGAGTTTTTCTGACCAACAATCAAGTTCAATAATATATACTAAGTGCCTATAACGGGGAAAGAAGAAAACTTTTTAAAGCTGTGTGGTACACATTATAACTCAACCTGTTATCTATCCTGAAAGTTCTTTTATGCAGTAAGATTTCAAAATCTCTCCACTTACAATTTAACAAGATTTTTAAAATTACTAATAGACCTTATTTTTTAGAATAGTCTTAGATTTACAGAAACTCTAAGATAGTACAGAGTCTCCACAAAGCCAGCACACAATATCCCCTATTATTATTTGGGGGGGGCGGGGGGGGATATCCGGTATCAAACTCGGGAACTCATGCTTGTGAGGCAGGTGGCAGCACCACTGAGCTAAATACCCAGCCCTTTCCTCTATTAGTAATATTTTATTAGGAACTGTTACTTTTCTTACATTTAATGAACCAATATTGATACATTATCATTAAACTCTAGCTTCTTCAGGATTCCTCAGACTTCACCTAACATACATTTAGTTGTATGTTCCATGATCCACATACATTTAGTTGTCCTATCTCCATGGGCTTCTCTGGATTCTGACAGTCTTGGATTTGCCTTGTTTTTGCTGTCCTCCACTGCTTTGAAGAGTACTTGCAGGTGTATTACTGGAGGCCCCCAAACGGGAAATTGTCTGATTTCACGATTAGTTTGGGGCTATGGGTTTTGAGGAGGAAAATCACATAGATAAAGTGCCATTTTCATCACGTCATATCAAGGTCATGCAACATCAACTCATGAGGGTACTGACCTCCTTTCATCCGGATGAAGCAAACAACTTTTTACTATCTGATTACCAACAAAATATTTACAATTATAAAGGACAAATATTAAAGACATTATTGATAAAGGTTATTAAAAAATGTCTGTGGATACCCTACATAGCCAAAAGCAGGTAAGCAGCTATACATACACATTCACTGTATGGAACATATTCAGGTCCTTTAAAATAACTAATATAACTGTACAGCAATATGAAAAAACGCACAATGTTAAGTAAACAAAGCAGGAATAAAAAATGAACACACATTCTATCTCCAAGTAGGTAAAAATACAAGCGCCTAAAAGAGAACATGCAAAAAACAAGAGAAATTATAACTGGTTAATGATAATATGGTTGATTTTACTGAAACTTCCACAATTATAAGGGAATAAAACATTTTAACTGCTCAGATTTTACCAAAAAGTTTTTTATTGTAAAAGGGTATCTACAAAAAAATTTGGATGTGGGAATCAGGCCTTGCAAAATTCTTAATTCTCCATGTTTTACAAATTTACAATCTTTTCTTATGTTTCTGGATTACTATCATTACTAAATTAACAATTCACCTTTACTGTTGCTCCTGGAAGCCTGAAAACGCTCTGTTTTCTGGCTCCTTGCTGACTAGACTTAAGATAAGTCTGCGAGTGAGAAAGGCCTCCTATGAGACCAAGGAAAAGAAAAGAAGGAGGGGAGGGGGAGGGGGAGGGACGGGACAGGACGGGACATGGGTCAAAATCATTTTCCAAGGGCCAGGGATTTAGCTCAGTGGTTCTGCCGCCTGCCTTGCAAGCGCAAGGTCCCAAGTTTGATCCCTAGTACCAAAAAAAAAATCATTTTCTATTTCTGACTCTAAAAACCAACAGCGGCAGCTAAATGCAGGAACTGGGCTCCTGAAGTAGCTAGAGAAGTGGTGGTGGTGGTTCTGCCAGCAGCAGCGGGAAACTTCAAGCTTCGGCAGTGCAGGCAATGCCTTCAACACCATTTCAGTTTCAAAGGGAGAGAGCCAGTTACCACCCTATCTCCTCTTCAGTCCAAATTCCCCCTTCAATACCTGGTTAAGGATAAGAAACTGAACTCTAGCATTTTGTTTGTACTAGAGGGTGCTGGAGGAACATGCGAGAGGAGGGGTGGTTTACTTACTTTGGTTACAGGTAGTAGGTTTGTTTTAATGCCCACCTTCCCATAGCCCTATGAATAAGGGCCCAAACCACTGCAGGTCTTGCCCAGGGATGCACAGAGGTGTGCCAATGCCTTCTGCATCATCACCTGTCAACCATGGGCCTGTACCTTCAAGACTGTTTTCTGCTTCCTGGAAAAAGCGGAGTACCACTTTACATTCTCAACAGTGCATGAAACATAGCAGTTGCTCCACTTCCTCACCAAAACTTGGTATGGTTGGTCTTCATAGTATTGCTTCAGCCCCTCTAGCAGATGTGCAGTGGTAGCTCATTGTAGCTTTAACTGAACAGCTTGCTTGGAATATAGTGTATATACCATAAAGTTGGTCAACGATGTATGCAATTCAATAGTTTTGAGTATATTTATAGAGTCAGTTGTACACCCGTCACCAATAATCAACTTTTAAAACATTCCAAACAGAAACCTTGTAACTAATAGAATTACATCCATCTTCCCCAGTCCCAGCTAATCACTACTGTAATCTACTTTCTCTACATAAATTTACTTATTTTGAACATTTCATACAAATTGGATCACATGAACTGTAGTTTTTGTGTGACTGGTTCCTTCCACTTAGCATAATGTTGACGAAGTCCAAGTTGTACAGCTATCAATACGTCACCCTTTTGTACCTCTGAATAGTACCCGTTTTAGAGATAGACCACATTTATCCATCAGCTGGTGGACACTGAGTTGTGTCTGCTGTTTGCTTACCATGAATAATATTGCTCTGAACATTCATATACAGGCTTTTGTGTGAACATACATTTTTAACTTTTGGATATACACTGAGAAATGACCTGATTCTGCATCATGTGGTTACTCAGTTTAACTTCTGAGGAACACAAAATCAGCTGCAACATTTTACATTCTCACCAGTGAGGAATGAAGGGTTTAATTTTTCTACAATCCTCACCAATACTTACTATCTGTCCCTTTTAATTATATCCATCCTAGGGGGTGGATCTCATTATGGTTGTGCTCTGCTTTTACCTAATGAATGACTAACGATGCTATTATCTTTTCTTGTGCCTAACAGCCACATGCATGTATTTTTGGTGAAATATCTTCCCAGATCTTTGAGCCATTTTAAAAAATAGGTTGCTCTCTTACTGAGTTTTGAGAGGGTTTCTCCTTTTTTGTACACTCTAAATACCTCATTAAATGTATGTATGCAGCCAGGGAGGGTGAAGCACGCTTGTAATCCCAGCACTTTGGGAGGCTGAGGCAGGAAGATTGAAACTGAGTCCAACCTGGGCAACTTAGTGAGACCCTGTCTCAAAATTTTTTTTTTTTTTTTTTTTTGGTACCAAGGATCAAATTCGGGACCTTGTGCTTGCAAGGCAGGAGGCAGAACCACTGAGCTAAATCCCCAGCTCCCAAAATTCTAAAAAGATTATTAAATAAGCTTGGATGTAGCTGAGTGGTAAGGCCTTGGATTCAATACTCACTAAGGCAAAATTTGTGTCTATGTGCCTGCAAATATTTACTAGCCTGTGTTCACTCTCTTAAGTCTTTCAAAGAGCAGAAGTTCTGAATCTGAAGCCATCCAATCTATCAAGTTCCTCTTTGGTGGATCATGCGTCTGATGTTAAATCTAAGATCTAAGGAATATTGTCCTCACCCAAGATCAAAAGAAATTCTTTCATATTTAGTGTTAGGTGTTTCATGTAGGTCTAATATTCCTTTAAGTTAATTTGGGATATGGCACAGGCTATGGCGCCAAAGTTTTCTGCCTATGAATAATCAATTATTGCAATGCCATTTCTTGAAATATACTTTCTCTGCTAAATTACTTTTGCATTTTTGTCAAAAATCAATTGTCCAGGGCCGGGGATTTAGCTCAGTGGTTTCACCGCCTGCTACGCAAGCACAAGGACCTGAGTTCAATCCCCGGTACCAAAAAAAAAAAAAAAAAAAATCAATTGTCCATATATGTGTGGGTGTTTTCAGATACAATACCCATTAAGAAACTGCCATTCATCAAGTTCTGACATAACATCAAACACACAAACTGACCTGAAAATACTCCCCACTTTTCTAGATATGTATCCGTGTGAAGCCAAATTTCTATACACTTTAATCAAAGCATGTGGCAACAGAGTTGCCTACAAAAGCAGAGGTCTTCTAATAAGAGACATAAAAGAGATCTATAAAAATTTAAAACAGTGCTACTCTTCTAACTTAAGATTTCTATCTCGGAAAATCTACTTATTTATCATAAAGTTATTCTTGTTAACATGTATTGAGTCTGTTACTTTTAAATATTCTAGTTAACTTTTAAGGTTTATTTTAATATGATAAATATCTCTACATACATAAAATACCTACATACATAAAAGTCCTTTGGGTCCTCAATTTTAAGAATGTAAAAGGCCCTGAGATCAAACTTTGAGAACTATTACTCTATGTCAATGGTCCTTTAAGCTGTTCTATTCAATACAAGTATCTCTCTAGGCACTTTGCAATGTCTGAGGGGGAAATGAAGTTTATTATGTGGCAAGCTCTCTGACAATGGTCCTAGGTACATAGTAGGTATCCAATACTTGGTAAATGGAAAGCAAAAGAAAAAAGGCATAGAATCTCCAAATCATCTATTGCAAACAGAATGGCATACTAAAGGGGTAAATTTTATCATGCATAATTTATATTTTATTAATCTGCTCCTACATTCCCAGAACATACCATCAGGTAGAAGTAGAGAAAAGGAGGGCCAGAAAAGTGAAAAGGACAGATAATATAATGAAGCTATAAGAAGTAGGAGTAAAAAAAATGCTTCAGTGTCTTCCAAGCCTTCAAGAACTTGGAGCTGAACTGTGCCCCAACTCCCCCACAAAATTCATATTTTGAAGCCCTAACTTCTGGTACTTCAGAATGCAATGGTATTTGCCTGTGATTTAAGTTAAAATGTGGTTGCTAGTATGGGCTCTAATCTAATCTGACTAGTGTCCTTATATGAAGAGAAGGCTGGTACACATGCACAGAAGGAAGACCATGTGAAGGTGTAAATCTACCATCATAAGCCAAAGAATAAGGCCTCAAAAGAAACCAACCCTGTCAATGGCTTGATCTCAAACTTCTACCCTCCAGAGCTGTGAGAAAATATATTTCTCTTGCTTAAGTAGTCAATCTATGGCATTCCATTATGCCAGCACTTGCAAACAATGTTTAAAACTGAACTTTTCCCATTCCTGGTTGATGAAACTACTCTAGAAATCAATCATTTAAAACTCCTCTTCACTACCTACCTCATCAACTACTATATTCTATTAATTCCACCCTGATCTGTTTCTTCTTTCACATTCTTTCCATTCCCACTGCCTTAAACTCCCATACTAACTTGTCTAGCTCACTACATCAGCAGTCTAACATATAGTCTGAATTGTTTTCCCTTGGTGCCTTACTTCGGTTCCTATTCCCTTTTTTTTTGGTACCGGGGATTGAACTCAGGTCCCTGCATTTGCGCAGCAGGCGGCAAAACCACTGAGCTAAATCCCCGGCCCCCCTATTACCTTTTTAAGAACTCTTCTAATATTATACTAAGACCAAGTCCAGTTCATGTCCTTAAAGGAAAGAAACCTGGTCTGGAAGAAACGGGAAGCAGGTATCTAAATGAGGATATCTGGGTGGCCCCGCACTGATCACCGCTCTTCCTCCTAAAAAGTACTCTAGATGTCAATAATATAGCAAGCATCTTTTGAGATGTCTGTCCAGCTCCAGAATGGACACAGTCATGATTTTGATTCTTCTATTACCTTTCCCACTATCACCTGTATTCTTGGATCAAGAGTAAGCTCCTCACCCAAGATGGGCCCATTAGACTCTAGCTCCCAGAAATTTGGGTTCAACAGTGATAGAAAACAGGTATACTCGGAAGTAGCCAGGGACAGAGTAGCATGACAACTGATGTCTCACCTCTGCCCCAAACTGTCCCACAGCTCTTTATCTCACTAAGAGAAAAGTCAATGAAAGCCCGACCTGCTCACAGCCCCTTTAACTCCTCCATGGCCCCATGGTCTCTCTGATCTCATATTATACTCGCTCTCTTTCAATCCATCGCCTGTCCTGGTGATTTACTGAACATTCTAGGCATGCTCCAATTGGCTAACTCCTCCTCAATGAGGACTCTTTCACAGTCCTATTTAAAACTGCAATCCTTGCCCTTGTATTCTAGCAGCCTTAACTACCTTCCAATTTGCTATTTTCAAAAGCTCTTGTAATCTTCTAGTTACACTACATAATTTATCAAGTTTTCTGTTTTCCCTTCCTTCTCTACCAAGCTAAGAACTACATCGTAAGCACTATGAAAGAATATTCTCTATTTTGTTCCCTCCCTAACCCAAAGACATTAAAAAAAAAAATGCTTGACTCAATAAGGTTCTCAATAAACATCTGTTAAATAAATGCAGGTATGCTTGGCCACAGTATAGGCCAAAGCCGTGAAAGCTGATCTGCAGCAAGACTGAAACAGGCATGTGTGGAATCAGAGATGAAAGACCATGAGCTTCTAGAAAAAGGATAACCAACTATCTGAATCTGCCCATCCTTTTAACTCATTTCTTCCAAATTTAAATTACTTCAACTTTTTGCCATAGTGGATAAAGAACATAATCAACTGCGATACACTTCATACCTTTCGAAGGAGTATTTTCTGTAATGCATAACTACAATTACTTTAAAAGTTATTGGTAAGATTTTATATTCTATTCTATTAGTCTAAGCAGTAATTTAGAAAAGTGAAAAAAGTAAAACAGCTCTATGTAACACTGGGCTTAAATGTGAGCATTCTACTATGGCAAAATGTATAGTATCTTTATGGAAGCTCCATATATCAATGATTGCTTGCAATATATATTCCACCACTGCAGTGCTTTTCCTTAAAAAAACAAAAAGACAAAAGCCAAGCATGGTGGCACATTCCTGTAATTCCAGTATTCTGGGAGGCTGAGGCAAGACTGCAAGTGTAAATTGAAGACACCCTGGGCAACTCAGGACTCAGGCCCTGTTTCAAAATAAAATGAAAGGGGTGAGGGAGTGAGCTGGGGATGTAGTTCAGTGTAAAGGCCGGCCCTGGGCTCAATCCTCAATACTGAAGGGAAAAAAAAGTCTATTTTTGACCAAAGGATGAATTTTCTTTCTGAAAGTAAAAAAATCTCCATGCACTGTAAGATCAGATACCTAATCCATAAAATAAGGAGGCTACGTGTAAGGTCTCCAGCTCTGAAATTTAAAGACTTAATAAAGAGCTGTATATACAAGACATTATGTACTCATACAAACTACATACAAATAAGAATCACTCTCATTATACATAGATTATAAAGTAGATCTTACAAAAACTATTTATTTATTTATTTAATTTATTTTGGTGTGGCGGATTGAACTTGGGACCTTGTGTTTGCAAGGCAGGCGGTGGAACCACTGAGCTAAATCCCTGGCACAAAAACGTAATTTAATACACTAAAGACTTCAGAGGTTTTTAAACATCTACCAAACATTTACTATAAAAGGGCAAAAATCATAGAATTCAGTACTATTACAAATGTAAGACATTTTGAGCATTATAGTATCATACAGGGCACCATGTATAGAAAGCAAAAATTTTATGATAGAATTGTACTCTATTTGCATGGTGTGTAACTTAGTAACATTTTAACCTCTTTCCTCAGAATATTAAAATATTTTTAAAACGTAAAAGTAAACTACAGTATCCACTTTTCAAGAGTGGGGAACAGTTTTAACAGATTTTTTTTGAAATTTAATTTTCTTTATATTTAGCCATAGTATTTTCCAAACCTACTAGCAAAAAGGAAAAAAAAATTTTTCCTTTGTAATCAGATAAAAACTCAAGTTGCATTGCTTTATAATCAAGAATAACTGACTTAGGGCTGGGGATTTAGCTCAGTGGTTCCGCCACCTGCCTCGTAGGCCAAAGGTCCCGAGTTCAATCCCCAGCACCAAAAAAAAAAAACTGACTTAGCAAATAGAACAGTTTTCTACAGGCTTCTTGCAGCTTCATTCTATAATTTTTTTATCATGATATTCTCCATAACTCTACCTTTTCTTCCAGTGTTATTTGAAGTTAAATTTAAATTCTGAAAATTTCAAAAGACTTCCATTTGCAAATTTGCAAAAAGAGGCATGAGAAGTATTAACTTTCATGGGCCAGGGATTTAGCTCAGTGGCGCCGTGCCTGCCTCGCAAGCACAAGGTCCCAAGTTTAATCCTTGGTACCAAAAAACCACCAAAAACCAAAACATTAACTTTCATTCCATGACTAACAGTTTCATCAAATATGAAATATGGTTTTTCAACCTATATTAATGATTCAACATAACAGTTGATATTCACTTTTAAATATCTAAGTCTAGAATTTGACAGACATGCATTTGAATCATGTCACTGTTACTACTACCCGTGTGCTCTCAGGCAAGTTAATCATACTAACCTTTAGTTCCCTTACCTGTAAAATGAAGATATTCCCTCCTAAAAATGTTGGTAGAATTAAGTTTAGTAAATAATATACCACACACAGACTCCTCAGTAAACACTAGCTACTATACAAAGTAATTAGTTCAACTCAGTAAGTATTTAAGTCAATAAGAATATCATTTATACCTTACCCAATTACAATTTTACAAGGGGGAAAATATCTTTGAGAACTAGAAATGCTTCTCTCCTCATAACGAAGTTTCCACTCAGCGGCAGCACTAAATGTATCAATCCCTGAACTACCGATAACTACTGGCAGGTCATAAATATAACACGAGCACTAAATGCCAGACCAAAATAATGGGGATTTAATATAACATACCAGTACATATCAAGCGATAAATACATGTCTCACTAGATTTAGACATTAAAACTTTAATCCAGCCTGGCATGGTGGTGCACCTTGTGAACCCCACATCCGGGAGCCTGAGGCAAAAGGGTCAGAAGTTCAAGCCCACCAGGCCTGGTTTCAAAATAAAAATAAAACGGCCTGGGTAGCTGAAAGTGGAAGCCCTGAGTTCAATCCCTAGTGGTGCAAAACAGAAACAAAAACCTGGAATCCAAAAGAACAAATCTATGTAGGTGAAAACTGACCGACAAGTCCACCTGTCAAAAAGGCGGCCAAAAAAAAGAACGCGAAGGCGATTCCTCATCTCCAGGAGTTTCGCTTTACTATTTTTTCCAAAGGAGTCTTTAGGGATGATCAGCTTCACTCATGGCATACAATAAACACAACTGTGGCTTAATGAAAGGAAAACTATTCGCAATCCGAATACTATACCTACGTTCAAATCTGTCCCTATTGCCTGTGCGAACCTTGGAAAAACTATTGAAAACTAAGCCTACACTTCCACTTCTATAAAAGAGAACGATACCTATCTACTCCAAGTGGCTGTTAGGAAGATTCCAACATGAAGGCGGTGAGCATGCTCAGTAAATTATCAGGCGCCACAGTTTCTACACTTGAGATTTGTATTGAGGAAAGACTTTTTAACTGAATCAACTCCCACTGATGCATGACATGGATCATACCAAACGTTAACACTCATTATCTATGACCCATTTTCATTTAAAATTGCCAAAATCTCAATCCGTGACACTGAAAGACTTTCAGCCCTACAAAAACATACCCTAAGTGTAAAGAGTGCTGCGCTGATAACCAAAGCATCAACATTTCTTCTACAGACCCTCCAAATTAGCTTAGCGTCTAAAAACACTTAAACGCATTGCAATCCTCAGAAGGCGCGGATGTTTCTATCTCGCGTAGTTTCCGGCGGGCAAGGACCACAAGCAAAACACACGTAATCAATCACACGGCCAAGCCCGCTCGCCGGTGTCAGCGACGGAGAAGACACTCGACTACCCCAGAACAAAAGGGAGCCGCGTCCTCTCCGGGCCTCGCAAACTCGGCGCGGGCGACCGGAGGGCAGGGCCTCCGCGGGGTCAGATCGGCGCTCTCGGCCGTCACCGTCACTGGAGGGGTCCTTTCTTCCAACCAGTCTCAAAGTTAACACAGAAGTTCTGCCGCGACGCGCACGGCGGGGGGGGGGGGGGGG
>NW_004624751.1:7685490-7715512 GCF_000247695.1 Heterocephalus glaber | reverse complement strand
GCCGCGGCGACCCCGGCCCGGGCCGCGGACGGGAGGTCGCGCCGGGTCAGCCGCCAGTCCCCGCCCCTCGCCGGCGGGCGGGCCGAGGGTCACCTTCCGCCCCGCGCCCAGGGGCAGCAAAGCCACAGCCTCCGCCGCGCCCCGCCTCGCCCCTGAGCGGCGCGAACCGGCCGGTCGGTGAGGCCCGGCACCGCGGCTCACCTTCCTCCGCGGTGTCCATCTTGTCTGCGGTCCGCGGTGACGCAGCCGCGAGGCTCCCGCGCCCGGCCCAAGCCTTCCGGCCCGGCGGGCAAAGGAGGGAGGGAGGGCGCAGGAGCGGAGGGAGAGGAGCCGGCCGGCAGGTGCGTGCGCTCAGGTGCGACAGGAGGCAGGGGCGCTGGGAGAGGGTTCGGGACAGAAGCTGACAGAAAGCGAGCGCCCGCGGGGCAGGGGCGGGGCCGAGCGGCGCAGCCGGGGCGGGGCGCCCGACGCGGAGACGTCACTTCCGGCGGCCGGACGTGCAGGCTCGCGTGAGGTGGACGCGGGGGCGGGGGCGGCTTGGTTGATGAGGCTGCGGGTGGCCAGGCAGAGAAGCAGGCGGGCGGCGGTGTGGGAGGCGGTATCCAGGGGGACAAAGGGAGCGCGGAGGACCGGGGTGTGAGCGACGCGGGAGGAGCGTTTTCGTGCCACACCGGCGTCGCGCTGATGCACGTTTTGAGGAAGTACGAAAACATGATCGAAATGTATAAAGAGACAAGTGCAGACTTCACCAGAATTCCTCCCGAGGAGGCTTACGCAATTGGTTGGAAAGACAGCTTCATTAAACCCCTGAGGCCGGAAACCTCCGAGGGACACCTGGGCAGAGCTGATGAAAGAATGGTGAAAGGTCCCTGCACCTGGAGGTCACTGTCGTCACTGTCGGCCTCGGCTTCTCCTCCAAATGAAGAAATAGTTGGTACAGACTTAAAAATACATTGGGATTGCCCGACTAGAAGCAAAGAAGTCTTTCGAACCTTACTGTTTATATTTCCAGCCCCAATATGCAGATGACTGAGCAGAAAATGTCTTGCAGGAATGGCGTTTCACCTGTGTGAGGAATTGGGAAGACCCTTCCCGAGTCTCTGATCGATTCCCTTTCCCTAATGAGCAGTTACCCTGATAAAAGGCTTTAGGTCGCTTTGGGGAGGAATGAAACAAAGATTGACTAAGTTTTTGGTCCTGTACCAGGGTCCTTCCTCACTCAAGGGGTTCAGGATCTTTAAACAGGCTCACATCTGGGGCTGGCTGAGAGGACTTGATTCTCTGTTGCTATAAGTTGGGGTAGATTTCTGCTCATTTTTGTGGTTATATAAATTCAGTAAAAATTTACTACCAGCCTTCCTAGTTCCTAGTTTTGGCAACATCATAACTAATCAATGCCATAATAGCCTTGCTTTGCATTTGCTGTCCCTTAAGCAGTTAAGGACTATCGCTTGACCCAGCCACTCCAGAATCCAACTAAATCCATTGCCCTTAAGGTCCCAGTTGAATGACTGGTCCCCACCATAAGGTCTGGCATAAAGACAAAAGCAGTAATGAGGCTCTTGGGGGACATTTGTGCTCCCCTCACAAATCTCTTTAAGGTATGAGTGAACGATACATTTTCTGAATTGCCCCACTGTGGAAGGTTGGGTTTACCATAATCATCTCCAGCATTCCCATTTCCCTGCACTTTTGAATCCCCTCATCAGCAGTAAACTAGGAATATCGAGCATTCTGTAACTCATTTACAATGGGCCATCTTTTGATCCATAGTTCTGCCAACCAGCTTAATGAACTATTAGCATTTTTTTTTTTTAACCTCCACCAACTGCAACATTAAATTCAGAGTCTCAGCTGGGCATGGTGGTCCACACCTGTATCCCAGCACTGGGGAGCCTGAGGCAGGAGGACCTCCACAAGTCGAGGCCAGTCTGAATTACATAGCTAGAGAGACCCTGTCTCAACTAAAAAAAGAATAAGGCTTAAAATAATGGAGTCCTACAAAAATAGAGCAGCCCTTGTTGGTTTGACTAATGTCACTCATGTTCCTCAAGGCAGGAACAAATTCAAACTCTACTTGATACAATAATTTAGACCCACTGGTTTCAAGGGCTGCCCTTGAGATTTGAGCCAACAGCTCTTCTGTTTCCCAGGAAACTAATTTTGAAGGCAGCTCTTTCCCTGATCCCCGTCCTTCCCACTCACCTCATCAAGAGCTCACACTGTAAAGCCTGTTTGTGGCAGAGGTGAGCATCTTTCCTCTACTCAGACCCTTCCACCATGTCATTCCGCCTTGGTGCCAGGTGACTGTGGACTGAAACCTCTACAAACTGTGAGCCAAAAGAAACCTCTCCTCCTGGTATTGCAAGTGATGGGATGAGCACAAAGTGACTAGGACACTAGCTCTTAAGCACACTCATTTGGTTCAAGGATGGGCAGTTTGCCAGGCCAATTAACTGTCCTTCCCCGGGGATTTTAAACGTGGACCACAGATCATGCACTTTCAGCCTGATCATGTGAGGCTGAAGTTTCGAAGCTGAGAGCCAAGTGGAGGAATTGCGTTGGACAGCATGGACCAGTGGGCCGAGAAGTGAGCTACAAGATGGGGGCAGAGACCCATTCTACTTCTAGTGGTTCCTGAGGACCACTAGCAGTTTGTTCATATTCACAACACAGTACCCTCTTCACCTTTGCCTTAGTTACGTTCCTGTCAATGGCAACCAAGGGGGGAAAGATGCTCACCTCATGGCATCCAGAAAGCAGAGAGTCAAGGAACCTCCAGGAAGGGCGAGAAACCCACCCAGGCCACGCCCACTGTGACCCGAATCTTCTGACCAAAAGCACCCCCCATACCAAGCCAGCTACAGCACCCTGTCATCCAGTCACCTTCCCAAAACCCCACATGTGAGTGCATGAGGCTCTTGGGGGACACCTATAAACCATAACAGCTGGGAGCTGTAGGAACTTGCCACAACCATGTCCTTGTAACTGCCATATTGGCATGTATGAGCTTACTGTGCTGTGAGGATACTGTATGTTGTACCCAGGGTTTGCAAGGGAATAGACTTAACATAGGACACGTAATTTATAGGATTGTTTTATAATATTCACTCAAAAAGTCAAATGCAGAGAAGTGCAAGAGATCTGTCTACACAATGGATCCAGCCAATGGCCTGGATCCCACAGCAGTGTCCTGCACAAGTCCAGCTGAAGGCCTAGAGTCCAGCCAGTGCCTGGAGCCCACAGCAATGTCTCCTGCAAGTTCATATCAAGGATCTGCACCAGGAAGGCCCAAGGCCGCTGGGTGAAGAGTCAGTGCCACCAGGCTGAAGGATCTGCACCAGAGGCAGGAAGCACCGCTCAAGACAAAGACCAGAGCTCCCCTGAAGCAAACAGCAGCCTTGCCCAGCAGCAGCAAGAACTTGAGCTCCTCTGACCACAAGAACGAGTTCATATCAGAAATAAACAGCCACAGTCAGCTTCTCCAGGAAGATCAACAGCATGCAGTCTTCCCCCTCCAGTTCTTTTATACCGTTGGCAAATCCTCAGGTGCGTCTTCCACGTTCAGAGTCACCCTGACTCAGTTCAGCTGGGCGTCCCAAGTTGACCTTTAGTTAACCTACCACGATATAATAATGCTGGTTTCCACTCAGCAAGAAAATAAGAGGGTGCTGTGGTCAGGAAATGGTTCTTCCAGAGGGGCCATTGTTATCAAAAGCTTGGTCCCAGCATGGCGCCTCTGGCGGGTGGTGGAGCCATTAGTAGGAGGGTGTAGGTCCTGGCAGGTGGTTCTCGGGGCTCTCAAGAGCCGTTATCAAAACCTGAGTCAGACCTGCCAGTTCGCTATGGCCCGAGCAAGCTGTGACCGCTTCACCGTCCACCACTCTCCGAAAGGTTCTCACCAGAAGCAGCTTGCAACACTGGGAGCTAAGGGGCCTCTTTTTCTTTCTAAATTGCCTGTGTCAGGTATTTTGCTATAGTGACAAAAACCTGACTCATACAGAGTAGAGGTGTGGGAGGACACAGTGTGATTTTTTTGAGCACTAACTGTAATGATAACAAACTAACAACAGTTATTAAGCAAACATCTTATTATGCCCAATGCATATCAGTAGCAAACCTGTAAAGTAAATATTCCATTGTGGTGATGAGACAGCAGACTCAGCTGGGCAGTAGCTGCCCCAGCCACACGAAGCGAAGAGGAATCAGAATTACGAACAAATTTGCCCGTCGTAGGCCTCCCAGTCTTCCACCTTATCGTGTGACTTTTGCAGCCTCTTAAATGCCATTAAACCTTCAACTTTTTACTGGGAGCTTACAACAATCAGGAAAAGTACCTTAGCCTAAGTTTAGCATTATTGACATTAAACTACTAAAGGCAACTTAAGGCACTATGTTAATATTAAACTCTTCCTTTCCCATCTTCTCTTATTCCCTCTTCCTTTTTCATCTTCTTTTCCTTCCTATCTTCCCTCCCATTTTCCTTTCCTATTTCTCTTCCCTGAAGTGAAGATGCAGTAGCAGTATGGGCAAGACTGTGGCGGGTGGGAGGGAGGGTACAGGTGGCAGAGAAAGAGGGCCCGTGTGGTTGCACTTGATTCCGTGGGGCACGTAAGTAAATAGATTGCGAAAATGACACCCAAGTTTCCCACTGTTAAGGGAAAGTGTGAATATAGAAAAGAAGAAGGTGAGGAATAAACCTGAGTTGTTGGATTAGAAATCTTGGTAGTATTATGCATTCACTTTTTAAAATGCAAAAACAGATAGCTGGAGAAATTGTGCGTGTGTGTGTGTGTTTGTGTGTGTGTGTAAACTGACTTTCTAGTCTATCCTCTGAAAAGATCTACAGGTAATGATAAATTATGAGGATTCTGGTCCCTTATGCCATGTGCTCCCCTAAAAGGAACCACGACTCCTTTAAGAAATGGTGGCTGCTAGGGCTAGGGTAGACAAAGTAGAAGAGGATTGAGAACATCTTGGACTGGAAACTGAGGAAGTGCTCAAAAACTGACAGGTACTTGTTGAATGGACACAAAACTCAGCTTGAGGGGATTCTTATTGACCAAATTAGGGACCCCTTAGTATGAAAATACTTACCATAACAAAGTATAACCTAGTAAAATATATAAGCAGACAGGAAGAATAAAAGGTCTTCCTTTGCATTATAATGCCAGTCAGTCCATGAGAAGGAGTGATATAAATACAAAGTTATTTGTCAGTGTGACTGTTACTAGGCTGGAGTCATCAACAGATGGTAAGACCAGGGAGTGAAGTTTCGTTAAGGAAGAGACTCCACATATTGTTGGAATACTTCCCAAATGTTCTAAAAGAACAAACAGTAACCCGGCAGTGGACACTTCGGTGTGACTGAATGATCAAGGTTCACATTGCCAGTGATGGGTCCACAGGATGAGAAAAGCAAAGCTGCCCATGAGTGTGCTGGAGCCCATCATGAGTCATGAGGAGCCTCCCGGGGCTCAGGAAGGCAATGTGCGTGCTGAATTCTTTCCAGCCGTCAGGGGCAGGACCAAAAACCAAGGAACCACTTCCGATGGGAAAGCACTGAAAAGACATGCCATTAATGAGGTGTGTGTTCCTGAATGGGACCCTGAGCCAGAAAATTTTTTTTTAAAAAAAAGAGGGACCCTGGGGTATATGTCAGTGGTAAAGTGCCTGCCTAGCACTAAGGGAGCCTGGGTTGGAAACCCAACATAGAAAAAGAAGGGAGGGAGGGAGAAAGATAGAAGGAAGGAGAAAAGCAAGGAAGGAGGGAAGGAAGACATCCTTGGGACAATTGGCAAAATTAAAATTGAATAGAGTCTATGAATGGCAGTGTTGTAGCAATATTGAGTTCCTAATCTGAGAGGTCCTTGTTTGGGGAAATAGATGCTGAATCTTGTACAGGTGATGTGGAATTAGGTCTGAAGCTTTTCTCCAATGATTCAGAAAAAGACTGAGTATGATGCGTGTGTGAGTCAGAATGGGAGGTTAGCAATTGCCAGATCTGGGTAAAGGCAAGGAGAGAGTTGTTTTGCACTGTCCTTGCAGCCTTTCTAGAATTTAAAAGTATTTTAAAATAAATTTTTAAAAGTACTAAGTACTGATGCAACCCTAAAGCAGCAGGTCTCCAATTTGGGGTCATCTTGGTAATTGACACTTTTGACAGTCTGATAAAACCTATGGGCTTTGTTCCCGGAAACTCCACAAAGACAAAATGGGATTCATAGATGGCTTGAAGTCCGTGCATGAACCTGAGGTTAAGAGAAAAGGATGACATTAATTTCCCTTTCCAAAATTATGGCAGGCTAGGCTATTTATAACAACAGTTGAAAATGCTAGGTAATTATTTTGAGACAGGGTCTCGATATGTAGTTCATGCTGGCTTTAAACTGACGATGTAACCCAGGCTGGCCTTGAACTCATGGCGATCCTCCTGCCTCAGCCTCCCTAGTGCTAGAATTACAGGTATGTGCCACAACACCTGCCTGCCTTGCTTTTTTTTTTTTTTAAGTTCTTAAAAAGTTGTATCCATGAATCAGTCCTGGCGTAGACCATACCCTAAACTCACATATCAGTGATGTAATTATCTCAAGCAATGAATTCAGTTAAAAATAATCTTGGATTACTGAGAGTCCTTGAACTCACAGTGATCCTCCTACATCAGCCTCCCAGGTGCTGGGATTACAGTCATGCACCACCATGCCTGACTCTTTGATTTATCTATACGTTGGCCTTTTAATATGAGAAACCTGCAATATTTAAACTATATAGCTGATGCATTTCACTTAACTATGATCTCAAGGAGCATTCATTTCCTACAAATGACTCAAATTTATCCTTTCACAGAGTAGTACTCCACTGTGTGAAAACTTTCTTCTGTTGCTGGACATATATGAAAATATTTTTATTATAAAATATCAATTTTTACTGGAATTATATCTTTTGACACCATTTAAATATGAAATTAACATTCTTATTTGTCAAATTAAGGTATACATAAGTTTTTAAGTTGTGCAAAGCCAAGTTCTTAGCTCTACATTTTACCATCACTGAGAGCACACTTGTCCTTCTGCACATGGGACAGTGTCTGTGACGTGAGGCTCCTTCATGGTACAGCACATGTGCATGTGCTGATGTTTCCCTCAGGACTTCACACACAGTCGGGTGTCAATGGATGTTGGTTGAATAAATAAACTATACTCTTCCAGGAGATACCCTTAACTGCTGTGATGGCAGCAGGCATATGAATGCCTTTCTTGGGAAAAGACAAATGCATATGATAGCTGAAAACTCTGTCAAGTGCTCAGCTTTTATATTTGACTTTCTTGGTTGTAATGAGTTCACCTTCAATACTTGTTGCAGATTTGTTCAACAATGACAGGCACCGAGTCCAGTCAGATGGTCAAAATGTAAAACATCTCCCAAATGTTTCATGTGTTCAGAGGTGGTACTTGAGGAAGGTGATTAGATCCTAGTAAATGGGTTATTAGGAGTGGGCTCAGTTACAGGAAGTAGGTCACTGAGAGCACGGTGCCTTTGGAGGGTTTCTATTATTCCAGGCCTTTTCCTCTCTGGTTTTCTTTCCATCTCTCCCTACTTCCTGGCTGCCATGAGGTGAGTAGCTTTTCCTGACCACGACTTTCTGCCATGATGCTTCTGCCTGATCACAGTCCTCAAAGGAATGCAGCCAGTTGAACATGGATAGAAACCTCTGAAACTTGGAGCCAAAAGAAACCTGTTATGGTTTATAACCGGGTGTCCCCCCAAAGCCTCATGAGCTCAGAGGAGGGGCTGTGGGGAAGTGATTGGATCCTGGGTGCATTATACTCACCAGTAGATTCATTCTCTGATGAGTTTATAGCTGAATTCAATGTTGGGAGATGAAGCCTCATTGGAGGAGGTGGTCACTTGGGGCATGGCTTGGAAGGATCCATCTCTCTCCTCCTCCCTTGTTCCCTCTCTGCTTCCTGTCACCATACCAGGGACTGTTTCTCCTCTGCAATACACCTCAGCCATGCTGCCCTGCCTTGGAGCTAGTTGACTATGGACTGAAACTGCTACAAACTGTAAACTAAAATGAACCTTTCCTCTTTTAACTTGTGGGTATCAGGTATTTTGTCTCAGCAATGGCAACGTGACTAAGACAAAACCCTTCCTCCTTATTTTTCTCTCATTTTTAAAATACAGTTACTTTATTTCCACATTTTTACAGTCTGCAGTATTGTACCTGATAGGAATCTTCATCTCTAAAAACACAAAAATATTTCAAGAAAGGAAGTTACAAGATAGTACATATAAGCAATAGTTTGGCAGAATTTTATCAACTAGTTCATACCCCAAAAAATGAATTTTAAAATTCAAAAATAACCATTAGCTTTATTTAACATATGTTGCATCTTAACATTTAAAATACCATGCTCTAGTTAAATATTTCATCCACAACACTGTATACAAATAAAATATTACACAGAATATATTTAAGAAAATGTTTTGGTCTTTGATTTGAACAAATAAATAAAAACACAGGCACTGCTACACTGCGACAGGGAAGCGATCACTACTCAGAATGATAATTTTGTATAAGCAACATGTGAAAATATGGCAAGAATAGAAACCTGGAAAATACTATTTAAAAAAAGATACAATTGCTTTATTTCCACATTTTTACAGTTCCCAATATTGTATCTACAAAAATATTTCAAACAATTCCTTTTAAAATAGCATCCAAAAAATGAAATATCTAGGAATCGATCTAACAAAGGAAGCAAAAGACCTCTACAAAGAAAACTACAGCACTCTGAAAAAAAAGATCAAAGTGGATATAAGAAAATGGAAAGACATCCCTTGTTCCTGGGTAAGAAGAACCAATATAGTGAAAATGGCCATACTTCGAAAACTGCTATATAGATTTAATGCAATGCCCATTGAAATTCCAATAATATATTTCACAGAACTAGAGAAAACAATCCAAAAATTCATCTGGAACCAGAAGAGACCTAGAATAGGAAAAGCAATTCTAGGCAACAGAGGCATGGCAGGGGGTATCACAATCCCCAACTTGAAACTGTACTACAAAGCTAGTGATAAAAACAGCATGGTACTGGCAAAGAAACAGACCCAAGGATCAGTGGAATAGATTAGAAGATGCAGAAACAACTCCAAACATACTCAGCCACCTCATCTTTGACAAAGGAGTCAACCACCCTCACTGGAGGAAAGATAGCCTATTTAATAAATGGTGTTGGAAAAACTGGATTTCAATGTCCCAAAGATTAAAATTTGACCCATATCTATCAGCATACACTAAACTAAGATCAAAGTGGGTTGAAGATCTAAATATTAAAACAGAAACACTAAACTTGCTGGAAGATAAGTTAGGTAGAAATCTTGAAGACATTGGCATAGGAAAAGACTTCATGAACAAAACCTCAGTAGCATGGGAACTAGCACAAAGAATCAACAACTGGGATCTCATCCTATTAAAAAGCTTCTGCACTGCAAGGGAAACCACCAACAGAGCTAAGAGACAACCTACAATGTGGGAAAAAAATTTTATCAGTTGCTACTCAGACAAAGGACTACTATCTAGAATATATAAAGAACTGAAAAAAATCAGATTCCCCAAATTTAAAGACCCAATTCAAAAATGGGTCTCTGAAATGAACAGACAGTTCTCAGACAAAGAAGTAAAAGCAGCAAATAAACATGAAAAAATGTTCAACATCACTGGTCATTTGAGAGATGCAGATGAAAACAACACTGAGATTCCAACTCACCCCAGAAAGCATGGCTGCTATCAGGAAATCAATAACAAATGCTGGTGGGGCTGTGGGGAGAAAGGACCCTTCTCCATTGTTGGTGGGAGTGCAGATTGGTGCAACCACTGTGAAAATCAGTATGGAGATACCTCAAAGAACTAGGACTAGAGGTCCCATTTCACCCAGCTATTCTCCTGCTGAGTATCTTCCCAAAAGAATTAAAAGAATCATACCACAGTAATATATGTGCACCCATGTTTACAGAGGCACAGTTTGTAATAGTGAAAGCTTGCAAACAGCCCAAGTGCCCATCAACTGGAAACTGGATAAAGAAGATTTTTTTTTTAAATAAAATGGAGTCCTACTCAGCCATAAAGAACGAGAAACTAGAGACATTTATAGTTAAATGGATGCATATTGAGGCCATACTCTTAAGTGAAATGAATAGGACACACGTGTAAATACCAAATCGTTTCTCTAGTATGGGATAATGAAAGCGTAAATAAGGATTAAAATGATTAAAATGAATAATTGATAATTTGAAATAGGAAGAAAAGGTCCAAAGGGTAGGGTAATTTATGTTGGAGGGGAAGGGGAAAAGTAAGAAGGGAAAGGAAAAATTATGAGAAAAGGAAAAAATGGAAACAAAGTCTTTGTAAATAGGGAAGGGTGGAGCAGGTGAAGGGAAGACAGGGAATGGGGAAAAAATAAGAACCAAGATGCATCATGTTCAGGTACAAGCATCCAGTGATAAATATAAATGTACTGTATACCTAAAATGTACCAATAAAAGAACTTAAGCAAAAAATATTTCAAGAAAGCATGTTACAAGATAGTACATATTATTCCATTGATCATAGCAATGTAAAACTGCCATGTGTTTCTCATTCCTAACATTCAGATAAAATATTCACATGAAAATTACTTACAATGTAACCCAATATATGGCTGAAATGAAGGCCTCCAGGACACCTTTTTTTTTCTCCCAACTTATAAATACTTTGAAATACATAGTATTACCTTGGTTCATGAATGCTTCTGTTTGCAAACAATTCAGTTTGTGAACAGAGGTGTTTGGCAAAATTTTGCTTCTGTTTGCAGAATCCACATTGGGTGATGAACATGAACGAAGCCATCAACCCCAGAATCATAGAACAAATTAAGTTTGTAAATGGAGGCACCACTGTACAGGAAAGCTAAAGGAAGAATACAATGAATACCTCTACCCTCAACTTATATTCCATTATTAGTAACAGTTAGTGGTACTTATTTCAGCTATAGATTTTATTTTCTTTCTTTTTGGTACCGGGGATCGAATTCGGGTCCTTGTGCTTGCGCAGCAGGCGGCAAAACCACTGAGCTAAATCCCCGGCCCTACAGATTTTCTTTTCTACATCATTTGGAAATAAGTATTTGAGTATCTTTGCTTTAACACATTAGCACTATTTCTCAGGATCAGAATAATCTTTAAAACCATCACCATGCCATAATAATATCCAGACTCTAGAGTTGTCTAATTATCCCGAGGGTGTCTTTTATAATTTTTTTTTAAATAGGGGTCCTGCTGGCTTTGTGCATTGCCACTGGCTGGTCTCATAATCTTCTTTAGTCTGGAATGGTCCCCATATCTTTTGTTTTCTAATACCAATGGCTGTTGGCCACCAACAATTGTTTTATACAATATCTTTCATTCTAGGTTTGTCTGATTGATTCTCCTTGGTGTCATTTAACTTGTTCCTTTAGCCTTTGTGTTTCTTATAAACTACAAGTTAGGCTGAGAGGCTTGATTTGATTCAAATTAAACACAGCTAGAATCTTCATAGATGATGATGTATTTTTCACATTGTAAGGTGGTGACCACCAATTCTCACCATTTACTGAGTCACCTAAGGGGCAATACATTAAGGCCACAGTCCCCAGATCTTTTTTCATTAGGAAGGATGGCCTTTTTTTCCCCTTTTGCAGTCCTGGGAAATCAAACCCAAGGCCTCACGTATGCTGGATGAGTGCTTTACCACTAAGCTACACCCCCAGCATAGACAAATTTTAAAATTATTCTTCAGTTTGCAATTGCATTTATCATTAAAAACAGTCTTGTAGATATTCATAAATTTATTGTAGAAAACCTCGTAAGCTAAGACCTCCTCACAATTTTTTCCAGTGAGAGAAAACCTCAATTTCTTTGTGTCTTTCGTCTACTTCTGGCAAAAAGAGAGACAAGGCAGGGTCAGCTCCTACAGGTCTTCCTGTGTGACAGGTCTGCCGAGTGACAGGTTCCTTCTAAGACGCGGGAAAAGAGCAGCAGGGAACCCCTTCCTAGCGCCCCTCATCAGTTCAGAACCAGCCCCATTACTGCCCATCACCCAAAGGCCACGCGCACGGGAGGCCCGGATGTGGGGAGGGCTGCGGGGAGGCGAGCACCGCAGGAGACTCTGCTGGAACTCAAGCAAGATCAATAACTCCTGAACAAACACGGTTTCATCCTGGACTAAACCTACACGTCAGCAGGTGAGCTGGTGCCTGGCAGAGACAGGGCCCAGTGGAGCAAGCAGTTGGCACTGCCCTGAGATTGCAAATGGGGTCAGAAAGCAGGTGCCGTGTGGCATTCCACTTCAGAGGACACTTGCTGCCGAACACGAATTCTCCTCGGAGCCTGGCCCCACTCACACTTTGATTTCAGACTTGTCAGCTTTAGAGCTGGGAGAGGATACATTTTTGTTGTTTTGAGCCTCCTCATTTGTGGCAATTTGTGACAGCAGCCACAGGAAACAAACACAGCGGGTTAGGAAGTAGCCATGCCCGGAGCTACCCACCTGGTCACCAGTGTAGACGGCAGTGTTGGTTGGATCCCCCAGTGCCCACCTCCTGGGCTACACATGGCTAGGCATCGAGCTCAGGGCCAGCTCCTTTGGGATCCAAGTGACCAAGACTCACTCATGAGTCTTTCATTCCCTTTTTTCTTTTCCTTTCTTTCTCTTTTTGAGTACTGGGGATCAAACCCAGGATCTTTGCACTGAGCTATATTCCCCAGGTCCTCCCCGCTCTCTTGAGACAGGATATTGTTAATTTGTGAGGTTGCCCAGGCGGGATTCAAGCTTGCAGTCCTCCTGCCCCAGCCTCCCGGAGTGCTGAGGTCACAGGCATGCACCACCATGCCCAGCTTTCCACTCTTTAAATAAATATTGTCATCTGATATTTTGGCTTCTAACTTGAAATTATATGCAAATGGGCCCAAGTAACATTTGTTTGAGTTTGCAATGCTGCAGAAGCATAGCCTCGCAGGCACTGTTTTTACAGTCAGTACAGCACTCAGTAAGCGGCTCGAGATCCGGTGCTTCATCACAAGCTGGGCTTTGTACAGATGAGCTTGCTCGACTGCCGCTGATGTTAGTATTCCGAGCATGCTTGGGGTGGAACAGGCTAAGCTGTGTGTGATGTTCATAAACTAAGGGGATCAAATGCACGTTCAGCTGACAATATTTTCAAATCATGATGAGTTATTGGGAAGGAACCTTATCATAAGTCCAGGTGCATCTGTACTCACTGTCATGTAAAACCCTTCCTTACAACCTATGTCCTAGACTCTGGAACCCAAAGAAGCCTTAGGGATTAGCTGGCCTTGCTCACCCTTTATTCATGGAAACCATTAAGCTCTGAAGCTGCGCCTCCGGTCTTCTTGGCTTCATTTCTGCTGTAGACTGAACGTGAAACGGAGGCACCCCTGTACAGGAAAGCTAGAGGAAGAATACAATGAACACCTCTACCCTCAACTTATACTCCATAATTAGTAACAGTTAGTGATACTTATTTCAGCTATAGATTTTCTTATCTATAAGAAAGCCCCAGTGGACGGCATTGGGAATGGTTCTTCGAGTTGGATAAGGTTGAGAGTGTGTGGCCCCCAAGACAGCAGGCTCCCCCTTTCCCTCTCCTACATGAGGGTAGGTAAGAAGGCGGCCACTTGCCGTCCAGTGAGAAGGTCTCAGCCGACTCTGGGCCTTCCTGCTCCTCCATCTAGACTCTCCCACATCTCCTAGAACTGTGAGAATACGCATTTGTGATTTAAGCACCCAGCCTGTGCTATCTTTGCGGTGTAAGCTGATGAAGATGATCGTCATCAATTTTTTTTTTTTGGAGAGCTTATTCTGTGCAATCTGCTGTTAGGCCCTGAGAATAAGCAGCTTGGCAGGTCTAAGACAAGATTTCTGTCCACAAAGAGTTGGATTGGAAACTACTGCCTGGCTTTCCCGGGGGAGAAGCTTTCTATGGCTGCACTGGGGAATCCACGTCACGATTGCCACTCTGACTGGTTATTGAGGTCCAAATGGAAGCTCTGCATTCTTTGGGTTTATGCCCTCTGTTTGATGCCAAACGTTAAAATGTATGGATCCACACAAGTGTTATTTTTTTCCTGTGAAATCCCCATTCCCTCTAGCACTAACATCCACCGTTCTTGTAGATTTTGTTTTTGTTCCTTTGGTTCAGTTTTTTTGTTTGCCCTGAACTCACTATGTATCCCAGGGTGGTCTGGAATGCATGGGAATCCTCCTGACTCAGCTTCCTGAGTACTGAGATGACAGGCATATACCATCACACCCAGCCACCCCCCTAAAACGAAACCAAACCAGACAACAACCAGGCCCTTCTGCCAACAGAGCTCTTTCCCTCCATGGCAGCAACCGGTGCAAGAAGGCACACCACCCCTGCAGCACACAGCCCAGCACGATCCCGACATAACCAATGGCCACTGCCGGGCCTGACTGTTGCTGTGGCTTGACTGTGGAGCAACCCAAGGAAGGAGAAGACGCTGCCCAAGCACAGGGCTGCACCTGCGGCGAGCCGGGCCGGGGCTCCCACACAGGCAGCTTCTCCCCTGAAAGCTTTCCCAGCCCTGCCTTGCCCACCCTCATCCAGCGGTCTCTGTTCCTGTCCACCTGTCCTAAGGTTGGGTTGGGGGCTGGGGGCTGCCTCCCCCCCAACCCCCTGCCTGTCCCCAACCCCCAGTCTGTCCCGAGGTACAAATGACTGTGCCCAAGAACCAGCTGTTCCCTGTAGTGACGCATCAGTCTCCTCGGAGTGGCAGGGGACACTCAGTCACTCCTGGACACCCACGGAGCCTCTTTTCAGCTCCGGTGCTGGGGAGGTGGTTGCCATGGCAACAGGTGCAGCAGGCGGGCTGGCTGCTGAGAGCAGAGAGCTGCTCTGTCGCCCGCCCACGCTGAGGGGCCCTGCCTTCCCGCTGGGTCCCCGGAGCTCAAGGCCCCTCACCCACCCTTTCTGCATGCTCTCTTCGGCCTTGGCTCTCAGCACACCCTCACGCGGCAGGGCTGTTAGTGGTGGGCCTCTCTGCGTAGTGTAGCGTGGGACGGTGTTGCTTAGCAACAAATAAACAGTGTGAATCAAGGCTCCACTGAAGGTGCACGAGGCTGAGCTTCCATGGACACGCGAAGGCTGTGCTCAGGGCCGGGCAGGGAGGGGCGATCGGAGTCCCTCAAAGGGAGAAGGAGACGCACCCAGGGCCAAGTGAACGAACCCGGAAAAGCTGTTACCAACACCCCGGTCCAGGACGGCACATTTCTAGGGTCCTGGGGAACAGGGACATAACTTCCACCATCCTTTCGTCCTGCTTGTTTTTGTGTTTGGTTGGTTGTTTTTTGAGACTTGCTATGTAGTTCGCACTGGCCTTGAAGTCACTGTGTAGCTCAGGCTGGCCTGGAACTCGCAGCAATCCTCCCGCCCCAGCCTCCTGAGTCTTGGGATTATAGCCATGCACCACCACACTCGGCTCTGATTTTTAAAACTGCTTATTTTGAAGTAATTTTAGACTTATATAAAAGCTGCAACCCAAGGTACATATTCCCACATACATTTCACCCAAAATCTGCAAATACTACTATGTTGCCACATTGTTTACTGTTATTTCCCTCCTCCACGTATAACTTGGGTAAATTAATTTTCCTAAACTGAGAGTGGACTATAGACATGATGCCTCCTTGCTCCTACATATTTCAGTGCATATTTCTTTTTTATTTATTATTATTATTTTTTTGGTACCGGGAATCAAACTCAGGTCCTTGCACTTGCAAGGCAGGTGGTGGAACCACTGAGCTAAATCCCTGGCCTAAGCATATTTCTTTTTTAAAAAGGACATTTTCTTAGCCAGGTGTGGTGGTACACTCCTGCAATCACAGCACTCTGGGAGGCTGAGGCAGGAAGACTGCAACTTCAAGCCCACCCTGGAAAACTTAGTGACTTAGTAAATGTGTCACAATGAAAAATAAAAAGGGGCTGGAGATGCAGCTTAGTGCTAGGGGGTGGGTTCCATCCCTAGTACACTCCACCCCAAGGACATTTTCTTACATAACCACAATACATTAATCAAAATAAAGGCATAGCCTCACCACACCATTATTTTATACACAGACCAGTGCAAATTTTGTCAGTCATCTACTAACGTCTACTTTTCTGAAGCTGAATATTGTTCTTTTGTTTTCTTGAGACAGGGTCTCACTATGCAAGCCAGGATGGTCTGGAGCTCAGGGTGACTCTTTTGCCCCAGCCTCCCCAGTGCTGGGATTACAGGCCTGCACCACCATGCCTGGTTCCAAGAAGTTGTAAAATTTTTTTTTTTGGTACCGGTGATTGAAGTCGGGTCCTTGTGCTTGTGAGGCAGGTGGCAGAACCACTGAGCTAAATCCCTGGCCCCGAAGTTGCAATTTCTAAAAGTTATTTTTATTGTGGTAAAATACACACAGTATAAAATTTCCTAACGTAGCCACTTTTATGTGTACAACTTATGACATTAAGTACACTCACAATGCTGCGCTACCATTACCAGGATCCGTCTCTAGCACTTCCTGCTCCTTCCAAATGGAAACTGTGCCCATTAAACAGTAAGTCCCCATTTTCCATCCCCTCAGCCCCTGCCGCCTACCTTTCTGCACTGGACAAAGTTCGAGGAGGACCCCACAAAGAAGACACAGTGACCTCCAGGCGCCAGAGGCAGGAGATTAGGGTGTGGCAAAGGGGCTGAACAAGTGGGCATGACCTGTCAGTCACAGAGGTAGAAGCCCTGCACCTGCAGCCAGTCAGAAAGCGCGACCTTCAATTCTTCCGGCATGAAATTAAGCGGGTTTTTGATAGGACAGCCAGCCCGGATGTGACATCACCCTGCAGGAGGGAAACAAGATGGCCACCATTAACCTCACGGTCAGGACTCTCAGCCGCCTCCTCTCCCTCTGCTGAGCATAGTTCTTTTCCGACCTTTAATAAATGTAAAACCTCACTACAGTTTTTTATGTGCCTTGTCCCGTTCTTTGTTCAGGACACGAAGGACCTGGACAGAGTCTGCAGAACCCCAGAATACAGTCACAGCCCCATCCAGTATGTGCTGGACTCCTCACAGAAAAGCAGTTTCGGCTGCTGCTCAGTGAGAGGCCCAGCAGGTTCATCAGGCAGAGTTAGGAAGTCAGAGAGAAGGGGCAAGGAGCTGAAGGGCCAGGCTCTGATGGAGAGCCTCAGACCGGCCCAAGAGCAAAGGAGGGAGGCCAGCTTTTAGGGCTTAGCTTAGCAGGGGTCTGGCTGGTCACGGTGGCCCCTGGGGTCCTTACTGCTTTGAGAGGAGGGAGATTCCGTCTCCATGAGATGGACGGTCTCAGCCTTGTGTGCCACCATAGGCGGCTACAAGTCATTACTCTTAAAATGGATTCATATATTCTCTTCCTATTGCTGCCACAGCAAATCACACAGATTCAGTGGTTTGAAACAACACAACTCTTCTCCTACAGTTGGGGAGCTCAGAAGCCCTGATGGATTGCACTGGGTCAGCATCAAGGAGTCTGAGGCCTGTTTCCTCTGGCCGCTCCCGGGGGAGAATCTCTGGCCGCTTCCACCTGCTAGAAGCTGCTGCCCTTTTTATCCCTGGCCTCCTCCCCCCATCTCAGAGCCGTCAGGCCGAGGCCTCCTCTGCATCTGTCCCATCTCTGCCCTCCCAGCCCTGTCTTCAAAGGCCTCTGTGGTAAGGTGACACATCTACCAGGTAATGCAGGACCGTCTCCGTCTACTAAACGTCCTTAGTTCAGCTGGGCCTGTCAAGTCCTGCCCCGAGTGTGTGTGTGTGTCTGGGGATTTGTATGTGAACATCATCCAGAAGGCTGTAAGTCTATCTGTCACAACCTGTTCTATATTAATTAAAATAACACATTATTTTGTTAACCTAACAACAAAAACCGCTGAGATAGAAGGCCAGAAAGGCCAACTGCTCTTGCTGATACCTGGCCAGAGGGCTCTGAGGGAGTCACGTGTGCCAAGGCATCCGTGGGCTGGAGCCTAACCCAGACCCAGTCCACCTCCAACTCCTGGCCCTTGCTCTCCCTGCAGCTGTCAAAGCCACAGGCGTGGGCCGGGCCGGGCCAGCTGGGGAGCAGGTGGCTTGTCACCAGGCCATCTGCCCTCCCTTCCCACGAGCTCCTGGCTGTGTGGTCGGTGCCTCCCCTCTCCTGCCAGCCCTGATCCCAGCTGTCCACATCCTTCCTGCTGAGTCCAAATCACCCCCTTTTCCACACCTCCCACCCCCTGCTGTCACTTTGATCCTGAATCTCCCATTCCCCCTCCTCCCCTCCCTCCGAGTTTCTCCTCCTCCAGCCTGGGGTCAATTGCTGCCCCATGGAGTCCAGGAGCAGTAGCCCCTGGCCCAGGATCTGCCGTGGCTGCTGGGATGCTGGGCAGAACTCGAAGGGGGCGGGACACCTCATTTAGTGTCCGGGTGGCTTTCGTCTAGCACTGCAACCCTCGGGGGACGGGGCAGGTTGCTGTCACCACTGTTAGTCGCCAAAGCTTCTGCCTTTCCAACCTCCCTCTGTTCCTGGACTCCCGGCTCTCATCACAGGGGGCCGGGGGGGCGGTGTGTGCGTGTGTGCTGGGAGAAGAGTCTGAGTCGTTTCCAAAGTGACAGGCTCGGAGGGAGCAGAACACCTGACGCGGCTCCAAGGCCCCTTCCGCGCAGCACACCCCAGGCCGGGCTGAGGTGCCTTGTCAGCATGCCCGCCACGCCCCTGCCTGTAGCCAGCCCCGGCCCAGCTGCTGTCTACCACCGATGGACTGCTTCTGGACAGTCCCCACGCACGCAGCAGCTAACACTGCTCCTGTGCATCTAGCCCCTCTCCCTCTGCACGTTTTTGAGGCTTACGCAGGTCACAGCACGAACTAGTACTGCATTCCTTTTTATTGCCAAATCTGTTCCATTGTGCACACACACCTAGCACTGTGCAGACAGAACATATTCTACTATCCCTTCTTCAGTGGATGAACATCTGGGTTGTTTCTACTGTTTATCTATTATAACTAGTGCTGCTATAGCTGGGCAAGGTGGCACACACCTGTGATCGCAGCATTCGGGAGGCTGAGGCAGGAGGATCGCCGCCAGTTCAAGGCCAGCCTGGGCTACATAGCAAGATCTTGTCTCAAACAAATAAGGAACAACAACAACAAAACAATACATAGCGCTCTTCTAAAATCTTGATACATGTTTCCAGTTCTTCGGGCTTAGAGTGCAGTTGCTGGCTCAAATGGTAACTCAAAGTCTAACATTTCCAGGAACCGTTAAAGATCTGCTTTTTAGCTTTTAATAATGTTTATTAGTAGCCCATGCTCGCAGTGCATACTGATTACCCTCGTCATGGGGAGCTGGTGAACAGACAGGACGCGTCCCCATCCGTTTTACGCTGCTCTCCTCGCTCCTCTCCGCTCTCGCCTCCTGTGAGGCTTTGGGGCAGAGGGAGGTGGGGCCAGTTGCACACGGCGCTTGCACGGATCTGCAGCGGCACCGACAAAACGGCTGGGAGCGAGCACTTGGGGTGAGCCCTCCGCCCAGCCCCTCGCACTGGGCCCGCGCGAGGAGGGGAGGGCCGGAGAGGAGCTGAGAAACCCTGCGGCTGCGTGCCAGCGCCCCCAGGGAAGTGAGCACCCTGTACCGCAAACACGAGCAGATACACGTGAAGAGTAAAGGAGCGGGCACAGGCAGGGGGCGGCCTGCTCTCAGCCACTGCAGATGTTTGGACAGGGGCGGCAGAGACCCGGGCACCAGCAGAGGCTGGGAGGAGTTGACAGCTGAAATAATATTTGCCTCCTCCTCCAAGGGACCGGGCGTTCCAGCAGAAAGTCAGGAAAGGGCCTTCTGTGAAAAGACAGCGGCTTAGATTCCAGCCCAGCCCCTGGGAGAGCTTGATGGAGTTGGCAGAGGTGAGAAGAGGAGGACAGGAGAGAGGGGACACGTCTGGAAGGGTAAACTGAGGCACGGTGTCAGTGCCGCACTAGCGAGGCTGGACTTGATCCTGTGGGCTCTGGGCACCGCTGAGGCCTCGGGTGGGCCGGTGCTACGTTCCGCTCTGCACCCAGCTCCATGCAGCGCCCTCGGAGAGGCAGGACGGTGTCAGCTCGTGTCCTGAGCCCTGTCTTGGGGCGAGGAGTGAGGGAAGGATTGGGGGCAGCGGGCCTGGGAGGGGGCAGGAGGGAGGGGGGACGGCCACCTCAACCCGTGAAACTTTCAGGCTCACAGCCAGGCGTGGAGGCGTACGCCTGTAATCCCAGCACTGGGAGGCTGAGGCAGGAGCATCAGCGTGAGTTCGAGGCCAGCCTGAACCACACAGCCCCCAAACAAAAGCGTCCGTCTGTTTCCGGGAGGAAGCATGGCCTCGTCTGTGACCCGACTGCACCCGGGACGCACAGCTCACGGCCGATTCCTCCCCGCCGCTGCTGCGCCCAGCCCAGTTCAGTCCTGAGAGGTCCGCTGCAGGAGAGGACGTGGGACTCGGGCAGCGCTGTGGACTCGCCCGCCGCCTGCGTGCCTGGAGCTCCTCGGCAAAAGCTGCCTTTCCACGGGCAGCGCCCACCCCAGGCATCCAAGTGCAGACCTCCAGGCTCCTGCGGCAGCCGAGGGCGTCTCAGAGTCGGCCGACTGCAGAAGCAACCGCTGGCCCCACGGCCGGCAGCCGGCCTCTCTCTTCCTCCTCTCCTCACGTCTGTTGCTTCTCTTTGCTTCCCTGCGAGCTCCCAGAACAGGGCAGCCACACAGTGTCCCCTTAGGCCCCTGTGGCCAGGGCGCGTTGAGTCTCCTCCAGCCCTGGGGTCGGGCAGGCTGGGGGTTAACGGACAGGGCCTGGACACTGAGGTCAGAGCAGAACAGGTTCTCAAGGACGCACGCAGAGCCTGCGGTCCGGGCCGGGGCTGCAGAGGGCAGGCTGGGGCGCGCATCCGGGCCTTCACGCCCTGAGTCGCGTCACTCACCTAGGTGTCCATGGGGTCGAATTCACGGTCAGCGAAAACAGCTGGCACGGAGGCGCCCAAGTGGGAAGAACTCAGAGTGTGGCAAGGCGGGTCGCTGGGGCGGGCACGCAGCCAGCTTCGTGACCTGGGGTTTCCACACGGCCCTTCCCTCTCGGGCGCCTGGGAACTGCCCCAGCCTGCACGGGTGGTCAGATCTCAGCGAGGGCCCGTCCCCATGCAAGCAACACTCCTCTGCTGGGACCACAAGGTCAGCAGCCCGCGGGGACCAGGGACGGAGCGCGGCCCTGCCTCTGCCTTCCGCCCAGGGACCTGAGGGCAGCCTCTCCGCGCACAGTCAGGCTCAGTTTCTCTCATCTTCTCCTGGGAATCGGACCCGGACCCGTTCATAGTCCCACAGTGCTGTGGGACGTTCAGACGTTAGGAAACTGAAGAAAGTGGACCTACAGGTACATTATAACAGAGCCTTTAAGGTAGTGGATGTGTTCTGCAGTATTTTTCTCTTTGTTGATGATTAAAACCCCACAAAAGGCCAGAGAACCAAGTTTTCCTCACTCATCTATAATTGAGTTTAAAAATAAAGGGCTGACTGCAATGGAGCTGGGCTGAATATGAGCTTCTGATCCAAAATATCTGTAGCCTGATTTCAGCCAGCCCGTGGTTCTGGGCCAACCGCGAGCTCAGACAGAGCTTGCGTGCACTTAAGAGTCAGTGGCGACAGTGTGGCAGGCAGTTACAGTCCCGGCCTCCCATCCACTGTGTCCTTGGGTCTTCACCTGTTGCTCTGCCCCTCTGGTTGTGGGCTGGCCTGGAACCTGCTCTAAATACAACACAGTAGAACTGTACAGATCCTGAGACCAGGCCTTAAGAGACATTGTGAATTCCATTTTCGATCTCGGAGAGAACCCGGACACCTCACAGAGAAACCAGCTCGGCTGACGGCCACACCAAGACCTCCAGCACGTGGAAATGGCCATGGAGACCTGCCAAGCTCAGCCTCCCCACCAGCTGTCTGAGCCCCGGGGACAGCAGCAGAGACCTGAGGAATGACACTGGTGTTGAAAGCCACTATGTTTTTTGGGCGGGGGGGGGGGGTTGGTACTGGGGATCGAACTCGGGTCCCTGCGCTTGCGCAGCCGGCGTTGAAACCACTGAGCTAAATCCCCGGCCCTGAAGCCACTGTTTTAAGGACACTGTAGCACAGCCTTAGGTAACTAATACAAATGGGATCTCAGCAGATGACCGAATGGAGTCCTTTCCCATGAAAGACCTCCCCGGAGGTTGAGGAGCCAAGATTGCAACTTCAAGCCCAGGCTGGACAATTTAGAATTTAGTGAGTTTAGAATTTAGTGAAACTCGGTCTCAAAACCAAAACAAAGCAGAGCTCTTCAAGAAAGCCCATGAATTTATTTTTATTTTTCAAAAAGCAGTGGCAGAGTTTATTTGAAAAGGTAAAAGTGAAGAGTGAAGGAGAAACTGGCTCTGCAGTGGGCCCGGGCCAAGTAAAAGAGGAAAAAGCAAGATAAAATATACTCTGGTGGACGCCGGGCAGCCCACGCTGAAGAAAGCCAGAGAGCGAGCTGGCCTTTGGGTCGGTGCCCTTTCACACGGTCCGAATCTCGAGGAATCCCGCGAGAACATCTACATCCGGGTCCTGAGAGGTGGTGCTGAGGTCAGGCTGCTGTCAGGTCCAGGCCCTGCTAAATCACAGTGTGTACCCACTTAAATTGAGGAAATTTATCACTGGAACTAAATGGTAGTTGATGCCAAGTGTGGTGACACACGCTTGTAATTCCAGCACTTGGGAGGCTGAGGCAGGAGGATCATTTTGTTCCCTCACCCTCTATCATGACTTTTCTTGCAGGAATTTAAATGAAACCTTGTCTCTTCCAGTTGCGATTCAGCAAGGTCTTCTTATGAAATCTCACTATCTCTCTTCTCCCAGGGATCAAACCCAGGACTTCGAACATGCTAAGCAATTCTAGCCCTGGGCTGCATCCCCATGCACTTCACCTGCAGTCTTACCTTCCTTCCGGAATGCCACACAAATAGAACCGGTCTGGCAGAATGTTTTGAGACTTTTCCCGCTCCTTCCTTCTCACTTTACAATGTATGAATAATGTGCTCCTATTTATATCAGAGTATACTTCACTGCGTAGATGCACTAGGGTTTGTTTATCCATTCATTCAATGCTTAGGCTTTTTCCAGTTTGGGGCAGTTATAAATTCAGCTGCTAGAAACCTGTCTTCATTTTATCTCATAAAACTGGAGTGTTTATCTCAAAGTTACTCAGACTTTGTCTGCAGAAATATTAAACAGGGCCTTATGACACTTTGTTTCTTATTCCAAGGGTTTACTTTAGTAGTTTTCTGAGGGTTAAATAAGCATTTCCTTTGCATTATCATCTTTATTTTAAAAATATCTAGATGTGACCACTTGTGTTAAGCAGCGTGTAAGTGAAGTGATAGATTATAAATAAGCTCAGTATGGGGTAAATGGAATGGAAGGGCTATGTTTGATGAAGCTTCATTTTCCATTTTTTGTTCTTGTTTTCTGAGACAGGGTCTAGCTATATTGTTCAGGCTGGCCTTGAATTCACTATGTAGCCCAGGCTGGCCTCAAACTCGAAGCGATCCTCCTGCCTCAGCCTCCTGAGTGCTGGGATTACAGGTGTGTGTCACCACGCCTGGTCCAGGATAGGATTATTGATGCAACATATATTTTCCCTAAACCAGATTATCTGGTGACATTTACTTCAAACCAGATCAATTTTCCTCAGGTGTAAGGTAACACAAGCTTCTTGATAGGGACAGTTCCACAGTAACAGCACCACTGGAGTTCAGTGCTTGATTTCTTTCTTTCTTTCTTTTTTTTTTTTTTGTACCAGAGATCGAACTCGGATCCTTGCACTTGCGAGGCAGGCGCCAGAACCACCGAGCTAAATCCCCGGCCCTCAGTGCTTGATTTCTGCACTTGGCAGGTTTGCTGTTTCCCACTCCTTGACTTTGGGGTTCAGTACCTCAGCGCTTACCTTGCAATGAGTGCCACCTTTGCAAAACCCAGCAGAGGTTGGATCTGCAGCTCAGGACAGAAAGTGATGCCACTGCGGGCAGGGGACCATGGCGAATTCTCTTCCTGCCCAGACCCCATTCTGCCAGCCACACGCCCGTGTTCTGTGCAGGGTGAGTCTTTGTTGTCAAAGCTTTGTCACTGGGAAGTGTCTGAGGAGTGTGTACAGGGCTACTAACATTCACTGAGGGTTATTCTAAGCCAGGTACTTGGCCAAGTACCTTTGTGTGCCTTATCTCATTTATTTGTCGGTGGTCATCTGGAGAATTCAGTGCTGTAATCTCGATTTGCTAAAACATTTCCATGTTCCAGAGCAGGAAACTGAATCAGAAACTCATCAAGCAGCTGCTGACTGTACCAGACTGTGAACCCAGGCTTCTGGCGGAGAGCTGACCCTTTCCTCTATTTTCTTTCTTTCTTTTTTTGGTGCCAGGCATCGAACTCAGGACCTTGTGGTGAGGCAGGCACTGGAACCACTGAGCTAAATCCCCGGCCCCAAAGCATCTTTCTTTTTTTTTTTTTTGGTACCAGGGATCGAACTCGGGTCCTTCTGCTTGTGAGCCAGGTGGTGGAACCACTGAGCTAAATCCCCGGCCCCTTTCCTCTATTTTCTGTGGAGTCACTTTAGGATCTCAACAGTGCAAATATCCTCAACACTTTTCTCCCTGCTTCGGGGTCCCAGGTTCTGTTTGCCAGGCTTGGGGCCGCAAGTCTGTAATTCCAGCACCCAGGAAGCTGAGTCAGGAGGGTTGCTTTAAGTTTGAAGTCAGCGGGGTGTAATAGTGAGTTCAAGGCCAGCCTGGATGGCATAGAGAAAAAAAAGAAAAAGAACCACCACCGTCGACAATAACACAAAATAAAGACCAGAAGGAAAAGATAGCAAAAAATCTAGCTTCAGCACACAGGCAATACACATCTGCTCTCAAATGTCCCTAATGAAGACGCTTTAAAAATCCTACTGGAGCCAGGCATAGTGGAGCACACCTGTAATCCTGGCACTTGGGAGGCTGAGGCAGGTGGATCAATTTGAGTTCAAGGCCAGCCTGGACTACATAGCCAGATCCTGACTCAAAAACAAAACAAAAAACTCTACTTGGTACGCTTAATATGGAAGAGCAGCTTTTTACTTAGGATTATGTTGTGCATTCCGCACACAGAATACATGGGTATGAAAGTGTATGAAATGGCTTAGGGATAGTTGCTGGGCTTATTTATTTTTGCTGTGCTGTAGATTCAAACTTGTGCATGTTGGGCTAGTGCTCTGCCGTTCACTAGCCCGAGGCCCTAAGTATAGTTTTTCATTTGTTGTTTTGTTTTGTTCATGGTACCAGGTATTGAACCCAGGGCCTTTGCACTGAGCTACGTCCCCAGCCCTTCTTTTCTTTTTCATTCTTTCTTTCCTTTTCCTTCCTTTCTTCCTTCCACAGGGTCTTGGGTCCCAGGCTAGACGCAAACTTGTGATCCTCCTGCCTAGGCCTCCCACCATGCTGCCCCTAGGTATAGTTTTGAGAAGTACAGGAATAGAAGAGGCCACGGATTCTCAGCATTTTGCGGGGAACCTATTCTGCCTGCTCTTAGCTCGTGGCTCCTTCAGACTTCAGACTTCGTCTTCTGCGCCGTCAGAGCCTGCCGCACCCTGGCCTTGCCTGGGTCTCATCCACTGTCAGAGCTGGTCAGGCTCCAAGACGAACCTCACAACTGAGCCATTCGTCTCTTCCTCTTGGAACGACGAGGGACGGCCAGGGCTTGCGCAGTGCGGCCTGCAGAGGGGCAGGCGTGCAGCACTTCGTCGGCCCTCACGGCTGCGGCTGGAGCTCCGCGCCTGGCTCGACCTTCTTTACGGTCCGCTCCGTGTAACGCTGGGGGGCTGCTTTCACTTCCCTCTGCCTGGATTCCTCATCTGTGAGAGAGGGAAGACAGCAGCGCTGCCCACAGGGGCGGCTGTAAGAGGGACACGCCTCATGGTACTGAGCCAGCAGGACACTGCCAGCGCTGCGCCGTAGGTCGTGGGAGCCAACAGAAGCCCATCCTCGACGTGAGGGGACCATGCTAGCCGGAGGAGGGGCAGGACGGGTTTGCGGCTTGCTGTTCAGCCGGAAGTCCCGCCTCTGGGCCTCCTGAGTGACGGGAACAGAAATCCTCACTTGGCACGTGGAGTAGGAGGGGCTGGAAACATTCCTCTGCAACTTCCAATCCAGCCAGGCCTCCTCTCTGGAGAGGGTGCGGGGCTGCTGCTTACCCACTGTCCCTTCTTCACCTTTGGCTTCGTTGTTTTGTTTCTCATCTTTGTAGTTTGCAGATTTGGTTTTCCCTTTTCTTTATTTGTTTTTGAAACAGGATCTTGGTACGTAGTTCAGGCTGATTTTGAACTCATTATGTAGCCCAGGTTGGCCTTGAACTCCCTGCAACCCTCCTGCCTCAGCCTCCTGCGTGCTGGGATTACAGGCAAGCACCACTATGCCCTGCCTAACAAATCTGGTTTTCGTGTCTTCTCTTCAGTGTCAGAGCGTCCTACTGGCTGGTGGTTGTGGAGAAGTGCGTCCATTTACTCCAAGACTTACTGCTCCAGGCCTCTACCTGGCTCAAGTTAGTGATGACATCCAACGGAGGGTGCAGGGTTTGGAAACTGACTTGGCCGAAAGACCTTAGGGAAGCATCTTGAGTCTGTGGAGCTTCTCTGGGAATCTCTGTGACAGATTCTGCATTTAGGGATACATTGACAATTTCTGAAGGGTTGGAGGGCAGAATTGAGCAATGGACCAGCCACTTGTAGAAGCTTTGTTGGCAAGGTGCTCGAATCCATCCTAAAGAATGGAAGCTGAGTCCCTGAAGAATTAGCTAACAGCTCCTGCAGCTGGCATGTGAGAGCCTGAGGCCGTCAGGCCGGTGGCCTCCCTCTGAGATGCACCAGGCACATGATGTGCACCCTGCTAGGGCGCTCTTCCATCCCAGGAGACTGCGCATATCCCGCGCACGCGCAAGCTCGGGTGCGCGCTGGAAATGGGACTCAGGGTTTTCCCGGAGCTACATCCCCAGCATTTTTTTACTGTGAGGTCTCACCAAGAGGCTAGATAGCCCAGGCTGGTCTCGCACTTGGGATCCTCTTATCATAGGCAGGCAGATCAGGTAGAAATGAACAGAGACAGACCCTTGAGAGAGAGGTGCACAAGACGAGAACACATCAAAACTGGCTGGTGGTGCATCTGAAGAAGACAGGGCCTCACGTTGTCACACTGGGACTCGTGCTTCCCTAAGGGAGCAGCAGAACTGTAATTAGTACCACCTAGTCCATTACGTCTAGATAGGCATCCGACACATGGGTAGTGAACAGAACTCTGGGACCCATCCCTTCCCCAATGTTCCTGGTTTATGAGCCACAGAGAAGCCAAGTTACTGACGCCGACCATACACCCACACTTTGTGCCCTGCTTCCCTATTGGATCAACATTAGCTAAGCGGCTACACTTGTGATCCTATAGGCTGACTGTATTTGACCCACGTTGTACCCACGTTGTACCCACGTTGTGACTCCGCTGTATAAAGGGCCTTGGTGTCCACCCACTCGGGACCCCTCCTGTCTCTCAGGAGCTACCTCTCAATAAACCTCTCCCACTCTTAACCTCCATTGTCCCTTGGAGTTCATGCTTCAATTTCATGGGACACAAATTCGCAGCATCTGACGTCCAGTGGTTTGGGAGTATCTCATGTGACACTCTTACATCAGCTCAAAGCCCACCCAGAGTGCTGGGATTACAGTCATGCACCACCATTGTGGCTGGAAACCACACACCTCCACACAGCTTCAGGATCTCTTCGTAGGTGGCACCTGAGGCCTTTCAGCCCTTTGGGTTGAACAAGTAGTGGCGAGTATTGATCTAAGCAATTTCTGTACATATCAAAGGCAGCAGAGAAAGAATCAATGGACTGGAACAGAAAGAGAAAGGGAAAAGAGTTGATGTGTAGCCGGGTATGGTGGTATATGCCTGTAACCTCAGCACTTTGGGAGGCTGAGGCAGGAGGACCGCAGGTTTGAGTACAGCCTGGGAATTATAGGAAAACCTTATCTGAGAACAAAAAATAAAGAGAGCTGGGGTGTGAAGGTCCTGGGTTCAATTCTCGTACTGTCAAAATAAATAAAAATGAGTAGAATCAGCTGACTGTAAGGTGGGCACTGTAGTATGCACCTGTAGTCCTGGCTACTCAGGAGGTTAGGGCAGGATTATTTGAGGAGTTCGAGACCAGCTTGGGCAAAATAACAGGATCCTGCCTGAAAAATCAATAAATAAAATCAATGGATATAAATGTTTTCACATCCACAAATATCTTCTTAGCAACATCCAGACTGCTATTTGACCAAAGTGCCAGGCACTGGAGCCTGGGGAAGTGGACACATGGAACTGACCATGACACTGCTAGCTTCAGGACAGAGACAGGGCTTCCCTGCTTCCTCTGCCTTTGCCCCTCGGCTATGTGGATGTGGAGGAGATGAACTGATGAGTCAGCAAGACTAAGGGGAGCGGTGTTCCAGTTGGCTCTCCAAGGCTGCTCTTTGCACAAATTCGGGGTCCAGAGTCTGGTTCTCTGAAACTGGGGGACTTTCTGCAAAGGTCGAATAATCCTGCTCTCTGGCCACAGTAGGAATGAGCCCTGTGTGAGGAGCTTACAGCCCAGCAATGCCGAGTAGAAACAGACCCACAAACACCGAGTGCTACCACTGATGTTCCGTTCACTAACCACCTAGCATGGTGTTAAGCACTTCATATCATGTTATTTAAACATCATAAAACCTGCACAAGGAGGAACCACTTTTAGCCCATTTATAATCTACCCAGGCATTGAATTAAACAGCAGTGGAGCTATGATTTGCACCCAGGAAGTGAACACCAAAGCTCGAAAATCTGCCCTGAGGCCTGGGACTCCCCACATCCATGCAAGCTGTGACACTCACCGGAAGCCATGCCAAGCCCATATGACAGGCACACAGAAGCGAAATGAGGCCTCGGAGCAGGGCACTGGCAACAGCATCTGAGGATGGAAATGGGATAGGGCACCAAGTAATCCAAATATACAAAATAATCCAAAATAGGGGAAATATTGCAACTTGCAACCAGATGTTCGAAACAGGAGTTCATGTTCTTTAAAATTGAGCGATGAATTCTAGGAACAGCAGGGGTTAAGAGTAGGAAGAATTTATTGAGTCTAAAGGAGATAGGGGGGACTGGAAAGTGTGTCACCCACTCACCTCACTTCTCAAGAGTGTTTTATTGAACAAAACCATGAGGTGAGGTGGGTACAAGGTGGGACAAAACTACAGTCAGCTAATAAGATCCAATGGAGAGCACAGATGAGGTGAGCCACTCCCAGTGCACAAGAGGAGGCTTCTGGACCACTGTACCACCCCCACCAGCACACATGAAGTGAGTGCAGGTGCCAGTAACTGCCCCCCCATCGAAATGAAAAGACACATAAACAAGTCTCAAAAACAGACTTCCATATCACCTACAGCAACCCCAAAGGGAAACAAGATGGAACACTCTGATACTCAATCACCTAGACTCCCTGAACTGGGAACAATAGAGGATCTGGAAAAAAATGAAATCAGAAATAATTTCTCAGATAATAGCAGAGATTGTGCTCATAGTACAAGACATGATTAATAAATCTAGAGAGGAGCTCAGGAACATGATGGAATCCCAACATAGGACACAAATGGAATCCATAAAACAGATGCAAACAGATTTCAAGGAGATTAAAAACTCCACTGAAAGTCTTCACAGAAGAATGAGCCAATGTGAGGACAGAATTTCAGATATAGAAGATAAGATAGCAATTAGTGACCAGGAAAAGAAAAATTGCTTTAAAATTGTAAGGGACCATGAGAAATCAATCCAGCAGCTGCTAGATGATGCAAAGA
>NW_004624751.1:7568643-7655621 GCF_000247695.1 Heterocephalus glaber | reverse complement strand
AAGATGCATTATGTAAAGGTACAATTCCCAATGAGAAATGTAATTGTGTTGTATACCTACAATGTACCAATAAAGGAATTTAATACAAAAAAAAATATTCTCTCTTAAACATTTCAATATGTACTGGAGATCCCTGTGACTGGTTCCAATCCCCTGCTCATTCTACAGCACAAGGTAAGGTGAAAAACTCAAAGACAGAGTTAAAGAGAGAAATGGGGAGCCAGGATGGCGAGTGTTGAGCAAGCAGCCAAAGACCCTGGGCAGCCAAAGCCGCTGATGTTTATTGGTGACGTCATAGGTTAGGGAGAGAGGGCTATGTGTGGTTGTTAGGGATACGTTGCTGACACGCAGGCAAGGCTCACAGGAGGAGAGACAAAGCATTCTTAACTTTTTGAATGGAATTTGGGTGCAAGTTACTCTGACCTCGGCACATAGGCTTTGGTCAGACTCACTTCTCTAAAAAAGCCAGTTGTGGGGTTTGCTCTTCACAGCCTGCACTGCTCACAGCTTTGGCTTTGGGCATAATCAGTGGGGCGGTCCCCCGCAAAAAAGATCAATACATTTAGTAAGACTTCATCCTTGAAACACACGTGTTAATCAAGAATTGAGTTGCAGATTTTAAACTGGAGGTGCGCACTTCCTGTTCTTACTTGGGTATCCCCCCCACCAGGTTTTCAGTACTTAGTTATCAATTCCCTGAGGAACAGATACAGTACTGGCCCGCAGGGAGGAAGGGGAGGAAGGCCCCATGCCAGGTGCCCTGGCTGCTGAGGCTCTGTCACCTAGGAGCCCAGGAGAGGTGAGAGGGCGCGGAACTTGCGCCTGATAGCACATGAGGCCCTGCCCACCGCATCCCTGCATCCATGCCCTCCAGAAGGGGTGTCGGTCACATTCCCATACTCCAGCGATGCCCTCACTGGACCCACCTCCACTCTCTCAGGGACCCTGAGCCTTTCAACTTGGAAGGGTTTTAAGCTTGCTAGAATCTTGTTTCCTCTTATTTTTTTCAGACTGCACATGACTTTTATGGATATTTCAAATGCTGCCCTAGTGAATTCTGTTTTATTTATTTTTGGTACCGGGGATCAAACTCGGGTCTTTGTGCTTGCGCAGCAGGCTGCAAAACTACTGAGCTAAATCCCTGGCCCTGTTTTGTTTTTTGAGGCAGAGTCTTGCTATGTAATTTAGGCTTGCTTGAACTCACTATGTAGCCCAGACTGGCCTTGAACTCACAGCGATCCTCCTGCCTCAGGCTCCCAAGTGCTGGGACCTATTGAATTCTGGATACCACAGGTGCATCAATTTATAAGGTTACTCTGTCAGCTGAAGTATGGTGAGAAGCCTGCATGAAGTATGGCATGTGGGTTGTAATACTTAGAATCTGTGGATGTGACTTTATTGGCAACTCTTTTATATCTTTTATCTTTTTTTTTTTGAGACAGAGTCTTGCTAAATTGCCCAGGCTGGCCTTGAAATTGCAATCCTCCTGCTTCAGCCTCATGGAGTACTGGGATTTAGGCATGCACTATCACAGCTGTTTTAAATTAAGGAGTTTGAGACAAGATCTTCCTGGATTATCTGGATGGGCCTAAAATCCAATAAATATCCTTATAATAGGCCTCTAAATTTAAATGTTGAGCTGGGTGTGGGGACACATACCTGTAATCCCAGCACTTGGGAGGCTGAGGCATGAGGATCTTCAAGGCCAAGCTTGAACTACATATCGAGACCCCGTCTAACCCCCTCCCCCCAAAAAACCCCAAAAACTTAAGTGTTAGGGTGATAGAGGACTAGGTTACCAGGACACCTAGCCTGGGCCTGTCAGGGTCGTGCACTATCCGCAGTCCTCAACTTAGTGGGTTGATCTGTGATTTGCAACAGTGGCTTGGCAAAGGTCCAGGAGCAACGCTCGCGCAGTAGAAACTGTAATTTGGCTTCGGAGCTTGGCTCTTCGTGGGGTGAAACGCGGTTCGCGGCTCTGCCCCGGGCATTGCGGGGGAGGGTGGCGAGCAAAGCCCTCACTTCACCGGGGCAGAGACTCAGAGCGGGGCCCAGTGTCGGTGAGGAAGATCTGGGACCAAGGCTCCCGAGTCTGCGGGACGCCCGCAACAGTGTCTGCCAGTTGGGGTCTCCCCAGCCGCAGGGGGCAGACGGGCATTCAGTGCGTTTCCTGGATGGCATTTCCTGGATGGCGTTTCCTAGATGACGTTTCCAGTCCGGAGGGGTCTGGGATGCGATTTCGTTGTGGACGGAGTGTGTCTGTGCCCCCAGACGGAAAACAATAAACTACATCTCGCCTCTCTCCAAGAGAAAGCCACAATACTTTTGGTGAGCTAGCCTCAGAAGGCAAACGCTGTCATTATTGCCACATTCTACTTTTAAATTTTTTCTTATTTTTAGTTTTGGGGGATTTTTTGAAGCAGGGTCTTGCTGTGCATTTCAGGCCTTGAACTCCTGTACAGCCTTGCTCTGTGGTGATCCTCCTGCCCCAGCCTCCTGGAAGCTGGACTATAGGCATGCACCACCACACCCGGCCCACATTGCTTTTTCGGAAGGTGAGTCACTCAATCACACACCGCACCTCAAGGGAAAGCTGCACGAATGCCGGGAGGACCAAGGCATTCGTGGACATATTTTAACATCATCACTCGGTCATTTCAGGTTAAGAGACGCAGAGATAAGGATTGCGAGCATGCGCACCACGCCTGGCTCTGCTGCACCGTGCTGGCCACGTAGCACAGCTGTGGTCTGCGGTACAAAATGGGGAGACCACTCGGGTGTGGACCCCCAGAGGCGGATGCGTAATGAGCCATCTCCGAGGCTGCCTACCACGGAATTATTAAGGGCTGAAATGTCCTTTTGCTTACAAGTCCTATAATTTAGAGAGAGAAAAAAGGTGAAACAAATTTAATGTCAGCAATAATTATACTAGATCCAGTCTTGATGAGAGTTCATTGTGTTCTTCTTAGTTTTCCATGTATTTGTACATTTTCAAAATAAAAAAATAAAAATAGCCAGGTGAGGTGGCACACGCCTGTGATCCCAGCACCTGGGAGGCCGAGGCAGGAGGATTGCCATGAGTTGAAAAAAACAAAAAGAAAGAAAGAAAGTAAAAATAGAGAAATGATTAGGCTTTCTGTCTAGGGGAACAAGACAGCTTCCTGGCCCAGAAATCTTCGCGAAACCAGCTGCTTTCTTCTCTACCCAGCCTTCCACAGCTGGCTCCCTGCAGCAGCACCCGGGTAGGCTGAGTCAGCGCGGTGCTGGAGTGGAGCAGAGGAGGCGGGCGTGTTCTCCCTGGGGTGTCACGGAGCCAGCTGGAAACTCACCAGCTCCGCTTCTGATTCGTCCCAAAGCGCCTGGGAGGCGCGGATCCTGGAATTCTTCTCCTGACCTTGGCAGCAAGGTCAGTCCGTGGGGGCTGCACACGCCGCTTTGTTAACCTCTCGCTGGCCCTGCTTGTTAGCTCAGCTTGGCCTCTCTCCCTTCCTGGAATTTAGTTTCTGGTTTCGTAATGAAAATAAAAGCAGCGCTCCGCGGAGCAAGCAGCGGGCTGCTGAATCACGGCCCCAGCTCGCGGGGCGCGGAGACCTCTCGCTCTGGCCCAGGGCGCCTGCAGAGGGACCTTCGGACTTTCCTGGGAGCCCGGATGACCACTCCCCGGGCGCTGCATTTGCAGGGCCGTCTGGAACTCGGATCGGTGAAGCTGAGAGGCTGCCATTTTGGGTGTTACAAGCAGTTTGCGCTTTTGTTTGTTGGGGGCCCGGGGGTTGAACCCAGCGCCCTCGCACTGAGCTGCATCCCCAGCCCGTTTTGTTTTTTGAATTTTGACGTAGCGTCTCATTAAGTCACTGGGTTGCTTAGGCTGGGCTTGAACTTGCAACCCTCCTTCCTTATCCTCCCAGGATGCTGGGATTACAGGTATGGGCCCCAATACCTGGCTGGCATTTTTGTTTAGGATGGAAAGGTTTTGTGTTTAAAGCTGGTCCTCATTGGTTCTGGATCATAACACTTTGCAGCTTCTTTTAATTATTCAGATGTTTTAAAAAAACACCATGTACTACTGCAGGGAAACCCCGTGCAGTCAATAGCTCAAGCCCGGACGACTCAGTCTGGAATGGGAGGGGCTGTTGGAAGGCGTCTGTCTAGGTGAGTTTGGTCCATCTGTGCTGTGGCTCAGCTGGCAAACTTCCCCACGGTGTGCAGTCTCAGGTCACGGTGCCCTTGAGGTCAGGGTCTTGGGGGGAGTCTTCTTATTATTTATTTATTTTTGTTTTTTAAAACAGGGTCTTGCTATGTTGTCCAGTCTGGCCTTGAACTTGTTATGCGCTCATGTGGGAGGCTGAGGCAGGAGGCGCACTGAGAGTTGGAGGCCAGGCAGGGCTACATAGTGAGTTTAAGGCCAGCCTGAACTACACAGTGAGACCCTGTCTCAAGAAACCAAAACCAAAACCAAAAAAATATCCCAAAAAACCAAAAACCCCTGGGCTGGCCTGAGCTTGTGACTCTCCTGCATCCTCAGCCTTTGGGTGCTGGGATTAGGAGCTTGTGCCACATGGCTGAGGGTCTTCTTTGGCTTGCAGATGAGGGAGTCTGTCTTGCCCTGGGGTCCCCTCTTCAGGGTGCTAACCCCATCCCCGCAGGGGATGCGCTCGTGACCCAAAGGCCCTACCTGCTAATACCCTCACCCTGGGGTCCAGAATCTGGGAGCAGAAATGTCTAGAACAAAGCAACACGACTGCAGGGCACAGGCCATGTGCTGTGGTGGCGGTGGCCCTGGTCCTGCTGGGCTGGGTCCAAGTTCCTGTTCCCAGGCGTTTCCTGTTCAGGGTCGGCTCCTGAGGAGCAGTGCTGGCCGGGGTCACTGTGCCTTCCAGGTGGGGGTCCCTAGCAGCTCTGGCTCCTGGGCCCAGGATTCGAGTTGAGCTCCATTCAGAGCAGCTCCAGGCCCGGTAGGATACATCAGGAAGGTCAGAGGCCACAGGGCGGACAGACTGATGCTGTTCCAGGCCGTTTCTGCAGAGTTTCAGGCCGTCTTGGTTACTTTTCTCATTGCTGAGACAAAATACTCGACAGGAGGTAAAAGAGGAAAGGTTTATTGTAGCTCAGAGTTTGTAGAGGCTTCATTGCATAGGTGCAGGGCACATCACAAAGGAAAAATAGTCCATGGCAGGGTCGGCAGAAGGCACCAAGCCTGCCTTTCCTGTCTCCCTTTTATTCTGTCCAGGCTGCAGGCCTATTGACTGGAGCCACCCGCAAGAGGATGGGGCTCCCATTGTCCACACCCAGAACTATGCTAAACCCATTTAGTAACCACCCAGCCTAGATCCAGCCACTCTGGAAAGCCCTTCCTATGAGGATACAAGGCTTTGGGGGGACATCAAGATATAAGCCACAGCACAGGTGTAGCTCCTCGGGTTCTGGCTGGCTGCTAGGCTTTCTCAGTGACCTTCTCCTGCCTGTGAGCTCTGCCCTTTGGGGCTGGACATGGACACGGGACACTGAAGCAGTCCCTGCCATCACCAGGCTGAGTCCTTGCAGTAAGCATCACATATGCATGGCCGATCTCCCAGTGGTTCAGCTTCTTGGGGTCCCCTGGGGCCCCTGGAACAGCAGGCTCTGGGGTTAGGGCTCAGCATGCTGTGGTTTTCCAATCCCTCCAGGGACTCTGGTGTGTGCTGGGGTCAGAGGACCAAACCTAGCATAACCCTTTGTTTTATAGTCAAGGAAACTGAGTCTGTGGGTTGACACAGAGTGGAAAGAGCAGGCAGCTGGCCACTTTCGAACACTCACAACCTCAGTCTTGAGAAACGGGATTTGTGAGAAGCGGGCTTCACCACCTAGGGGCCCAGGTCTCAGTGACAAAGGCCCCGTCCCACCCAGTATGCTCGGGCTCCATGCTCTTTCCCCAGCAGACCTCGCCTTTGTACAAGCGCACACAGCTTTGCCACCAGGCTAGCGACCTGGGGCAGAGTCCGTGTGTGTAAATCTTTCTATTAATAAGTGTTGTTAATCAGAGTTGGTAAGCATGCTTAGGAGCTAAATTTAGCAAGTGGAGAAAAAGGATATGCAACTAGTCACATCTATTCTTTCCACAGAAACAGCACCTCAAAGATGTTGAGAGATCCTTAAACAGTCTTATACTTGGGCGTGGTGGCACACACCTGTAATGCCAGCACTGGGGAGGCTGAGGCAGGTGGATTGCTGGGAATTGGAGGCCAGCATGGGCTACATAGTGAGTTCAAGGCCAGCCTGGAACACATAACAACACCTTGTCTCAAAAAATCAAAGCATGCTGGGGATTTAGCTCAATGGTTCTGCTGCCTGTCTCACAAGCTCAAGGTCCCGAGTTCGAACTCCGGTACCAAAAAAACAAAAAAAATCCGCAGCAAACAAAAGAGCTTTCTCCAAAGTTTTGTTTCAATAGGAAACTGCGCCGCCTGGAGGTGGCGCTGCACCCGCGCCCCTCAGCCTTCCCGGCTCGGCGGCCTGTGAATAACTGGCCTGAGCCAGTCGGCGCAGGAGAGAGGCCCGGAGGCCGGGCGCCATCACTCCTGCTCTGAAGTCGCCCTCTGCGCCCGACCAAGCTCCCCGCGCTCGCACAGCGGCTTTCCACCCCCGCCGGCTCTTCCATCTCCCCTAGCACAGCTACAGCGGGCGCAGCGCCCGGCCGGCAGCAGTTTCCCGCACTTGCCCTGGTCACCTCCCCGCTCCCTTCCTCAGGGCTTCAACCCGAGGCTTTCACTTGGGCTTCATCCTCAGCTCCTCTCTTATTTCCTAAGAGACAAGGTCTCCCTAAATCAGAAAATTGCCCAGGCTGGGCTCAAGTTGCGATCTTCCTGCCTTAGCCTCCCAGAGTGCTGGGATTCCAACCTGGGTCAGAGGACCAGAAGACAAAATTCAGACGTGTGTGTGTGTGTGTGTGTGTGTGTGTGTGTGTGAAATGTGTAGTAGTTTATTTTTAAACTAGTAGCCTCATAGTGATTCACAGCAGGGAGATTACAGGTCCTGGGAGCCAGGCGAGGCCTAGAAGCCCGGCTGGCCATCTCCCTCCTCCGGCCTCCCTCTCCCGTGACCCCGGGGCCGGGCCGGGAATCCGGGTCGCCGCCGGTATCCCTGGCCCGCCGGGGTGGCCAGGCTCCTCCCAGTGCTCCCGCTGGGCCGCCGTGCAGGCGTCCTCAGGGTCCGCAGGCAGGGACAGGGTAGGTGCCGGGGTGGGGGGTGGGGGCGGGACGGGACGGGACGGGACGGGACACTGCCGTAAGTCGCGTCTGCACCGGGCCAGGACTGAACCCGACCCCCGCTGCCCCGTGCAGCTGCGGCCGGCGATCGCATACTCCGTTCCCTCCCGTTTCCGCCGCGTTCGGCCGGCGCCGTCCCGGGCCTGGGCCGCGCTCTGCAAGTCACTCTGCACACACTCGGGCTGACTGCGTGCGCCCTGAGCCCGCCCCGGGCCGTTCCGCCCGGTCTGAGCCGTGGCCTGCGGCTGGCCCGCGGGCTGCTCAGCCGGGACGGGGCGCCTGGGCAGACCTCCCGGGGCCGCCCGAGAGACGCCGGGGCAGGCGGCCTGCCAGGCATCGCACGGTTCTGGGCCGGCCGACAGCGCCCGTGGGCCTGGCCCTGCCCCAGGAAGCCACCCGCTGTCCTCAGGGCAGCTCGGAAAGAGGCGGGGGGAGAGCGGTGGGCGGGGCCAGGAGGCCGAAGCAGAGCGGCGCTCTCCGAGCGCAGGGCGGCCGGGTGGGTGGTGCAGCCGCCTGGGCTTCAGGCTCAGGCCCGTCCGGTGTCAATCAGCAGTGTTTACTGAGTGGGGGCGGGGGGGGCAGGCCTTCCCCCCTGCACCACCGCACCTTCGGGGCCCCAGCCCAGCCCCCTCCCTGCACCTGGCCACCTGTCTCCAAAGCTCCCAGCTTCTGACCCGCCTGTTTGCTCCCGCGGGGACACCCCCGTGCCCCGTGCCGACCTATAAAGTGGTCGCACCTCGGCCCTCTGTGCCACCCACCTCTGGCTCGCAGTGCCCGCAGACCAAGGTAAGAGCGGACGACAGGGACGGGCAGCCGCGGCTACTGCGTCCACTGAGCAGGGAGCCGCGCGGCCTCGTGGCTCGGGAGAGGCCGGGCAGCGCAGTTTTGTGGGGCTGGAGGCGGCCGCAGGGTCTGGGGCAGAGGAGCAGCCCAGCCTGTGGCCCTGGGGAGGCCCAGGGCCCCGGCCATGTGGGCCAGGCGCTGTGCTGTTCCCGCGGGTGTGGGTCCTGCACGCCGGTCATTGTGGGCCCTGTGGAGGGGCCTGTCCCGGCCACCCGCTGCCACCGAGAGGGTCTTACACTGGAGATCACAGCCCTGATAGAGGGGACCCAGGATGTGGCCCCAACACATCTGCCACGTGGCAGAGAAGCCTCCTTTTTTGGGTACTGGGGATCAAACCCAGGGCCTTGGCACTTTTTTGAGACAGGGTCTTTCCAAATCACTACATTCCCCGACCTGGGCTTGAATTTGAGATCCTCCTGACTCAGCCTCCCACAGTGCTGGGATTACAGGTGTGCACCATCACACCCAGAGGCTGAGGCAGGAGGATCGCCAGCATACACATCGAGACCCTGGCTCAGAAAAACAAAACAGAACACAACAAAAAATAGAACAGCACTAAAAAGAAGTCAGCCCTGGAATCGATTCTTAATCAATAGCACAGGGGCCTAAAATGTGCTTCTATCAATGCAGAGCTGTTATGACAGCTGTCTGATTTAGTTCTGTAAGTTGCTGGTGGAAACAAAACCAGGGAAAGGCAGTCCCCTTGTCTTTGAACAGCTACTTATTCATTTCTTCTTAAAAATCGGAGTTCTTTATTTCTATGATGTGAAAGGTCGCCAAAGAAGGGGGCACACACAGACGTTCAAGCAAGCTTTATTGGGGCGGCAGTCCGCAGCCTGCCGGGCTGACTCACAGAATGGAGACCAGCGACTGCATGGGCTGAGCTGGAAGCTTATATAGGGATCTTGCAGGTGGGAGAGCACTGGTCCATTGGTGGGGGTGGGGGATGAGGGCTGGGGGATGGAGTCACCGCTTTGGGGAAGCCCCTGTCTCACTGGAATATCTGACTCAGAAACCGGTGGGGCAGAAAGACCTTAACTAGGCAGAAAGTCACTACCAAAGGGAGGTCAGGCCTTAGCTATGTGGAAGTTCCCTGTTCCTTGTGGCCAGAGTGGGGCAAAGGGAAAGGAGAGGAGGGGGCTTGCTCTGTGGGGGCTCTGAAATACCTAACATGATGAAACACTAAGACAATTCAGTAAAATGCAGGAAATAATCCAGCAGTCCTTTATCACCCCCACCGGGCATTTAAAAGACAGCGTCATTTGGTCCTGTGTACCAAGTTGAAACTTTGTAAGGAAATACAAAGTAACAATTCAAGCCAACAATTTCCCTCCTTTCCTGACAGCTGCTGGGTTTCATTCCCATGCACACTTTTACTATAGTGTATTTATTTAGGGAATGTGTATGCTATATTTGGTTTAATTTTTTTGAGACGGGGTGTTGCCATTTAGTTCAGGCTGGCCTTGAACTCACTATGTAGCCCAGGCTGGCCTCAAACTCATGGTGATCCTCCTGCCTCAGCCTCCAAATGCTGGAATTCCAGGTGTTCCACACTGCACCTGGCTGATCTCATCCCAGCTGGATACATTTACAAAGACCCTTTCCCTCCGTTTTTGTGTGTGGCACTGATTGAACCCAGGGGCTCACACTGAGCTACATCCCCAGCCCTTTAAAATAGTTTTTTGTCTTTTACCTTGAGCCAGAGTAAAAAAAACCACTAAGATGCCTAGGCTGGGCTCTAACTTGCAATTCTCCTGCCTCAGCATTCCAAGTAGCTGGAATTACAAGCATGTGCAACCAACCTCAACTAGGATCTTATTTTTAATTAAGGTCACCTTCACAGGGACCGGAGTTAGGATTTGAACATATTTTTTTTTAAAGAACCCAGTTCCACCCACAAGAATGAATACATCACAATGTAACCCCTTGCCCTTTTGATGGTCAGTTACATTGCTTTCACTTGCTGCCACCCCATTAAGGCCATGGAGAAAATCCTTCCATTCTCACCACACACCCATGGTCCCCGCGTCCACTTCCTCTCTGCACTGCTCCCCTGCCCTGTTTCCCAGCCAACATGCAGTAAGCAGCTTTGCTCCGCCAGGCCCTTCAGCCATGACGTTCCTGCCCTGGAACAGGCAACCATGGACTGAATCCCCCAAACTGTGAGTAAGATGAACCCTCTCTTTTTTTAGGCTGCAGGTGTCAGGCACCTTGTCCAGAAGTGGGAGTGCCTGAGACATGTGGGCTCCTTCCTGTGTCACTTGGTGGGCCTTGCTAGTCAGCTCTCCAGAGTTTCTACCAGTGCACACCCCTTTCCTACACGCGTACTTTCTCTCCATGTTAACAGGCTTTCCAGCCAGTGTCCAGATGTGCAATGGCTTTTCCCCATTACTGCTAGTACAGTTCCCTTAACCACCCGTGAAGCTTGGCATCTTTTCATGTACTTATGAATCATTCAGATGTACCTTTTATTTTTTGGTGTATTGGGGGCTAAACCCAGGGCTTTTAAATTTTTTTTTTTTTTGGTACCGGGGATTGGACTTTGGTCCTTGTGCTTGCACAGCAGGCAGCAAAACCACTGAGCTAAATCCCCAGCCCTTTAAATTTTTTTTTTTGAAGCAGGATCTCATTAAGTCACAAAATTACCCATGCTAGGCTTCAACTTGTAATCTTCCTGCCTCAGCCTCCCAAGTGCAATTTTGTTCCTTTACAGTTGGTTAAAAAGAAGATGAAATGTATGAACCATTTTCTTCACGGTATATGTGATCTGGGTCTCCTTTAAGAAATGATCCCCAGTTGAAGGAAAGGGCTGTGTTTTCTCGGAGCAGCTTAGTTTTGCTTCTCTGCCTCAGGTTTCTAACTGCCCCAGGTGACATGCCCGCAGGCCAAGGCAGAAGAGGTCCTCTGGGCCTTGTTTTCTCAGCTGGTGCAGTGCGCCCCTGCTGTCCCGTGCTGTCCCACAACGGCCCGGAGGGCTTGCAGCTCTCCCTGCATGGTGCGCATGCTCTCCAGGTCCTTTGTCCCCTCTGGAGCCCTCTCCCTCTCCCTGTTAACTCAGTTCTGGGAGCAAACAGACCCACCTGGAACAGCTGGGCGCCGCTGCCCGGGTCGTGTCCTCCTCCTCCTGAGCACCTCGGCCTGTGTCCGCCCCATCCGGGGGTCCACAGACCCACGGCCAGATTCCTGTCAGTGTGGCTCTGCTGTTGCCCCAGAGCCTGCATGGTGTTTGTGCCGAAGTCGTCCCGAAGTCTGTAGTTTTTGAATGACTGGGTGGATGTATGAATTTGTTTCTGGAGTCTTTGGTCTGTCCCACTGATTTATTTTTCTGTACTTCGAGAAATACCATAGTTTTTTATTTTTTTTTTTCCCATTCTGGGGGTTGAACCCAAGTCCTCTGCTTTGAGCTACATCCCAGTTCTTCTCATTTTTTAATTTTGAGACACTGTCTTTTTGAGTTGCTAAATTGCTCAAGCTGGCCTCAAACTTGAGATCCTCCTGATTCAGCTTCCCAGAGCACTGGGATTAACAGGCATGTGCCACCATACTTGACTACCAGAGTACTTTGATAGCTTTTGTTTCCTAGTAAGACCATTGTTCTCTTCTTTTATTTTTTTCCATTATCTCAACTATTCTTGTCTCTTATCCTTTTTAAAAAATTAATTTTAACATGAAAACCCTTGTTGAAATTTTGGTTGTATTGCATTAAACTTAGAGGTGAATTTGAAAAATTGTCATCTTTATGATACTTTTTAATGACTAATCAGTTAGCATGATACCTGTCTTCATTTCCGGAGGTCATTTTTTTGTCCTTAGTATTAAAAAGCCTCCGTTAATGGGCTCACACATCCATTGTTAGCATTACCCCATCTAACAAATTATTCTGGGTGGTGTTCCATTGAGGTTGTATCTTCTGATTGTCACTCATGGGTAAGAATGCTCCTGACTTTTCTAAGCCTATGTGCAGCACCCTGCTAATCTCCTCGATTTGTCCCCCCCGTTTGTTCTTTATATGTACTTAACCTCGAAGTTTCTTCAGAGCTAACTATAAGTCAAGGGGTAATGATGTTTTCTCTTTTCAAAATTCTTTAAAAAAATTTAATTAATTTATTTACTTGAAAGGGTTTTTTTTGGTACTGGAGTTTGAACTCAGGACCTTGCGCTTGGGAGGCAGGCGGCGGAACCACTGAGCTAAATCCCCGGCCCAGTACTCTCCTCGGTGGGCTGCTGCTTTAGTTGGGGACAACAGTGATAAAGGGTGTATTTGTCTTCCTGCCTGGAGCAGGCTTGGTGTTTGCTGGAGGGATTGGGTGTGCTTTCCCTGATCATGCAGGGCTTCTGCCTTAGCCCATGCGCATGTGCGAGGCGTGCATGCACACGTGTGCGCACACACACGCACAGGCACACACACACACGGGCACCTTCTCACTGTGTTTGTGCATGGAATTGGTGCAGTGTGTGTGTGCACGCGGCGAGGGGATGGGGGCCGGCTGGGGTCTCTTCTAAAATTGTAAGAACACCAGCGTCATCGGATCAGGCCCCGCCGTATGATGTCACTTTACCTCAGCTCCTCCTGAAGCCCCTATCTACAAACAGAATTGCAAATGGGAGTTACGACTTCAACACACAATTCTATTTTATTATTATTTTTGCAGTAGTAGGGACGGAACCCAGGGACGCTCCATCATGGAGCTACAACCCCAGCCCTTTTTATTGTGAGCCAAGGTCTCACTAAGTTGTCTAGGCTGGGCTAGATCCTGTGATCCTCCTGCCTCTGCCTCCCTCTGTGCTGGAATTACAAGTGTGAGCCCCCGCGCCTCGCTCAGCCTATGGGGTTTAAAGGAATGTGGACACTCAGCCAAAATAGCTGCTGCATTTTATCAGATGCCTTTTCCTCATCTGTTGCTATGGTGATGTGAACTCACCATTTCATCTTTTAACGCTGTGGATTACATCATGCATATCTAACAGCCATCTCCTCATTCCTGATGTCATGGTGACAGATCCTCTTACAATGCATCCCAGATTCCGTGTGTCCACATTTCATTTTGGATTTTTGTACCTAAATTCCTAAGGAAGGGAGTCACTCAACTTTTTCATTCCCACCTTAGCTTTGTTCAGTTCTCATATCCAAGATGTAGTCATATTTCATTTGTTGTAATCTATTGGTTTGGTGAATAGTTTGCCAGTTAGATTCCCAACTCCAACTTTCTGTATGGAAAATGTTGAAATATAGAAACATGGCAAGAATAGTGCAGCTCACACTCAGATGCTGACCCTCTGGCTTCTGCAGCTACTGACAGTTTGCCGTATGCTTTCTGAATCTCTGTGTGTCGTGCTTGTGTGTATTTTATGAACCATTTGAGGATGAACTGCAGCTGTTACAGTCCACCGGCCCCCAGGACTTCAGTACATGTCTGGAAAGGACCACTGTCAGTGCCTTCTAATCCCACTGTAAAACTCGATCGATGTGTAACAGCAGCTGTCACCGTGTCCACAGCCTGGTGTCTCTCAAATGTCTCATATCAGCTCTTCTTTCTGAATTATGACCTCATCAAAGTTCAGCCCATATCACTGGGTTTATTTCTTTTTAGTTTCTTTTCATTAAGACTTGTCTTGCTACCTTTTTCCCTTTTACATTGAATTTTTTTTCCCTGGTACTGGGGATCGAACTCAGGACCTTGTGCTTGCAAGGCCGGTGAGGTGTCACTGGGCTAAATCCCTGGCCCCCTTTTACACTGAATTTTGAAGTTAGGCACATAGACCAGTTGAGAAACATTCCTTTCACTATTCTACCAGTTTGTGAATTTTGTGTGTTTTCAAACTTATTGGCATACAGTCAGTTGTTCATACTTTCTTATGGTATTTGGAGTTTGTTTTTGTTTTGCAGGCTAGGGGTTGAACCCAGGGCCTCCTGAATGCCAGCCATGTGCTCTACCACTGCCCTACACCCTAGCCCCTTACAGAGAGAGAAAAAAAATTTTTTTTTGAGACAGGGTCTCCCTATGAAGTTGAGGCTGGCCGTAAACTCACTGTGTAACCCAGCTGGCTTTTTTTTTCCCCCAGCTGGCTTTGAATTTGAGACAATCCTCCTGCCTCAGCCAACATCTTTATGTCACCTTTTCATTCCAGAGATTGTTTTACTGTTGTGTGTGTTTATCTTTGTTTCCAGTTTTCCTGGAGGTATGCGTATTTTATAACTCTTCAAGGAATCAGATTTTAATCTTTTGGGATTTTCTCTACTGTTTATTTTCACTTCCTTATATTTGCCTTTTTGGGTTTGCAACGCCCCAAGCGTTTGTCCTCCCCAGAATGTATATGTGGGGACCCTGACTCGAGGAGTTGAGAGGTCACCAGAGCAGAGCTGTCAGCCTGGGACCAGTGTCCGCACGAAGGAGATTTCAGGTGCTGTATGGTCCTTCTCCAGGCAAGGACACAGGAAGAGGGCACCCCCTGGGACCCTAAGTGGCTCAGCAGACCCAGAATCTTGGGCTTCTCAGCCTCCAGAATGAGAGAAATAAATATGTGTTGTTTGTGAGCTGCTCAGCTTATGCTGTTTCATTACAGCAGCCAGAATGGACTAAGATGGGGTTTATCCTGTTTCTTTCCCCTCTAACTTCTTTGTTTGTTTGTTTTTTGAGACAGGGTCTGTGTAGTCCAGGCTGGCCTCGAAATCGTAGCAATCCTCCTGCCTCAGCTTTCCAAGTGCTGAGATTGCAGGCATGCACCACCATGCTTGGTGTCCTTCTAACTTCTTGATGCTTATTTCATTCTTTCCTCTTGGCTACAATATGCAATCTAGGCTGTAAAGACTTCTCTACATTCTAGTGCACCGATTATATCAACTCTTGCTATAATTTTAAAATTGTAATTCCGTTCTAAATCTTTTGAGTTTTTATCATAACTTTATTATACTTATATAATATCTTTTATATTGGTTTTGTTTTTGGTACTAGGGATCAAAATTGGGACCTCGCGCTTTCGAGGCAGGCGCCGGAACCACTGAGAGAAATCCCCAGCTATAACATCTTTTATATAAAATCTCTCTTAGGGGCTGGGGTGTAGATCAGGGGTACAGTGCTTGCCTAACATGTGTGAGGTCTTGAATTCAATACTTAGCACCACAAAAAATACAGAAACAAAAGCAAAATTGTCATTGAAACTTGCATTGTGAGTTAGTGCCTTAGTTCTTTTCTTTTCTTTCTCTGGTACCGGAGATTGAACTCAGGACCTTGCGCTTGTGAGGCAGGTGGTGAACCACTGAGCCAAATCCCAGACCCTGTGCCTTAGTCATTTTCCTTGTCACTGGGACACAATACCAAAACCCACAAGTTAGAGGAGAGGTTGATTCGTCGCACAGTGTGTGGAGGTCTCAGTCCACAGTTGGCTGGCTTCAAGGCAGGGTGGCCTGGCAGGGGGCATCGCAGAGGAGAAACGGTCCATGGCTGGGTAGTGGGGAGCAGACAGAGAAAAGGGAGGTGGGAAATAAATCCTTCCAGGCCACGCCCCCAGTGACTCAACTCTTCCAAACAGGCTTCACCTCCTAACGGCAAGCCAATTATGAGCTCCCATAATGCAATCACCTTTCAAAAGCCCCGCTATGAGCACATGAGGCTTTGGGGGGACACTGGGATATAAACCATCACAGTCAGTATTCAGGGAGGTTGGCAGCTCTTCACACCTGCTTGGAAGCCTCTACTTGCTACTTGTTAATGAAGGGACCCACCTACATCTTTGGCTCAGTGTTCCCAGTTTCTGAGGGAAGGAACCCTAACTCTTTTACCACGTTCCCTTTGCTTTTTGTATCCATACATGTCGGTGCTGCACAGTGAACACGTTCACATGGGGAACTAGCACACACACGGGTTGCATCTTGATCATTTTTGTCTCCCCATTCCGAGCCCCTTTCCATCCTTTCACATAACCAGTCCTTTGGGTCGCTGGGCCTCTGTGCTGTTATTTTAATCCCCATTTCATTAATTTCTGCTCTGACTTCATTCTTTCTTTCTAATAGTTTCTGATTTGCATTATCCTTGTGTTTCTAGGGCCTTGAGATGCATCTTTCCATTATCTGAGATTACTCCTTTTATGTGTACATTCACAGCTATACCCTTCCCGCTTAGATAGAACCCTAGTGTTATAAACCATCTAATTTGAGAATCGGTATCAATGAGTGAGTTTGAGCTCTTCCCATCTACCTGGGTTTATTTCAGTATTTCTGTGGGAGGGCTCATGCTTTGCAGTTAACAGGTTTTAGATTCTTTTCTTCCCGCTTTCTGCTTTGATGGAGACTTTGCAGGCCTGCCCTTGAGTCAAAGCAGCTCTCACCTGACTTTTGCTCCATGGCTGTGTCTGCGATGATTGTTTGCTCTATTACGTGGTGATCAAAGTCACTTTTGATTTCAGAGTGACCTCCTGGCCAGGCGACCTTTTGGGGCTGGTGTGGAGTCTGGTGTTTTCGGGTTCCTTGGCCCAGGGTCAGTTGTTATGCCAATGTCTCAGCCTAGGTGTTCCTGCTTTGGGAGCACAGTGTAAACTCGGCACGGGCTTCTTTTTCTGTCTCACTCAGGACTTAGGGTGAGGAGAGCTTCTGGGGATGTCTGAGCCTGGGTGACACAGCTTTCCTTCTCTTGTTTTGCCCCCAGCCCCAGATGTGACCTTCTGGGAGCTCAACAGGCAGAGACAGCCTCATTGCCAATCCCTGGTGAACGTGGCCCCAGGGCCTCACTGGACTCAAAACCAGAGCCCCGCTGTCAGACGTGCCCCTGGGTCTGGACCTGTCCCGGACGTCAGGACATCACTGGTCTCTTGTCATCTCCTCGTCCAGGTGCCAGCTTCCCCTCTGGCCCTGGGCCCCTGGCAGGGCTGGGGGTATGTGTGTCCCTTTTCCTATAAGAGCTACCACTGCCATTTCTATTGTTCTTCATTGGTTATATTCAATCTGCATTTCCAGTGTTTGAGATGGGAACAGGTCCTCATTCGCTTTAATCTTTGATGCTTCCAGAACCGGAATTATCAATTTTCATCTAATAAGTGCCACAGACGGGGTTGAAATGAACCTTCTTCCAGGAGTCTGATTACAGTGTACCAGCTCTGTGACCTGCAGACCCGCGGCATTCCGAATGACCTGTGTTCCTCTCTCCCAGCCCAACCGACTTCAGGATCTCCAATGGCCAACGAGGCGAGCCCTTGTCCGTGCGACATTGGCCACAGGCTGGAGTATGGAGGGATGGGCCACGAGGTGCAGGTGGAGCACATCAGGGCTTATGTCACCAGGCCCCGTGCCGACACAGGCAAGGCCATCATTGTCGTGCAGGACATATTTGGCTGGAAGCTGCCCAACACCTGGTACATGGCCGACCTGATCGCAGGAAATGGATACACGTACGTAGGAAGGCTTTCCTTGCCTAAACTCGTGTGCGTTTCTGGGGTTCCTTTCACAAACAAACAAAAAATCCTGACTGTGCTATTCACAAAGGAAGACAGACAGACAGACAGACACGCCAGCCTGGCTGTACTCGGGTTCACACCGGATCCCTCCGTACCTCCCTGTGTGAAGGTGACGGGATTGCCGTGTGAAGTGCCACACCCACCCCTCCGGATCTCGGGACTTCAGGTCCTCCTGGGGGTTCCTGCAGGCCTGGGGGACAACAATTCCTCTCCCTGTTCGGGCCTCTGTAACCGTACGGGGCGCCATGAGCAGACACGAGGTGCTGCTGAGTGCTGAGCTGGCCCCGCACCTGGCGCCACTCGGGCTCCAGGGCCTGCTTGGCCCGCGGTGCATTATGGGTCACGGCCCGCAAGATTACACAACCGGGAATCACGGTGAGGCGGCCCGCGGGGCATTGTGGGTCACGGCCTGGGAGATTAGATGTCTGGGAACCACAGCGAGGCCTCGCTCATCCCCTAAGGGGTGCGCTTCTGCCCAATCAGGTGGCCTTGCTGCTCGCTGGCCCCTGGGGGTAGAGCTTTAGTGAGGCAGGGAGGTGCACACGCACAGAACCTTCCTCCTCTCCAGCCTCAGAAAGCTTCAGCCCCAGCAGCCGCACCCCCGGTTTCTGTTTTTCTCGGAAGGAGCTCCCGGAAGCCTGAGGGTGCCCGGCTCCCTCCGTCTCCTTGGAAGAGAAGCCGAGGGAAGGACTTGCACCCGCTGTGGCTCCACGCAAACTTGGCCTCGGCGGGCGGCCCCCAGTTGCAGCCCCCAGACCCCTCCAGGGGACCGGGAGTCTAGCTTTGAGCACACGCCCAGGGATGAGCCCCTGGCCCGCCCCGCCGGCTCTGGCCAGGCTGCAGGCCTCAGCCAGGGCTTAAGAACGGGCTCCTCAGCTGCAGGGCTTCCCCGTCACCTGGCTGCGAGCTCGCGTCGCCTCTCCGTGTGCCCTGCGCAGCACCAGGGCGGCGCAGGTCGCTCGCCCCCTGTCACCCTCGCGCTGAGCCTCGAGGCTGGACGCTGCAGGGTGCTGTTTATCCAGCCCTGAGGGTGAGGCTGGGGCTGGGACACCCTAGGTGTGACCGAGCTGCGAGCTACGCGGGCTGTTTCAATACAAAACACGATGCTGTGAATCCCTGTCACAGCCCTCCCCTCGCTTACACACTTTCTGCAGCATTTCTGGGGGTGATCCAAAATACAGTGAACGCTGCTGCCGAGCCGCATCTGTCAGAAAGGCGGCTTGTGCGGTGTCATGGCGTGTCCTCATCCACCTGATTCACGGGATCCGTCACTGGAGATGCGTAGCTCTTCCTCAAAGTCAAAATGGCCGTGAAAGGTCAAGGCTTTGAGTGGATGCAGGACAGCGAGGCAGCTACGGCAGCACAACTGAAGACACTAGCACTTGCAGCCCTGCCTCAGTGGCAAGAGCGATGGGGTGTGTTCTAAGCGAGGGGGAGGATTTTGAGCGGGGGTTCACAGAAATGTGCCTTTTACTCTAATGCATATTTTGAAATTTAAGTATTCATCGTAATTTTCAATCACATCGTGTGGTAGAGCACTTGCTTGGCTGCACAAGGCCCTCAGTTTGATCCCCAGCACTGCCAAAAAATCCAAAAAAGGCTAAAAGTGACCAAGTGCAGCTCGGGGAGAGCCTGGAACTTGTCTTTCTGACCCAGGTTCTGGCGGCAGCTTTGTGCAGTGGTAACCTGACCTGGCTCGGGGGAGGACGACCTGGGCTCCCCAATCTGTGTCCTGGGTGTGGCAGGTGTCCTGGGTGTGGCTGGAGCCTGCCGTGGACCTTGCCCTCTGGGCAGAGACTAGGAAATCGCTGAGTCATGGTGACTGGATCACGGTGACGGGCCCTGCTGCCCAGGTGTGCCCTGCCTGAGGCTGACAAGGTGTGAGGCTCTAGGGACAGCAGGGACCCTCGTGGCCATCAAACTCAAACCCGGCTGGAGGGTCTCACGGCCCTGGCCCCACACCCATGGCCCTGTCTGACCCTGACCCGGTTACACCCAGGCCACTGAAGGCCGAGCACCTGCACTTGTGCCATCCTGCCCTCTGGCCATGCGCCAGCTGCAGGCAGCCATGACTGAGAGCTGCTGTGCCCCTGCTCCAGGACCCAGGTTGCCACCCTACTGATTCCTTAACAAATGCACACAAACGCCCAGCCGGCAATGAAAATCTGCTAACCCTGTGCTTTCCAGAACCATAGTCCCGGACTTCTTCGTGGGGAAGGAGCCGTGGAACCCCTCATGGGAGATGAAAACCTTCCCCGAGTGGTTGAAGTCCAGAGATGCCAGGAAGGTGGATAAGTAAGTCACAGCCCGCAGGAGGGTGGGGCCGCCCCACAGGGACACTTGCCCTTCCATGTCACCCTGTCCATGAGGGGGCTTCACCTGGGCCCAGCCAGGTCCTGCAGCAAGGCCAAGTGAGTGAGGAGTGGCAGGGTGTCTGCCAATGGCAGGGACCCATCCTGGATGCTTACTGTGTCCAGAGAGCTACTGGTTCGTAGAATGAAAGAGGCCACTTCTGGCTTCACTAAGTCTTGGTGCATGGCTGGAGCTAATCCCAGAACTCATTCTCCCACCTCACTTGGCTCCACTTCCTCTGTGCTGGCTTCATTCTCAGGCATCTGTCAATTACTTCAGGTGGCAAGATGGCTGCAGGGGCTCCTGCCCTCCATTAGCTCTCTCACAACCCAGCAGGTCTCATTTTTATCCCCTTAATTCTGATTGGTTCAGAAGGCCCTCCTGGAACCAATCCCTGTGGTCAGGAGATTGCTCTGCCTTGATTGGCCAGGCCTGAGCCAGACGCTCAACTCCAGCAGCCAAGGATGAAGCCCCCCAGATGAGGTGGCTGGGGAGGGGCATCTGGGGCTGGAGTCTGGTGCACCCAGAAAATGGGGAGCAGACCTGAGCACAAATGCAACCTGCTGTCCCTCAAGTCCAAGAATTTTTATAGAAATGTCATCTTCCTTCTTGGCCCTCCCAAGTAAAGCAGTTATTCCCTGTAGCCAAGAAAAATTCAAAACCAAAATGGCCCAAACTACTGTTCATGACATTATATTTTAAAGATTGAATCACTGCCTTTCTTTTTTTGGTGGTATTGAGGATTGAACTCAGGAACTTTGCACTGAGATGTCTTAGTTACTTCCTCATTACTGAGACAAAATACCAGACCACCACAGGTCAAAGGAGGAAAGGTTCATTTTAGCTCAGTTTCAGTCCACAGTCAGCTGGCGACATGGCAGAGGGGCATCACAGAGGAGAAACGGCAGGCAGGCAGGCTGGAGGCGGAGGCGGCAGCAGCAGCAGCCAGCAGCTGCCCACTTTTCCTTTAATTCCATCAAGGCTACAAGCCTATGGGTGGTGTCACCCACACCCAGGGTGGGCTTCTGTCTTCAGTAAATCCATTTGGCCACACCAGAACTATACTAATTCTAGTCTGGACTAATCCAGTATCACACACCTTTAACCCAGTATCACACACCCATGATCCGACCACCTCCAAAAAGCTCCACCTATGAGCTCATGAGGCTTTGGGGAAACATCCAGATGCAAGCCATAACAGCTACATTCCTAGTCCTTTTTAAATTTATTTTGAGACAGGATTTCACTGAGTTGCTAAATTGCCCAGGCTGGGTTTGAACTTGTGATCCTCCTGCCTCAGCCTCCCAGAGTGCTGGGATACAAGTGTGTGCACCATGCTTGGGTTAATCACTGCTTTTATATCTTTATGGAAATAACTGCTTCTGCATAGTGGCATGATGTATTTGTTTAAATGCACACAAATATGTTATGATTAAAAGAAAGTTGTTATAGGGTTTTTACTTTTTTATAGGGTTCTACTTTTTTAGTTTTTGGTTTTTTGAGACAGGATCTTGCCATGTATCCCAGGCTGGCCTTGAACTCATGGCAATCCCCTGCCTCAGCCTCTTGAGTGCTGGGACTATCAGCTAACCACTCTGGGCTAGCACCACCCTTTTGGGGTTTTTATTAAGGCCCCTGGATGCCTGAGCGCGTCTTTCTGTCGTAGGGAGGTGGAGGCTGTCCTTCGGTACCTGACACAGCAGTGCGGAGCCCAGAGGGTGGGCATCGTGGGCTTCTGCTGGGGCGGCACCGTGGTGCACCACGTGATGACCAAGTACCCGCAGATCAGGGCGGGGGTGTCCCTCTACGGTGAGTGCAGGGGCGGGGCCCAGCCCAGGGCCAAGGTCGGGCTGGAGCTTGGGCAGGCCCGGGCCTTCGTTCTCCGTGTCCTCCGCCGGCGCGCAGGTGGCCTCTCCCCGAGCTCCTTCACATCCACAGCTGAGCAAACATTTTTCCAGGCCAGAATGCTACACCGCGCACGCGCACACACAGGGAGGGGAGGGGAGGGGCGGGGAGCCCCAGGGAGGGGCAGCAGCGCTCACGGTGCAGCAGAGGCCGGCAGGGACCCAAGGACGTTCGCTGCTATAGAAAGGCCACACGGGGCATTCCAGGAATCTCCTGAGGCTCTTGTACTGATATGTCATGAAGTTTTTGGTTTTTTTTGGGGGGGGGGATTGAAGTAGGGTCTCACTATGTAGTTCAGGCTGACCTTGAACCCACTATGTAACCCAGGCTGGTCTCCAACTCACGGCGACCCTCCTGCCTCAGCCTCCTGAGTGGTGAGATTATAGGCGTGCACCACCATGCCGGTTCATAAAATTTTATATTACAAAGCACATATCATGCTTATTTATTTATGACTGCACTGTACTCAGTTTAGTATTTATTTCAAACTCAGTGTTTTAAGGCAACACGTACAAAAATTAATGCTAAGCATAACTTTGCAATCACCATTAAAGAAGTGCCTTTGGCAAATATGCCATCCGTGTCTTTACCCTCTACACCGATAAGTTTAATTTTTACTTTTAGGAGTAAACGTGCAGTACCATGATGCTTATTTAGCTTAATGATTTCTCTCTGTGGTACCTTCGCCTACTTTTAGCTTTTAAAAACCCTGTTAAATATTTACTTGCACAACAGCAAATAAACCCTGTAACCGCGGGTCCTTGGCCTGGGTCTTGGGCGGGCGCCGCAGTGGTGCCACCTGCTGGCGCGGCCGTGCAGTACGCGCTGCAGAGCTCTCAGGACTCAGGCGGGCGGGGCGCCCTGTCCCTGCACGCGTGCCAGAGCGGGCGCGGGGCAGTCTTCTCGGGCTCCCTGTCTCCTGGAGAGGAGGGATCTTAGCTTGCTGTGGCGTGGTATTTTCCTGCACTGTTCTTACCTTGCAACCCACTGCCTGATTGTCTATGACCCTGAGAAGGATGCCCGTGGGGCCCAGCCCTTGCCCACGGCTGCCCATACTGATCGAACCACCAGGTGTGAGCCCGAACTCTCTTTTCAGGCATCGTCAAGGACTCCGAAGACGTTTATGACTTAAAGAACCCCACGCTGTTCATTTTTGCTGAGAATGACTTCGTGATTTCCCTTGAGCAGGTAGGTACAGCTTTCCTCTGCTCGTTTGCCTAATACCGCTCGGCAGTTTTGGGGAAGAAGCCCCAAAGGATTGATTTATCACTCTGATTGTTTTCTAGTGTTGACATTTTAGACACGAGCCAGGTGTGGTGGCTCACGCCTGTCACCCCAGGACCGGGAGGCTGGGCGGGAGGATCACTGCACATTGGCGGCCAGCCTGAACTACACAGTGAGACCCTGTCACAAAGAGGCAGTCACTGGGCCCAGCCAGCGGTGCTCACCTGTAACCCTGGCTCCTGGGGAGGCCGGGTGGGCCGTTCAGTGAGAGCCCATCTTAAGAAAGCAAGAAGAGCCTGGGAAGTAGCTCAGTGTGGGAGCCCCCGGGCCCATTCCCCAGGAGCTCAAAGAAAGGAAGCAGTCCTCGGGACATGGGTACCAGTACCAAGATGCTAGTGTATTGACATGGGTGAGCTTAGGGGGACTTGCAGTGGCCTGAAGGAAGACTTTCCGACCTTGAAGGTGGTGTGAAATCCACATTCAGGGAAAACTGCCTCTTTCCCCCAGTCTCAAAGCCACTGCTCCCATTCACTTAGGCCAGGACACTCAGGGGCGGGCAGCGCTCAGCACGCTGGGCCGCTGGGCTCGGGTGCCCCCAGGTCACTGGGAATTCAGTGTGTCTTCATATTCATTCTGCAGGTCCTGGGGATCGAACCCTGTGGGTGCTGAGCTACATCTGCTGTTGTTTTACTTATTTAGTTTTTGGAGACTGTCTTGCTAAGTTGCTCAGGCTGGGCTGGGCCTCAGCCTCCCAAAGTGCAGGAATTACAGGAGGGCACCACCATGACCAGAAGCGCATTTTCTTTCTTCTGGTGATTTTGGGAGCTTTGCTCAGGGCTCGTGAATTCGAAGCCACCTCTGTGCAGCCGAGCTGTGTCTCCAAACCCCTCAATGGAGTTTTGATCTTCACTATTTTCAACTCATGATAGGTTACCTGGACACCCCGCCGTAGGTGTAGGAGCAGCTGAATTGCTGTTGTATCATTCTTATATTGCTCTGAAATCACCTTTGTCAGTGCTAAGAACTGTTATAAGAATTCGGGGCTGGGGATTTAGCTCAGTGGTTTTGCTGCCTGCTGTGCAAGCGCAAGGTGCCGAGTTCGATCCCTGGTACAAAAAAAAAAAAAAGGATTCGGTACAGCCGTGAAGTGTGTCTATACAGCAGATATTGAGTTTCTTTCGTGAACACCCACTGAAGACTTAAGAGAATGGGGAATATTGCTAAGGGTTAAAATCCTATCATCAGTTCTTGTGCACATCAGGTCTCTTTGCTGACCCAGAAGTTGAAGGAACACTGCAAGGTTGAGCACCAGGTGAAAACCTTCACGGGGCAGACTCATGGCTTTGTGCACCGGAAGAGGGAAGACTGCCAGCCGGCAGACAAGCCCTACATCGACGAGGCCAGGAGGAACCTGGTGGAGTGGCTGAACAAGTTCGTGTAGCAGCCAGCAGGCTGACTACTCACACTTGCTTCATTCAAAATCTGCCCAGAAGTCCTTCGGTCATTTGATTTTTTACTTAAAAAGATAAATGTGAGGATGCTGAAATTAATTTCATCTGAAACCAATTCAGGAGAAAATTTTAATGTATGGAAATAATCTTGGACATGTATATCAATGAAAATTAAAAAAATAGCTAAGAGGGCAGGAGGGAGAGGCCCAGGGCTGCTGGGGCGGCTGACAGCTCCACGTAGCCTATGGTGTCGCCACTGTGACGAGCAGGAACCCGGGTGGACTAACCACAGTGAGCTGTTGGTCTTTGTCCTGAGAGCCACATTTCTCACATCTGCCTAATGCTGAAATAAAGTTTCTGTTGACCTAATTGTATCAGATAATAAATTGGTTTCTTGTAGTTTTTCCCCTTAATCTAGCATAGGAGGGCGGGCAGTTACCACCCTGCTGTCATCCCGTACCCCACACTGGCTCTGGGCGCCAGGCTGGGTGCTGCCCGCCAGGTGGTGGTGGAGGGCGAGGCCCCTGCTGCAGGGCGTGGGGCGTGGTGTCCTGTGGCCCTGGGGAGGGAACCCAGGAGCTCTACACCGTGCTACGCCCCCAGCCGTTGTCATTTTGAGCCAGGCTTGCGAAGGCGCCCAGACCAGCCTTGAACCCATCCTCCTGCTTCAGGCTGCTGAGTGGCCGGGGTTTCTGGCTGGAAGCACTGTGCCCTGCTCCCCCTCTAAGTCGGTTCTGTGGCGTCCTGCAGCCCTGCTCCAAGGGTCTCCAGGCGGTTTGGCCACCGGTGTGTAGTGTGCTCTTCCAGGATACTTTCTGTTTGCTCTTGGAGACAGTCTTGCTGAGTTGCCCAAGCTGACCTTGAATTTCCTGGGCTCAAGTGATTCTCCTGCCTCGGCCTCCTAAGTAGCAGGACCACAGGTTACACCACTGCACCCAGCACATGGGATGCCTGTGTCGGGCAGCCTAATGCAGAGCACGTGATGGGTCCCCTCCACAGCGACCTGTGTGCCGGCAGGTGTCCTGGGCACCCGTGCTGCTCTGACAGCCTTCCCCCTGGGAGCCGAGCGGGAGGACTGTTACCAGGCGTCAGAAGGTTGTGGGAATAACGGAGGCTCTGGGTGGAAGCCTTTCCTGGGGTGCAGGGCATCACCGCAGCTGGCTTCCTGCACCGACAGGGCTGTAACGAGTTAGGGCAAGCAGGTGCCAGCTGTTTGGGTCACACTGCTCGACCCGGTCGCTGTGGTGCCTGCAGCCCATGCAGGGTGTAGGGGGCCATCCCAGGAGAGGGCTGTCCCCGAGGGGCCGCATAGCACAGGCGTTTGGACCCCGGACCTCCCTGGGGGACGGGCATGGAGCCCTGGGAGATGGCGGCTGTGCCCAGCTTCGGTGGCTGGGGAGCGTCAGACTTGCAGCTCACGACACCTGACTGCCGAGCTCGGTTTCCACATCTAATGAGAAACGCCGTGAGAGTAACGAGTCACGCTCCCCCAACCTGGTCTGCTGCTGCCTGAGAGGGCTGCTGTGACACCCGCTCCCTCCCCGGCCTCCGGAGATGCCCAGGGGCAGGGGGCAGGGCCCGGGTGACTGAGGCCAAACCTGGCTCAGCTGGCCCGAGGCTGCAGCCAGTGCCCACGGCCCCATCATCCAGAGCGCAGGCTGCCAGGGACAGAGCGGGCCACTGCAGCCCCTCACAGCAGCACAGGGCGCCCTGGAGTTGGGGACCAGCAAACCACTCAGAGAAGCCGGGGAGCCCCACAGGGCGGAGCAGGTCACCAAAGCCTTGACAGCTGACAGGCGCCCTGCCGAACGCGGTCCCAGCTAGCACCAGAGGCGGAGTGGAACCCAAGCCCTGCCTCCCTACTGCTCAAGTGTCCCCTCCACTCTGCCCAGGCCTGGGTCACCCCAGGACTGGCTGTGGTGGGGAGACGAGAAGGAGGGCGTGAGGCGAAGTCCGTGTGCTGTTGTCAGCAGCAGGCAACCTGGCTACAGCATGGAGACCTGCAGCCCGCGGGGACAGGACCAGGCCTGTGCTCCTCCGGGCTGACACGAGTCCTCAGAACAAATATTTAAGAGGCTGAAAAAGCTCCTACTGCTTATTTTGAAAAACGCTGAGTCAAAGCCCTTCAAAGAAGGCAGCATTTAATTAGCGCGACAAGGAACACGGCTCAGACTTGAAGAGAAAGGGTTAGAGACCGCTTTAATGAATACAAAAGCCTGTGGGACGCACCCTGCAATCACAGCTCTGCACAAGTGAAAGCACAGCTACCAAACAGCTACTTCTGTCACAGCGTCGACGGCATCTGGAAAAGGGCCTAGTAATAAATAACTGCCGACGCACCGCAAGACTCCCATATATTTCATCAAGTAATGGATCTCGCTGCTGCGTTGGATTCTGAATTTCTCTTCACTCTTCAGATTCTCCAGGCTTACGGATGTCGTCAATCTTCAAAATCATCCTAACCATTTGCGTTGCGAGAGATATCTGTTGCTTTTTGCCAATCAAGGTTTCTATGACATGTTGTTGCTTCATATCTGAAAAACACAAGTAAATTATCCTAAAACAGAACACACATTCAGTATCAATAAATGGCTTCCGCTTGCAGAACCCCAGTAAAACTGAAAAACAGAGCTGAGTGCGGTGCTGTGGGCCTGCAGCCCTCCCCAGCTGCAGGAGCTCCGGGGCCCAGAAGTGCAAGGCCTGAGCAGCGCAGCCAGAGCCCCTCCAGACCCGGCACTGTGGCCGCCATCCCAGCCTGGGTCTTTCTCAGACGAATGTCCTGGGTTTCAATCCGGCTAATGGAGCTCCTCTGCTGTCCTTGACAAGGGCCAGCGTACATGGAGAAGCACGAGGGACAGCGCACCCACACAGGGTGGGCTGTGGGAGGTGCCCGAGATGGAAGAGGCAAGGGCATCCCTGCTGCTACCTTGGCCCACTTGTGTGAGAGTCCCAGCAGCCCACCGTGGCTGTGAGCATGAACAGGGCACACCTGCACCTCTAGGTAATGATGAAACTGTCGGGGGGGGGGTGGTGCGGGTCAGACACACAGACACACAGACACACACACGCACACGCCCCACAGACTCCAGAACTCGGATCTGGCCTCGTGCTCACAGAAGCCCCGGACCAAAGCCCTCACAGCTAAAGCTCTCCCGACAGCCACGGTCGGTGGCAAGCGAGTCCACCTCGGAGCTGCTCTATGTGGAATCCGACTCTGACCAAATTACTTTCTAAAGCCAGAGGTAGAACCTGTCCTCTTAGGCAATGCTGCATCGATGCTCCCAGGTACTGAGATGGACGCTGTGTGTTAGGGAAACCGGCCGCTGGGGATCAGTCCGGGCACTCTCACCGTTGGTACCCCGGTGCAGGCAGTCGATCCCCAGGGCGGGGTTGGCCTCCTTCACCTGCCGTGCACGGACCTCGGTCATGGTCTGGATGGGGTTCATGCCGCTGTTCTCTGCCAGGGCCATGGGGATGACCTCCAGCGCATCTGCGAAGGCCCGCATTGCGTACTGCTCCAGGGTCGGGCACTGCGGGGACAGGGAGTGAGCCAGCAGGGCCACACCCGGCAGTGGCAAACACCCGAAAGACCTCCTGCGAGAGGCTAACTCAAACAGGGCCCAGGAATGAGCTGCTCCATATATATATATATATATATATATGTGTGTGTGTGTGTGTATTTTGGTACCGGGGATTGAACTCAGGTCCTTGCGCTTGCGCAGTAGGGTCGAAACCACTGAGCTAAATCCCCGGCCAAGCTGTTCCATTTTTAACTTATGGAAGTAGTAAAAGGTCACCAGAGAATAGAGACGGGGTGAAAGCACCATGCCTGAGGCGACTGAGGCAGAGCAGTGCTCACACCCTGAGTTACGACTGGGACTGAGCCGCAGAGGTCATGGCAGGCCCGTGAGGGAGATGGGTAGGCACAGCTAGACGCTGGGTACCCCGCTGGGCCTGCTGTCTCCCACACTGCCCACCCTGGGCTCCCAAGCCCCCTGCGCCTCTCACCTTGTCTGCCTCCTGGCTCACGGCCAGGGCGCAAGAAATCTCCGCGGCGCCTCCTCCGTACACCACACGGTTGTCCCGGATGAGGTTCCGGATGACACACAGAGCGTCGTGAAGGGATCGTTTGGCCTCCTCAATGATCTAAGGAGAAGTGGAGAGAGATTAATGTGATCCGGACCTGCTCAGGGCCTAACCCTCACAGCTCCAGTTCCGTGGAAGCCTGCTGGGTACGAACTCTCCTTGATGCCCCACAGGGCCTGGGCTTGGCCGAGGAGCCGCACACGAATGCCCTGCAGCAACTGTGGTAACCATTGCGCTACACTTCGTTTCTACAGGAACATGGAGATCGTCACTGTTATTTATTCACCTGAGTTTCTTGTTTCTAAGGGACAGCAGAAAACTGACAACTGCACACCATGGCACGTCCATCACTCTCTGAGAAACATTTTTAGTGGTTAACTGTATCTGAGTTAAACTCATTATGGAAGTGAGTCCTCACCATCTTATTGCCACCCCTGATGAAGATGGTGACGGCCCTGGAGTTCTTGCACTGCTCGATGACCAGCATTTTGTCCTTTGTGGTGCCAAACGAGATCTCCTGCACCAGCCCGGCAAAGCCCAGCTTCTCCGCGGTGAGCTCTGAGAACCGAGGGACAATCCGGCCTCCTGTCGCGATGGCAATCAGCTAAGTGGGTGGGTCAGGAGGACAAAGACGGGACCCGTGAACTTCCAGAGGCAGGCCCCAGACGTGTTCCGCCATCCAGGATGGCGGCGCTCACCACCCCGACGACACTTGGGCAAACATCCCAGGCTTGGGGCTCAGGGCCTGGCAGGTGGGCAGAGTGGGCACTTTGGGGCGGCGACCAGGGCTTCCCCGCTGGGAGCTCAGTGGGATGTGCCGAAACCTGTGAACACAGCCCTGCTGCACAGGCCCCACCCCGCTCACTGAGGGCACGCTCCCCCAAAGGCCCACGCTCGGCTCCTACCTCAATCTCGGGGCCTCCCACCCAGCGAACCGCAGGCAGGCTGTTCTGAAGGAGGAGATGATTCGCTTCATCGTCAAAGCCCCATTGGCAAATAGCGAGGTTAGCACCAGTTTCTTTAATCTGGGAAAAGAAAGCCACAACCACATCAATGAGAACTAGGGGAGACGCAGCTGGGCGTGTGAGGTGGAAATGTCGACTCTGCTGTCAGTTACCAATTTTATGTAACAAACACGGACCACCAGGAACAGGAACCTGACAACGAACCTGTATCAGTGAAGCAAAAGGAGCTGACCACGAGTCTCCCTCCCACAGAAAGGGTCAGGAGCCTGGCGCCACCATGCACCCAGGAAGGGCTCCTTTGTGGGAGGAGCAAAGCGCGGCCGGAAGTGACGACACACATGCACTTCTCAGCACCAGCGCAGCTCCCTTGAGCTTGGGACCCTCAGGGTGCAGCCACCCCCACCGCCACCTGCAGACTCTGAGCACACACTGGCCATCCGATTCCTCCTCGAATGGGCTCTGGTCCCACAGTGGCCTGCACTGTGCCTCTACCCTGCTAGGCCCATCACCATCCATTTTCCTCTCAGAGACCCGCACACAGCACCCACTGCTGGCCCCAACCCTGCGGTCCGTCCTCCGTGGCCTGCCGACCCACCAAGTCACGCTCTGAGCCCTGGCTGGGCCCAGTGCCTGCAATGTGGCAGTCACAGGAGATGCAGCGCTTCCCTCCACGACTTCCCTCCAAGCAGACTGGCTGCAGCTGCTGTACGTAATGTCTGACCAGCACCCCTGTTAATGTGCCCTGGAGCACCCAGAGCTTAAGTCCCGAGGGCCGATTCCTGAAAGACAGTCGGCTGTCAGACAGCACTGCTCTTAGACAACTCACAGCCTGAGGGAAAGGAAAGCAGCTCTACGGGCTCAGGAGAGCACTGTTTAGCTCCTGCTACGGGACAACTCTTTTGAGACAGGGTCTCAAGGTGCAGTCTGGCCGGCCTTGAACGCCTGGCGAGCAAACGCCTATACCCCGCAGCGCCTATACCCCGCAGCGCTGCTTCGGTACCGTGCACATGATTGTCCCAGTGGGCGGCCTGCACGCTGGTGGCACAAAGCCATCTAATCACTTGTCTTTTTACTGATAAAGCGGTACAAGCCGCCTGATGGGAGTCCTTCAAGCAGAGCTACCCGATGAGACATGGGTTACACCCCAGCGAGGAGGTGTTAGGCCCCTACATGTGTGACCACCTAAAAGACAAAATCTTTCCCCTTTATGCTTCTCGGTGCCGTGTGACTTTTTGCTGTTTCTTACTTGTATGATTTAAATCTGAACAAAGCTGGTCCTGCCCACTGCCTGTATCTGCACAACAAGCAGTTGGCGCCACACGCTTCTCAGCCACACCCGGCCGCCCACCACTCGCCTGCTGAATCATCTCCTCAAACTTCTCCTTCTCGTATTTCTGGAGGGCTCTGTAGTCCTCCACAGAGGTCACATCCAGCTTGTGCTTCGTCTTTGGCTTAGGTGGCTCAAACGGACACGTGAGAATGGCGATCTTGGCGTTTTCCACTTTCTGGGGAGAAAAGCGCCCGTCGTGACTGGTGGACCCGGAGTCCAGCAGCCGGCACGGTGGGCGGGGGGCCCGGCCGTGACTCACCTTGGGCATCTGCGGGTGGCTGAAGTCCTTGTCCACGATCACGCCCTTGATGAGCTTGGTGTCCTCCAGCCTCCCGCCCACCTTGCCTTCCACCTTGATCAGCTCAAAGTCCACGTCCCTGCGCTCCATGTCGGCCACGGTGAGCACAGCGTTCACGGCGATCTCCGCCATTTGGCGGTGACAGCTGTTAACCCTATGGAAACACCCAGACGCTGCACCATTACTGCAGCCGCGGCAGAGCCACTGCACAGTGGCACAGACACGTCACCTCACGTGACACTCAGTTTTCTAGAACGGAGAACCATCGTCACCTGCACCTCCAACAGCGGGCAGGATTCTCAACAGGATCCATGAACCCAGAGGGGACCGCGCACTCAGAGGAGGAGAAAGCCAACATCTTTACTTCTCATGTACTGAAACTCACTCTTTCCATTCCCAATGCACATAAAGACCAGTGCAGGGCTGGGGACTTAGCTCAGTGGTTCCACCGCCTGCCTTGCAAGCACAAGGACCCGAGTTTGATCCCCAGTACTAATCAATCAATCAATCAATCAATCTTAAAAAAAAAGATCAGTGCAGCACAGCAAGCAGTAACTCTTCAAGGATTTTTCTAAGACTGCACCACTTTTAAAGGTTACTATTGTACTTGGGAGGCTGAGGCAAGAGGATTGCCAAGTTCAACGTCAGCTTGGGCTACAACACTGAATTCCAGGTCCCCTGGACTACACTGTAAAACCATGTCTCAAAAAAATCCCGACAGGGCTGGGCATCGCAATGCACACCTGTAATCCCAGCACTTGGGAGGCTGAGGCAGGAAGACTGGTGGGAGTTCAACGGGGCACACAGTGAGTTCAAGACCAGCCTGGATGACACAGTGAGACCTTGTCTCAAAAAAAAACCAAAACTGGGCCAGGGATTTAGCTCAGTGGTTCCGCCGCCTACCTTGCAAGCACAAGGTCCCCAGTTCGATCCCTGGTACCAAAAAACCCAAAACAAAACAAAATAACCCCCCAACAACCAAACAAAAAAACCTTCCACTGCCATTTGTCAGTTCAAAACATAACGGGAAGGACCAGGGATTTAGCTCAGTGGTTCTGTCGCCTGCCCTGCAAGCGCAAGGACCCGAGTTCGATCCCCAGTACCAATAAACCCCCAAAAAACAACAACAAAAAAACATAACGGGAAATGTGTATCAGTTACAAATGGAGGATGCGGTGTCTTTTTGAAAGCTGTGAAGTATCTCAAGACTGCTAGAGTTTAAAAGAACTACAAGGGGAAGCCTAGCAGTTGGAATCTAGGAAAGAGAAGCATGAAATGTCAGTACTCCGCTGGTGACTATGTCCTGCTTTACGGAGGATGTACTGCAGACACCATCGGTCGGTCTGAGCATGCTCTGCACTGAGACCTTTACGTGGGTTTTACAGACTGGCAAAGCGAGCTGCCTCAACCTATAAAACAGCCAGACTTGATGCGTGCACCTCCAGCCCCAGAAACGCTGTCCTTCCAGGAGGACACGGTGGACCAGAGGCTACCCCAGCCCTACTTGGAGCCAGGCGACAGCACGGGCTCTGCCACGGCTCAGGCTGCCAGGCACATCTGTCTTTCCTCTGACAGCAGCCGGCACAGACACTTCCGCTGCTCTCCTGCGGCCTCTCTGGCTGGAGACCACGCCTTCCTTTTCACTGGACTACTGCACATGCGTGCACACACAAGGAAACACCTGTGTGCTGTCAGGTGAAAAAGCACAAGGGTCAGAAAGCACCCCGCACTGGACGTTTCTGCTGCACTATGGCAGGGAGCCATCAGCTTCTCTCACCGTTTAAAGTGCACTGTGACCGAGCTTGCTCAGTATCCAGGGGCAACAACTCCGTCCCAAGGCCTCTAAGACTTAGCAGAGGATCTGGCAAACAGCAGGTGTCAGGCCAGTGTGGAAGACGCTTGGCAAATCAACTTCAAGTCTCTCCTTACAAAAGTCAAGTTTTAGAGTAGTAGAGTATCTTGCTGAACAAATGAAAAGTAGAACCTCTTTTCCCTAAATGGCTCCCTAGCAGACAAATAATACAAGTGTTATGAAAATTAACAGCTGGGAGTGGTAGTGCATGTCTCTGATCCTAGTACTCAGGGGGCTGAGGCAGGAGGATCTTGAGTTCAAGGCCAGCCTGGGCCACACAGTGAATTCAAATCCAGCCTGCACTACAAGGTGAGACCCTGTCTCCAATAAAACAAAAAAAATCCCAAGTAGGACCCTGTCATAGCTGTGTCTGGCTGTTCCCCCAAAGCCTCAAGCAGTCATAGGTGGGGCCTCTTCAGAGATGGCTGCATCTAGTGTGTGACGCTGGGGTTGATTCATGGTGTGATGCTAGGATCGAGGGTGTGAGCGCCACTTGCTCTAAGTAGCCTGGGTAAGATGTAAGGGACAGAAAGAGCTGTGGCTGCCCTTTGCTTGTTTCGCTACCTTTTGCCACATGAACTGTTGCCCCTGTCAGCCTGTCTGACAGCCGACTGCGGACTGAAAGCTCTACAAACTGTGAGCCAAATACACCTTTCCTCCTTTAACTCTGGGTGTTGGGTATTTTGCCTCAGCAATGAAGAGAAAAGTGACCAAAGGTAACTAAGACAGACCCTATCTAGCTGATTGCAAATCAGCCTAAGCTGCTAAATTAAAGGAGTATATATATATATATATATTTTTTTTGGTACCGGGGATTGAACTCGGGTCCTTGCACTTGCGCAGCAGGCGGTGAAACCACTGAGCTAAATCCCCGGCCCAGGAGTATATGTTTTATAAACACTGTCAGAAGGATATAGTAATTGAAGGCAAATTCACCTTCCAACTAAAAACCCAAAACGCACACATTTTTACCTGGATTAAGAAAAGCAAAAGCAAAATAACAGAAACTTCATCAAATCAGCACCAAACCACAGGGGACAGTGATCCCATGGTGAACCCACTGCACCCTGTAACTCGTAACTGTCGAGTTCTTCCGACAGGACACGTACACTTTGGAGCCCAGCGTGGTTTTGGCCGTCTGAACGAGGGGTTCGGTGTCCTTCGTGTCCACGAAGACACTGTCGCTGATCTTGTCCAGGTGCTCAATGGCAATGCGCGCGGCCTGCTCATAGCCGTCGGCAATTCTGATGGGGTGGATGCCCCGGTCCAGCAACTGGTCGGCTTCTTCCAGCAAGGCGCCAGCCAGGACTGCAAAGGAGACAGCAATCAGAGAGGAGTCAGAACCCAAAGCAGTCTGAGCAACATAACTGGCTGCTCCCCGGGAGGTAAGGTGGTTGTTCTCAAGAAGGGGCCTTCACTTCAGTACCAGCAGAAGCCGACCGGCTTTCTGCCTGAAGAGAAATGCTCCGTCCTTGGTGACAGAACATTTACACAAGGGGACACAGCCATGACGCTTGCTGGGCCGGGGACATCTACAGAGTGAAATCGTGCCAAGCAGGATTTACAAACTGATTCATTATTGATTCATCACCAACTCTCCCGTCCCCTTATTATGGTGCCACAGATGAGTCTGTTGCCAGTTTTATATCTGGTGCTCTGGACGCACATGAGGACAGTGCCAGACACACAGTGGAACCAACAAGTACTACTGAAAAATGGGTTTAAATTAGCTGCAGGAAAGGTAACCTTAAAGGTACGGATCCCTCCAGCCACCCCCAACTTTTTACCACAAACAGCTCAAACCTTTGGGGAAAAAACTGCAATAGTAAAATGACTGCTCGTGCTGGGTGTGGTGGCATACGCCTGTATCCCAGGACTTGGGAGGCTGAGGGAGGAGGACCACTGTGAGTTCAGGATCAGTCTTTGCTACACAGCGAACCAGAGCCTGAACTCCACAGCAAGACCTTGTCTCAAAAACAAACACATAAAAGCCTGTTTGTAGCAAAATGACTACTAGTTTAAAAGACTACTAGTCTTGCCACGTGTTCTCTCTGTAGGCTTCCGAACTCTTTCTGTTCGGCTGTTCAGACATGTCTCCACTCTGTATTTTATTTTTTATTTATTTATTTTTTATTCATTGTTTGTATGTTGCTTCAACTTTTTTTTTCTTTTGGTACTGGGGATCGAACTCGGGTCCTTGCACTTGTGCAGCAGGCAGCGAAACCACTGAGCTAAATCCTCGGGCCTCCACTCTGTGTTTTAGCATCAGGTGTGGAACCAAGAGTTCTCCTACGCAGCCAGTGTGACCGCCACACTTGGAGACCGAACCCTGGCACAATCGTGTCGTGCACGACTCAAACCAAATCCTCCACTGTTCCAAACACCGTTCACACTCAGGAGGTGTGTCCAAGGTTGAGACTGTCCTTTTAAAAATGTTAACAATAACGGGCTGGGGATTTAGCTCAGTGGTGCCACGGCCTGCCTCTCAAGCTCAAGGTCCCGAGTTCGAGTGCAGGTACCAAAAAAGTTATAGTAAGAAATTTAAAAAATAAAGGAGGTTTTGTTACTCGCGTACACTGACTATGTTATGTTTCATATGTGGCCCAAGATAATTTCCCTTTACTTAATGTGGCCCAAGCAAGCCAGAAGGTTGGATGTGGAGGCCTATGGCTTGAAAAACCCACCTGAGCACCTGGTCCAAGAACTGCACATTACGGCGGGCTGTCCTTCTCACTGCCAACACCCCCCTTCCCTTTCTGCTTCGTTTCGAAAAAATCTGAGCTGCCCGACCTGGGGCACTTTCTTCACCTTGGATTTGTCGGACCGTTTCCTCTCGACTTGTTCAGAGAAACTCTCAGCGGGCGCTCTGGCCCCGTGGCTGGTTTGAACGCGAGGCCACGTGTCTTTTCTTACCAACCACGCCTGTGGTCCCGTCTCCAATCTCATCGTCCTGGGATTTGGACAGCTCCACCATCAACTTGGCAATCTGGTGTTCAACGTCCATCATGCTCAAAATGGTGGCCCCGTCGTTAGTCACGGTCACGTCACCATCCTTGTCCACCATCATCTTATCCAGCCCTGGGGGGGGGGGGGGCGCGCAGTGTCAGAGCATTAACAAGGTCTCTCGATCCACACTCAACCGTGCAACTTACCCCACACACAAACACCCGCGTAAAGACGGTTTAGGCTGGCCAACCCAAAGCAACGCACTGTAAGGCAGCTAAATGGAGCCAGAGAAATGGCGGGCGGGCGGGGGACAGAACTCCACTAAATTTAGTGTTAATCTCTAAAGACAATAACATAGGTGATTTGGAAAATGCTAATGAAATGCTAACTGTGGAAAAAATCTGATCTAAAAATGTACACACGTTAATATTTTGGCTGTTTTAGGGTACAGGGTACCATCGTCCCTCTCTCCCTTCTGAAGAGATTATACTGACTACTGATTTGAAACTTCTGTCAATAAACAAGATTGTTAGGCTCTCACCATTTGGTCCAAGTGATGTTCTCATTGTATTTGCTACAGCCTTTGCAGCCATTATATGAGACTAAAGGAAACAAAGAAAAAAGGCAAATATTCAGTTACAAATAATGTCAAATAGTTAAAGGCATATAACAGATGATTACAAGTATCACTTATGACAGCGTTTCTATCCTCTAGAACCTTCTACAATTCAAGGCTACAGACAGGTCTAGATCTAAGTGTGGTAAGATTTAAAACTATAGTGGTACCTTGGTTGACGAACTTAATTCCCTTCTCCATTCTGGTAACAAACCGAACCAGACGAGAACTAGATCAAATTCAGGGAATAGGTTCAGTGTTGGCCTTTGGGGAATGTGATTCGGTTCTCACCCAGTTCGGTTTGTACTGGCTGCAGCAGGCAATTTTTTTTTTTTTTTTTTTGGTACCAGGGATCGAACTCGGGTCCTTGTGCTTGCGAGGCAGGCAGCGGAGCCACTGAGCTAAATCCCCAGCCCTGTAGCAGGCAATTCTTATGGGAAAGAAACAGAACCAAGTGTTTTGTTTGTGTTCTCCTTTAATCCTCAACACAGCAGCCAGGCACATTCTCTCTCGAGCTACAAACACAGACACCCTGACCCGAGGTCGGGTAAACATCCGACGCCTTGAGCTTTCCTACCACGGTCTACGGTGGAGAGACATTCCTGCGCCCATACCGAACTCAGGCACAGAAAGTCGCTTGCACCTATCAAAGTTTTTAGAAAGATCAGTTTTCAAAGATGGAAAGTTCTATGCGGTGGCTGGGAGTTCAGTAATGGTGAGTCAGTGAGGGCACGCGAGCGAGTAGACAGATGACTGCGCTTTTCACCGTTTGTTCTCTCACCCTAAAAAGCTTCAACCTGCCTGAGATTCCAATTACATACAGTTACAGACCAAGAGGTGCTGTTAGAAATATTACAACAATGAAGTTATCTGGTATTTCCTCTCACTATGTCTAGCTACTAAACTCAGTGGTAGGGATACATTCCAGTTCTGTTTCCAGAGAAGAATCGCAACACCAAGCATCAGAGTTCGCTGGCCCTGCTCACTAAACAGTTTGCTTATCAGGTACTTAGCTTGCTCTGTTTCAGGTTATATACTTTTCTTTTCTTTTTTTCTCCAGTACTGGGGATCGAACTCAGGACCTTGTGCTTTCAAGGCAAGCACAGAGCCCCTGAGCTAAATCCCTGGCCTAGTGGTACATACTTTTAGAACGCAGCTTCTTCCTAAGACAACTCCTGCCTGAATTTAAAAGCAAATTACTCTGTGAAGTGTCTTACAACTGAAGAATCTCAACACATTCTTACTACCTTTAAGACTCTAAATGCCAAAGGAAAAACTAGTGTTTCTTGAAACAAAACAAAAAGCTGAAGTTTTTGAGCTTCAGAGTGACATGTTTGGGTCCATTTTTTAAGTCAGCTTTAAGTTCTCCGAGACTAGGGGCCAAGTACACATCCCTGAACCAATGAGCACCTAATTCTTAGGACTTGAGTGCTCACGTCACCATCCGAATAAGCCCTAGATCTTCATTTCCACATTTTAGGACAGTGGTGGCAAACTTAAGGCACGTGTGCCGCCGTGGGCACGCATAGGCCTCTGTCAGCAGTGAGCCAAGTTGTCTAGCACTGCCCCAGCAGCTGAGCACTTGGGTTTATTTGCAGTGTTGGCACTCTGCGATAAACAAGTGGGTCTTGGGTTGCAGTTAGGGCAACCGGTCTCTAAAGGGTTTGCCATCACTGTTCTAGGAAGACAAAAAATAAAGTCTTACTGACACATCTGGACAGAAAAATTCTTGGAATCAATTCCCAATGCACACATGACTCCCGGCCTCCACACTGAGTCCCACCTCCTTTCTGGTGAAGATGGTCTATGCTGGACACCGAATATGTCCCCTGGTCCCCGAGGTACTGAGGCACAGAAAGTCTCTACTCATCAAAATCTTGACAAGCTTTTTAAAGCAGTTCAAATGTACACGTCCAGTAGTCTTTTGTGGCCATTCCATTTAGCACATTACAAAGACACAAGGTTCACTTGGTCTGTGAAAATATTGGTACGTTAATCCTTAAAATATACTTTGGAAAGTTATGTCTTTATGGTGGAATTTTTAAAGGATAATAATCAAAGGAAAGTGGTTAACTGGGGAGGGGCAATTCTGTCCCAAGAAGACCTGACAACACCTGGAAACATTTTTGGTTGTCAAAACTGAGAGGGGGATGGATGCTGCCAGCACATAGTGGGTAGAGCTCAAGGAAAGCCTGCTAAACATCCTACAGAGGAGAGGCCTCCACAACCACGAATGTCCTAGCCACAATGGCAGTCTTTCAACGCTGATAATTCTACTCTAGACCGCCGGCTTTGACCCAGGCAGAGCTTGGATCACCTGTTATTTAGAAGCTAGGTGATCTTGGTTAATTTTGCACCTACTCTGGTCCCTAGTTTCCTGCTCTTGTGTAACACTACCAATATCTCTGAGTGCGAGGACTACATGCAATAATCCGAGATTAGCACAAAATGGCTAATTCAAAATAACTTGTAGCTTTCATTATATTGTTAAGTTTGCAGTATGTATTTTATGTTAATCTGCAAGTGCTTTTAGATGAAGAATAGAATTGAATATGTACTACCAGCAGCTTTAAACTTTCTCCCAGAAAGGAGCGAAATTCTGAATACCTAGCATGGAGTAAACAGTGTGTGAGCAGCCCTTCGGTCACCCCAATTAATACTGTTAAGTCCCCAGTGCTACAGAGGAATTATTCCCACTGGGAAATCAGGTTCGGTTATGTCACCTGCCACGGTTAAGTCAAACAGTTGGAGCGAACTGTAAAACCACATGGCACTAAGTGAACACAGACACCCCAAAACCGGTGGCGTGGTCTACACAAACGTGGCGTGGTCACAAACCTGAGAGGTCCCCTCACAGTCCCCCTTGCTCTGCATCTCTGTCAACATCTGTTTTCAGACGACCCTTTCTTACCTGGACCCTCACACATCATTCTCTGGTCTTCCCATCTCTCTCAATCTAGCTCAAACGTTGATTCCTACAGCGCCACTTGGTGAATGGAGTGTGTTCCATTAAAACTAGATTTTCCTTCGGTTCGATAAATCGCGGCGCGTTTTCCTGCCCCAGCACTGAATTAGCTACTGTCTCCTTTTCCTAATGGAGCCTCTCTACCACCCTATCCCCTATCCAATGCTGAAGAGTTCCCTCCACTCCTATCTGCATCCCTTCCTACACTGGTCCTCTGATCACACCCCGCCTTGGATTACAGTTACTTGTATCCACTTTCCACTCTTGAAAATTACTTTCTTCCCTAAGGATTCTACTTACTTTTACGACATCACATTCAGGAATGTGCCATGCTCAAAAGCACTCAAAAACTACTTTGCAAACGTCTAAAACCCTGAGTGAGAAAGCAAGTCAGCCTCCATTTCTCCAGGACGTGCAGCTGCGGCGGGACAGGTGACCGAGCCCTGCTTCCCGGCGTCGTCCGATGCAAACCCGGCACGGTGGGTCAGCCGGGCTGCAGGGCCGCGGGAATGAGTCCTGCTCGCGGGCGGAACGAAGCTGCCCTACCCGCTCCGAAGGGCGCTTGCGGCCCATCCGAGCCCCATATTCGCACTCATGGCTTACCTGCCTGTCTGTCCCGAGCTCCGGCAGCGGGGTGCGCGACTGGAACCGAGAGGGTTGCCTAGGAGACGATTCCCGACCTTTCCTTCCCCGCGGCACATGGCAGGAGGACCCGCTCCTAAACTCGCGCAGGCGCAGAGCCACCACTTCAGTAGCCTCCCCATTATCTCACCGCAAACGCACTCTGGGCCTACCTTGAGGGCCTCAAGTCCCATAAGGCGAGTCTTGCGTTCCTGATCCTTGATAATGAGGAAAGGGCGCCCATATTCGTCGAAGGCAAGGGTCCCCACAGACGTCATGGTGTAGCAGCAAGACTTAGTTTCCCGCACGCCGGCAGTAGCCACTCCTGAACTGAAAACGCACCTTCCTCCCGGAGGAAATGACAGTTTGCGCACGCGCAGTACAGGTCTCGTGAGACTTATTTTTCAACCGAGACTAGTTTCACGCCCGACAGTACCTTCTGGAATTAGCGGCCTTCGGAAACTTCCATCATTCTGTAGGGGGGATTTGAAGACAGGGTGGGAATCTTGAGTACCATGAGTACCCAAGATCAGCTAGAATTTAGTCACTTATTAAGGCTTAATTACTTAGGGTTTCTGAGTAGCGAGTCCCAACTAAGAGTTCCTTCACTTCAAAACTTTTTCTTTCTCCCACCCTGGCTCTGAGAAGATGGTAGAACCCACTTCCGTGTTTCGCTCTCCGGGAAATCTCGCGATGGAGGGAGGAAGAGGTGAGGCCGGAACTTCATGGGGTCTCCCTTAAACTCTGGGGAGGGTTCGCGGGGACTACCTGGGATGTGGGGTGGGCGTAATCGGAGCGCACTCGGGCAGCCTCGGTCGCCTCAATGGGGCCCCTCAGTATCGGTGTGTGGGCGGGCTACCGTTTGGTGCCGTTTCTCAGGTCGTGGGCCTGGCGGCGGGCGCGGACTACTGTCGGTACCGTTCGCGCGCAGCCTGCAAGGGGGTTGCAGGTCGGCTACTTACTCGCCGCGTCTTCTGGAAGTTGTTTAGCCTCTTTGTGCCTCAGATTTCTCGCCTGGACAAATGGCTGTAATAGTGCTGGTGTCCTCCTGACTGGGCTGCTGCTGTAAGGAGCCAGGGAGAACAGTGGCTGGTCTTTTGCACGCAGTGTTTAAGTGTTCGTTCAGTAAACCCCTCATTTGCATAAAGAATCCAGTAACCTGCCCAAGGTTATACCGATGGTAAGAGACAAATTATACAGCCTACTGCTTTGGGTACAAGTGGTCTCACTTTTTTTCTTTTTTTGGTGGCAGTGCTGGGGATTGAACCGAGGACATTTGCACTGAGCTACATCCTCTGCTCTTTTTCTATTTTTAAATTTTGAGGTGGGCCCCCTGAGTTGCTAAGTTGTGATCCTCCTGCCTCAGCCTCCTAGAATGCTGGAACTACAGGCTAACAGGCGTGTGGCACCACAGCCGGCTTTTTTGGTTTGTTTAAAAGAGTCTTGTTTTGTAGTCCTGCCTCCGCCTCAGGAGGAATAGGGTTTACCACCAGTCCCGGCTGGTGTCTTAACCCGTGTTACGCTGACTCAGAAAGATATTTTCTGGTAACCTAACTAGTTAGTACCTTGCTTGGATTTACTTGTGAATTTCCAGCCCCTCTTCACTCCAACTGCTTTATTACTCCCAGGATTTTTTTTTTTTTGGTACCGGGGATCGAACTCAGGACCTTGTCCTTGCGCAGCAGGCGCCGGAACCACTGAGCTAAATCCCCGGCTCCAACTCCCAGGCTCAATAAATGTGGAAATGATGGCAGGAATTATGTTTAGCCCTGGCCTGAGGACCAAGAATTGAACTGACTGGATGATCCGTGATCCATTAGCCCATGCAAATGTCTGGTCCACTGCCTCACTAGACTTAAGAGTGAGGCTCCGAGAGTATTTTATTTATTATTTTTTAAAAAAAATATTTGTTACTGGCTCATAACTAGCACAGAGCAGTGAGATGCTGGCACGTGCATATGAGATAGTTTTGAGTCCAAGGGCATCTTAGATTTTTGTAGTTGGGGCTTATTTCACACTTCTGCTTTGGAAAGACTTTGGTCTTTCCATGTGCAAAATGGCAAATCCTGCAAACGATTTTGCTTATTATCTTGCTATGAAAAATAGACGTCTAATGGCATCCTTTATGCAATTTCCTTTCTGTCAAAACATTTTGACAGGCATGGTCACGCACACCTGTAATCCCAGCATGCTAGAGACTGAGGCAGGAAAATTGCTGAGGCCAGCCTGGACTACATAGTGAGACCCTGTCTCAAAAAAACAAAATAGGGGGCTGGGGATTTGGCTCAGTGGTTTCGCTGCCTGCTGCGCAAGCAGAAGGATCTGAGTTTGATCCCTGGCACCAGAAAGAAACCCCCCCCCCAAAACAAAATAAAACAAAAACTCCACAGCACTGTGTGTGTGTGTGTGATTTTTTCCTAATACAGCAAAGGACACATACTAGGCCAGTACAAGAATGGTTGTACAATACATCATTCTGTAGTTACTAAACTAGTATGCATGTGCAAGTCCACATTGAATAGCCCTCAAATATTGTGACCTTCAGATAAAAACCCCACTTTAAGCATGTGCCTGGGCACAATTCCCTTTGAGCCAGTTCTTTAATCCTGCCTTTTCTTTTTGGTTTGAACTTGGAATATGAACCCTGTATACATTTTTTTGTTGTTGTTGTTACCAGGGATCGAACTCGGGTCCTTGCGCTTGCAAGGCAAGTGACGGAACCACTGAGCTAAATCCCTGGCCCACCTGTATACATTTTTGTACATTTTGGTACACCTGCCTCTGCCTTTAGCTGACCCAAATCTGTCCTTGGAAGTTGTGGTTTTCAGCCAGTCTGAGCAGCAGAGGCAGTGTCTGGAGACTACAGCAGAATAGAGGTTAACCTTGTGCTGTGTTTTACTTTCAAGAATGGATTCTGAAGTAGTCAATGCGCACCACAGCTCTATTTAATAGAATGGTTCCATGTTCCAAAGAGCACATCTGACAGAAATCTCTTAGCATTTATTTACATTATAGTAAATAGTCTTGCATATCTAAACATGGTCAATCAGAAGGATCTGTTGAAATGCTTCTGATTTTAAGTTTGAATTTTCAGGGACTAGTTTTCACTGATAAAAATCAATACATCTTTCATTGAATGGAGCTACCAATATAGTTGCATTGGATTTACATACTAATGTCTTCAAAAGCTCAGGCAAAGGCCATGGATATTGTTTTCTGCGTACAAGTCTTTGTGTGGTTGAAAAACTTGCAGACATAAAAACTTGAGAAGGAAAACTGATTTTTGTTAGGGGACACATTGCTGCTGGTATTATCTTTCTTTAAAATGTAAACAATGTCTTTGTTTAGTCCTAGGGTACACAGAATAAAATACACATAGACATAGAATAAAATACACACAGACCCACCTTCCTGTTAAAAACTCTCTCTCTCTCTGTCTCATCTCACATTCAGTCTTGTGCATGGTACAGTGTTTCAGCTGGCCAGTGTCTGCGTAATGGAAGGGTCTGTCTCTACACGGGAAATTTGGATCGCCTGACTTGTGTGGGTTTAATAACCCGCACAAGTCACGTATCTATTCAGTCATAAAAAAATAAAATACTGATAACAAGGTATAATGTGGAGCTAGGTGCACTGGCGGCACTTCTGTAATCCCAGCTACTTAGGAGGCTGAGGCAAGAGGATGGGACTTTGAGCCCAGCCTCAGCAACTTAATGAGACCTTGTCTCAGTAATAAATTTTAAGAAAGGGTGGGAATGTAGCTCAGAGTGAGAATGTAGCTAGAGATAGAATGCCCCTGGATTCAATCTCCAGTAACACACACACACACACACACACACACACACACACACACACACACCCAGATGAATCTTGAGGGCATTATAAGTGAAAGAATGTGGTCATAGAAGACCACATACTATTTTATCCCATTCCTCTAGGTCTAGAAAATGGGACTCTAGAGACAAAAATAGGTTAGTGCTTACTTGGGGATGGGGTAGGGGGTTCCGGTGGAGTGTGGATTGAGGCAAGTGGGTAGATGACAGCTGAAGGACAAAGGCTTCTTCTAAAGGTAATGAAAATGTTCTAAAATTGGTGGTGGTAGTCGCACACAAGTATGAATAAGCATCGAACTGTCAGGTGTGCCTCTTGTATGTGCATGCATTGTACTGTATCTCAAGGAAGTTTAAGAAATGGAGCCCTTCTCCAAAATGAGTCTTGAGAAGGATAATGGCAGTTACCAGTTGTCCCTTACTTTTCCAGTCCTGGGCTAAGTGCTTTTTATGCGCTATTTAACCAGTCTAGCAATTAAAAGATTTCAAAATCTTTTAAACAGTTTTCAAATTGTGGAAGAATAGATATTAATAATTATATATTAGATAATTATTGTAACTATATATAATTATTTCTATGTCTTACTGGTGAGCACACCATGCCTTAGGAAAAGCTTGCTTAATGTGAGCTTTAGTTCAGTTGTAAACAACTAGGTGAAGTTCTGAGCTTCCAGCAGCATGTGACCGAAGTCCTCTTGGCCCACGGTGTGCTGTTAGGATGCCCACAGGGTGGCTGTGTGCATGGGGAGACAAATGTACCTTGATGTCGCTTATAGGCTTCTCCATACCGTGCCAAAGTCATCGCTGAGATGATGGGAAACACTGGATTTCTATCAAGCATCATGAGCCACATTTTCCTAGTTTTATTTTACCTCTATCACTAGCACTTGTAGCAGACTTTTTCCCTCAAGTTGGTTTTTCATTATGAAACCAGTTTTGTAAAATACATTTTTATTAGAGCCTATTAATTTTACAAAATACTGGGTTTTTAATGTGGTCTTTTCACCCATGCATAGAATTTTGATCACACTCACCCTCTAATATCCTCTCTTATATCCCCCCTACCTTCATTCTCTTCCTCCTGTCTAATCAGTCTATTTTCTACTTTCATTTTTTTTTTTTTAAGATTTCACATATTAGGGAAAATGTGATACTTGCCTTTCTGAATCTGGATTATCTTCACACAATTATTTCCAGTTCCATTCATTTTCCTACAAATGACATAATTTTGCTCTTATGGTGGAATAGTACTCCATTGTATTCTACACCACCTTTTATTTATTCACTCATCTGTTGATGAGCTCTTGGGCTGATTCTGCATCCTGTCTGTTGGGAATCACGCTGCAGGGGATGTTGGTGTGCAGGAATCCCTGTATTATGCTGAGTTTAATTCCTTCGGTCTATACTGAGGACTGGCGTAGCTGGGCATATGGTAGTTGTATTTTTATTTTTTGAGGAACCTCCATACAGATTTCCATAGCGGCTGTATTAATTTATATTCCTACCAGCAGTGTAGGTTCCTTTTCCTCTACATTCTCACCAGCATTTATTACTTTTGTATTCCTGACAACAATCATTCTGACTGGGTGAGATAGAATCTCAGTGTAGTTTTAATTTGCATTTCCCTAAATTAGGCTAAAGATATTGAATATTTTTTCATATACTTATTGGTTATTTGTACTTCTATTAAGAAATTTCTGTTCAGTTCATTTGGCCTTTTGTTTTGGTACCAGGGATTGAACTCGGGACCTTGTGCTTGCGAGGCAGGCGCTGGAATCACTGAGCTAAATCCCCATCATTTGGCCTTTTATTGATTGGTCTCTTTTGCCACGTGTGGTGGCACACCCCTGTAATCCCAGCATTTAGGAGGCTGAGGCAGGAGGAGTGCCATGAGTTTAAGGCCAGCCTGGACTATAGAGCAAGACCACATCTAAAAAAAAAAAAAAAAGGAAAAATGATTGGGCTGCTTTGTTTTGGTATGTGTTCAAGTTTTTCAGTTCTGTATTTTATTATTTATTTATTTTTTTGGTCCTGGGGATCAAACTCAGGACCTTGCGCTTGCGAGGCAGGCGGCAGAACCACTGAGCTAAATCCCCGGCCCAAGTTCTGTATTTTAGATATTCATCCTCGGTTAGAAGAAACCAGTTTTGGAAAACTCTCCCAGGTCCTCCGAAACCAGAATAAAGCCATGCTGCTTGCTAGGGATGCCAGAGGTGTGCCAGCTGCCCTGGATCTGCTGCTGTGTGCCTGTTTTTGGAGCGCCCTGCATTCACATTTGTACTTCAGCAGAACGCGTAGTCTTGCCCATGGGTGCCATATGCAGAGTGGACCCTTCAAAGATGGGTACATTCTAATCACTGCAAACTGTGCAGATGTGAATTAGGATCTGGAGATGGGAGGTCACCCTGGGCTATGGGGGGGGCAGTGTTTTCCCAGGGGTCCTTGTAAAGAAAGAGGGAGACAGGAATGTTACATCAGGAGATGCTGGGATGGAAGCAGAGGTTGGTGCGGCATTGATCAGAAGCCAACCTGAAAAACAAGGGCACTGGTCCTGCCTTAGTCTCTGGGAAGAGGGCAGCCCTGCTGCCCCAATGCAGGTTCTTACCCTCTGCACGTGTGCTCATGAATGCATGTGCTTTTGTGCCAACAAGTGTGTGGCAGTTTCTTCATGCAGTGATGAACTAATACAGTGGTCTGTGGACGCCATGCTGACCACAAAGCAGCTGTGAAGCCTGTTGTCATCGCCCCTCACCCTCTTCTGCTCTCTACTGATTTGTGGGCTTCTGACCTCACCCCTCACTGGCTGGGGGGCCGCTGCTCCAGGGAAGCTGGTCTGACACCTGTGGGGCTCAGCGTGACCCCCAGCAGTAATTGATGACAGCGGGGAGACCACTTCTGCCTCCGGTGTACCTGGCCCATCCTGAGTGTGGTACCTCCATCTCTTCCTTTCATTTTCACAACCTGGAACCCCGCTTTATGGAGCAGGAAGCAGAGGTTCAGTGGGGAGAAGGGATTCGGGGTCACACCAGAAGTAAAGTGGCAGTGCTGGGATCATTGCCACGGCTGCCTCCAGAGGGGCCTTGCACCCCATCTTATGCTGTGCCTGTCATTAATCAATTCGAAGTTCGTATCAGTTTCCTATCCCAATGAGGGTGCCACAGAGGATACGTAAGGCCACATCCACTTCTCTGCAGCCAGTGATTGGCGTCTTTTTGCTTTATTCCATGCTTGTGATAGTACTGAAATGACTTAGTTTTTGTTCATGATCTGCTTTAAGAATTAATAAGTCTCTTTATTACTATACTTACTTAAGAGTTTGGTGCGCTGGGGATTTAGCTCAGTGGTTCCGCCACCTGCCTCACAAGCACAAGGTCCCAAGTTCGATCCCCAGTACCAAAAAAACCTCAAGAGTTTGGTAAAACCTGATTTTTGTCTCTTCTGTTACTTCAAAATTGTATTTGTGCCACTAAATTACAGATGTCAGGCCAATTTTGATGTGGAATCCTTTCATTCTACTAGAAATAGGGTAGACATTTTCATGCTTATTTGTCTAGGTGTTCTTCATTCAAAAGATAAAAACAGAGTTTGTGGTTACAATTTGTATGAATAGACATTGAATTAGTAAATTACAAGTTTGTTTGTTTGGTTTTGTTTTTGGTACCAGGGATCAACTCATGACCTTGCGCTTGTGAGGCAGGCTTTTGTTTTGTTTTTTGAGGCAGGGTCTTGCGATGTACCCCAGGCTGGCCTCAAACTTCTGGCAGTACTTGCGCCTCCACCTCCCAAGTGCTGGGATTATAGGTGTGCACCACCACGCCCAGGCACTAGATTTTTTTTTTTTTTTTTTTTTTTTTTGGTACCAGGGATCAAGCTCGGGTCCTTGCGCCTGTGAAGCAGGCGGTGGAACCACTGAGCTAAATCCCTGGCCCTTAGATAAGGTTTTTTTGGTTTTTTTTTTTGGTACCGGGGATCGAACTCGGGTCCTTGCGCTTGTGCAGCAGGCAGTGAAACCACTGAGCTAAATCCCCGGCCCTCTTAGATAGGTTTTAATATATTGTTTTCTCAGGATGACTCTGAGACACACACAAAAGCAGTATATTGGAAAGAAAAGATTTCAGTTTTTCATCAGTATTGAATAATTTTCTTCAAATCATTTAAATTTTGTTAGTGGGATTTAGAACTCATTGTGGAATCCTACAATTCCACAATTGGAATGTGATTGTGACTGAATTCAGCTAAATATAAAAGCACAATTTGTCAGTATGAGTTGCACAAAAAAGTGCAGTCTTGGGCTTCAGCTTGTGCCACTTGTGTTTTCTGCTTGCTGCCAACGCAGGTGCACCCTCAGAAGTGCTTCAAGAAGAAAGACAGTGTGGACACGGTGTCCCTCCGAGTTCCGAAGCTAGCAGCGTGAAGAGAAGCGGTTGGGGGCTCTTGTTCACTGGTGTTGTTGGCGGGGCCCTCGTGGCCGTGTATGCTGTAGCAACACCATTTATCACACCAGCCCTCCGGAAGATCTGTTTGCCTTTTGTACCTGCAACTGCAAAGCAGATTGAAAATGTGATGAAGATGCTGCGGCACAGACGAGGGTCCCTGGTAGACATTGGCAGCGGTGATGGACGTGTTGTGAGTGGTCAGAACATCTGAAGTGTGGATCCAGAATGGCTGAAATTTCTCTTTACATTTACTATAGTACAGGCTTACACAAAGACTTGCCAAACCATTCTGACAGTTGGAGAAAGTGGTTGTTTCATGTTGTATTTGTTTGGCTAAACTGTCAGGCCACCAGCATATGTGTGGAATTCATTTTTCATAGATTTAATTTCTTCTTAAAGGAGAAAGTACTCTGTATATATGCTAGGTAAAAAAGAGCACTTCATCGATAATTATCAACTGTCTATTAAAATCTGTGGGCTAATAGAGGTAGCGCAATTGGACGAAACATTCAGTTACAGAGTTTCATTATATTTACATTTCTCTATATTTATAGATTTAGAATTCCTATGGGGTACTATAGAGCTAAACAAGAGCCAGTGGTGAACCCCCACTGAACTGAAAGATCAAAGATTTGGCAACTTGGCTTCCTTTTGGAAACTTTATCTATACACCATAGGATTTGCCACATTACCATTTTGAGGAACATCATTCAGTGATATGAAGTACATTCTTATTGTTCAACCATCACTACCACTCACCTCCAGAACTCTTTCCATCTTGCAATGAAATTGAATTTATTAAGCAGTAATTCTCCAGTCCCTTCTTTCCCCCATTCTGGCAAGCACCAGTGTTTATTTTTTTGGTACTGGGGATCGAACTTGGGATCTTGTGCTTTTGAAGCAGGAGCCGGAACCACTGAGCTAAATCCCCGGCCCACCAGTGTTAATTTCTGAGAAACTGGGAGACGTATATAGTAATTGGGAGGAAAGTTTTAAGGCCATATTTGAATCCTTCATATACTTGAATGGTACCTTCTGGTTTCTGAGGAAATGGTTCCATGCAGCCCTGTGTCTGAAGGTGATGTCAGGTGAACAACCACAGGGTGGGGGCTGGGCAGGTGGGTCAAGAGACCTAGGACCATTTGACTTCCCTCCTGTCACTGAAAGGCTGGTGGGAGACACTGCTGGCTTTGTTCAAATGCATTCCATTTTACCTTTACCTGCTTTCCGGTTAGAGGACACGTCACTGAATTCTAAGGAAATGTGTGACTACTTGCAGGTCTGCCTGACAGGATACTTTATACAATATTATTACTTGTTTGCAAAACCATCCTCCTGGGTGCAGTCATTTCATCCTGTGCTGTGCTGGCCCACTGATGGGAAGACATGGCAGACTTTCAGCAACTTCCTGTTAGACCTGCCCAGGTGCTGGCTAAACCAGCATGAACTTTGCAGTTGTCCAATGCAAGTATTTACTGATACTCGAGGTGAAGTCTGTGACAGAAATAGGAACTGAGTCCTAATAGGTTGGTCATCACCCTGTCCAAAAGCCACCTTCCTCTGGAGAGGATGCATTTAAAATTTTTTTTCCATTACTGGGGATCGAACTCAGGACCTTGTGCTTGCAAGGCAGGTGCGGCACTACTGAGCTAAATCCCTGGCCCTGTGAGGAGGCATTTTTAAATGGTGTCTTTGACAAAGGATGTGCTTTTTGATGGGATGTTTTAAGACTATAAACGTACATAGGAAATATGCATATTATTTGACTATGTATATTGATTTTTCTTCTTTGTGATACATCTTGGCCTCTCTTTAGGTAATAGCAGCTGCAGAAGAAGGATTCACAGCGGTTGGTTATGAATTAAATCCATGGCTGGTTTGGTATTCCAGGTACCGAGCTTGGAGAGCAGGCAGCTCAGCCACATTTTATATTTCAGATTTATGGAAGGTATGGAAGGCAGAGAACGGTCCTAGAAACAGCCATCAAAAAATTTATTACTAATGAAAACATGAAAGATTTGTTAAAAGAAAACTATTTAAAATCCAAGCGAATATTTTGTCATAATGAAGTATGTTCACATTTTAACCTGATAGATTTTATAGACAGGCTCAACTTTAGAGTAGAAGCTTAAAGCTTTTTCATATGATAGGTCAGTGGCAGCGAACCTATGGCACATGTGCTGCAGCAAGCTGTTTGTATCTCTGAAAGCTCTAAAAGGTTTGCCATCACTGTGATAGGTAATGTGAATCCTACCAATTTATTTCCTAAGTGAAAATGTTCTGATTTTGTTTGTTATGAAATAACGAGATTTTACATCTCACTTGGGGATCTTATATACATTGTTCTTAATACACATGCAAGTGTTTTTTTTTTCCTGCATGCATGTATGTTTGTACATTTAGACAGGGACTGAGATGGGTGATGGAAAAAGAAAGCATCCACTAACCAGGCTCCTGGTCCTCATAAAGTGTGAGGAACTTCAGTTTATTTGGGCTCTCAAAAGGCCCTATAATTTTGCTTTAGAAATGCTCCATAATTTTTTTCTTGTTTTGTTTTTTGGAACTGGGGATCGAACTCAGGACCTTGCACTTGCAAGGCAGGTGCAGCGCCACTGAACTAAATCCCTAGCCCCTATGATTTTTTTCTTAAATAAGAATTTCCACTGTAATACTGTCATCAGTAGCTCATAAAAATTCACTTGAGTTTTGCTTGCGTTGTTTTTCATACTATATAACTAAACGATCTCTCTATAGAGTAAATAAGACTTTTATGGGGCAATAAGAATTTTGCCTGGCAAAGCACTTGTCCCGCCCACTTTTTCAACTATTGAAAGACCATTTTACTGCACTTTTTGTGTAGTATTTAGAGAAGAGGAGATCAGAAGTCTAAGAATGGTTCAACATAAAACTGGTGGCTCTGAAAAACTAAAAAAATCGGGTGGGTCTGAATTTTTTTTTTTTTTTTTTAAGGGTAACAAGGATTTATATTTATTAAAGGCAGAAAAGAAATACACTCTTCAGAGTGAGATCGGGGGCTGAGAAGGCTCATAGCTGCCATGAGGTTAACGCCCAGGCCTTCCTAGAGCCTTCTCTCCCATCCGAAACTGGAATTTGGGACGTTTGTCCTATCAGAAGCTCACCTGGTCTGACTTCAGATCTAAAATGTCCCATCAAAGGCTTGCTTGATTTCACACCAGATGAATTTTTTTTTTTTTGAGACAGGTTCTTGCTGTGTAGTCCAGGCTGGCCTTGAACTCACTCTGTAGCACAACCTGGCCTCAAACTCGCAGTGATCCTGCTCCCTCGGTCTCCCCAGGGCTAGGATACCCGGCATATGCCTTGTGTTTTCTTACTAAGCTGGTTCTGTGTGTGTGGAGTAGAGCGGTCACTGAGTGTCACAGGATCCCCGGGGTGGGCCCGCATGGAGCCCCAGTGTGGACGAGCTGAATTACATGGAGGCGTCTGAAAACCTCACGAACGGAATCTCCGCAAAGGCGGGGCTCTTTGCTTCGAGCAGCGTTCCTCTCAGGCGTCTGTAAAAGTCACATTGGCAAAGGGGAAACGCTCATGTCTGACTTCTTAGAGTTAATATCCCCGTCGTTCCCTCTCGCCTAGGTTACCTTCTCGCAGTACTCGAACGTGGTGGTCTTCGGCGTGCCCCAGATGGTGAGTGCGGCCGCGCTTCCGGTCCGCTCCTAGGCCCGTTTCCGGTTCTGGTTCCAGCAGGGACCCCGCTGCCCTTCCAGCGCCCCTCACCTTGTCCGGGGCCTTCCGGGGCCTTCCCGGGAGCAGGGGACCTCGGCTCGGTGCTTTAATAAAACTTCAGGCCTGCCGAGCTCCATTGTACAAGACACAGGCCTACTTTTGAACTTTTGTTTCAGATAAAAATCTGTCTCCCTGCGCCTTAAAAATTCCGATTTGAAAACGGCTTTACGAGGTGCCAGTGGTTTGTGATTTTCACAACTGCTCACTTAGTCGCAGCGAGATCATTCGGGGGAGTTAATGGGATGTTCCCTAGGGCTGATCATTCCACCTCCAGTTCCGCAGGAAGAGTTTTCAGGGTGGATATGCATTGACTAGTTTCCATTTACCCCAATTGACTGATTTGCCGAAGAACTGAATATTGAACTTTGATTATATACTTTCACAAGTAATAAAACTGAAGAATTGGGCTGAAAATGGTCCCTCAGCCTTTGACAAGATGGGCAGGGTGGGATGCTTCTGCCATAACTGCTGGTTTACGTGCCAGAGGAAGAAATAAATCCCTTTGTACTTTCCAAAGTCTATAATTGTTGCTGTAGTAATGCTGGTGGAATTAGATGTTTACTGTAATGCCACTATAAGACTGATATGGATGGTTTTTAATTTTAGAAAAGGAAATTTACATTTTTGTTCTTTTATTCATCCTTAATTTTTATGTAAGATGTTTCAATGCTTGGAGAATTCATTCTTACTATTAGGACCTTCACTGTATTACCATTTTCTTTAATTTTGTTTCTTTGTTCTTTTTGAGATAGGGTCTTGCTATGTAGTTCAGGCTGCTCTTGAACTCACTGTGTAGCCAGGCTGGCTTTGGACATGCGGCTGTCCTCCTGCCTTAGCCTTCTGAGTGCTAGGATTACAGGTGTGCTCCACCAGGTTTTCTGTAATTGTTTAAAGCCTGACATTTTCTTTAATTGTTTAAAGGCAATTCAGAAATGCTTTTGTTGTCTGTTCTTGAAAGTGGAGGTATTCTTTGTGTTTGTAATTCTCACTGGCCCTGAGATTAGGACCAGACTTGGGTGTCTATGCTGGTCAGGAAGTGAAAACACATAGAAGGGCCTGATCCTCAGTCAGTTTGAACAACTGGTGTTAGAGAATTGATGTGGAATTTTGATGGTGATCTACTCCTTATTGTGATGTTTTGGCTTTCCTTTTGAAGTGGAATAGTTAGCATTTGAGAGATAAGTAATTTTCATTTGAATTCCATGCTTCGTTTAAAAGGAAGGTTCATGCTTCCTGGGAACTCTGCTGAGGACAGGATGCTGAGCCGAGGTATTTTCGCGTGCCCAGCGGGGGGCAGCAGCGTCCTTCGGAAAAGCCTGCTGCTTCCCATCAGCCTGCAGTGTGCACGGAGCTGGCCTTGCACCGGGGCAGTGGGAGTCTTACCGCTTCCATAAGCGCTTTTGCAGTTCTCCCCAGCCGAGCCGAGCCGAGGAGCGTGGAGCAGTCCCTGTCCCGGGAAACCGGGAGTAGCTGAGACTCGGGGAGTAGCTGTCCGCCCTGGAGCAGGAGGCCCAGTGGGCTGTGTCCGCGCCGCGGTGTTGACCACGGGCGTGGAGGCCCAGAGGCTTCTGGTCGGGAAGGCTGAGCCGCGCTTTTGGGGGCCTGACGCCTTACGCAGCAGAGGCAGTGGGAGGCCGGGGCTGCGGCCTGGGAGTCGGCGTTGCCCGGGCTGTGCTGTGCCCCAGAAGCCCCCAGTGGTAGTTGACCGCCGGCCAGGAGGGGAAACCCTGGCGCAGTCAGCGCTCCGCCCTGCTTCTGCCCGAAGACCGATGGTTCCCGAGAACTTCGCTGTAGGAGCACAGCCAGCGTCTGACATCACGGGACGGGAATCGCGTTTGGCTCTGCAGTGCCCTTGCCAGGACTGCAGACCCCAGTTTGACATGAGCCCCTTTTCAGAATGCAGGACACAGTCCGGGACAGGCCTGTCACACCCTGATAAAAACCGCTGGAGACTTCCTGCTGAACCTGACCTGAGGGTGAGGCCCTCACCTGGGGGGGGGGGCCCTGAGCCTCCTGCCCACTCCTCCTTCGCCTCTCACCCTCTCCCTGGCCCTGCCCTTGCCTGGGTCTCTCTTCCCAAGGCCTGGGCTGTCCCTTATCACTGGCAGGAGTGACATCGATAGACACTTACGCTTACGGGCTAGCTGTCCTCTCCTCTGTCAGCCATCCCTGATCCCCGAGGAGAGGAGGCGAGCTCCAGTGCCATCTCCCACTCCCGAGGCACCACGCCTGCCCTGGCCACAGAAGCTGCGGTGTTTGTGTCTTCACTGCGCCGAGAGCTCTGGGTGGAATCGACTGTGGCTGCATGGACCCTCGAGCCCCAGCACCGCGCTGTGGGGCACAAAGTAATCACTCAGTGAACACGGGTGACCAAGTGTGGAGGGCACACCCAGACCCTTACACTTCCCAGAGGCCATTCACTCTCATGACTTCGAGGAACGAACAGTTTAGTTTTAGTTATGGATTGTTAGCAGTGGAAGAGGAAAGATGTTGTCACCATGTTCTGATAGAGCAAAATGACTCAGGACCGGATCACTTATCCTGCCTTCCTTTGTGTACTCCACAGCTAAGGCCACACACACACCAAGCACCAGGCCCTTCCTAATCACTTGGAATCAGTGCTTTGGTGAAGGGCAGGAAACACTCTGCCTCCAGGTGTTTCTGTGCCTGGGGAAGGAGAGGCAGGTGTTAAATAGCTACCTGTGTAAAATGCATCTCACAGGAGAAAGGGATGGGTGTTATGGAGGAATTAAAAGCGAGGGAGCGGCAGGGTGGGGTCAGTGGTGTGTGCAAGTTGGGTTGCAGGAGCAGCAAGCGGTGGGAGAACACTCAGTGGTCATGAAGATCACTGGCCTTCTCAGGGACAGTAGCCACAGACCAGAGAGCAGAGGCATGCAGGGCCCGCTGGGCAGAGACCAAGAGGGGCCGCCTCAGGGAGTGGTCCGTGTGTGAAGTGGGGGTCGGAGTCAGTTTGTGAGCCCTCAGGGGTCTCCAGGAAGCTGAGGTTGGGGTGTGGACCAGGGTGGGTGGGCAGGCGAGAAGCGGTCACAGCGGATGCATGTGAAGATGGAATCAACAGGATTAGCGGCCAGATCCAAGAAGAGGGGGAGAGAGAGAGAGAGAGAGACAGACTCGAGGAACCTGCTGGAGCGCCCAGATGATGCTTAGGGTTGCAGTGAGCTGAGCTGGGCGAGGTGTGGGACCAGGAAGGTAGCTCAGGGGCGGAGTGTTTGTCTAGAGAGTGCAATGTGCACGAGACTCCAGATTCAGTTCACGCGGGTTGGTTGATCGGTCTCATGCCTTTGAGCTGGTTCTAGCTTGTGTTTAAAGTTTTGAAGCTATAATTAGACTAAGATGAGTTTGTGTCACTTTGAAACCTAAATTGTATGAATAATTTTGAATTCCATTAGACAGGCATGACACACCGTGCTTCTCTTTGTGTTTGATATCAAGAACCAGATTCATTGCATATTTATGTGTAATTTAGTCAGTTAATTTCTTAGGATTAAAATAGCTCCTTTCATTTTTAGGTTTATCTTGACTTAGCATATGACAATCATTTGGAAATAAATGAAACTATGAAAGGGAAAAGGAGAATAATGGTAATATGAATAAGTTTACAATTATCCTTTTTATGAACAAAATTACCATGAAAAACCTCTGATATTTTAGAAGAACACATATTGTCTCATTCTGTGCTTATTTAATTTTTCCCTCAAGGACTAACACATTTTTTAAAAAGAATCTTTTACTGGCTGTTAGGAGAATACAAATTTTCTATCTTTCTTGGAATTTATCCTTTGTTACCCTAGTATTGATGGTAGCGATGAATTAGGATTTGGGCTTTAGCTATGAAGATGCAGCATTGCTGTTAAGGAAAAAGTACTGCCAGCAGTAATTCTAAGACAGTGTCCATTGTATGTTTTATTCTCGTTTCAGAGATGTTAAAAATGTGTTTAAAATATATCATACAGGGTATGGTGAAATAGATAAGTAATTTAACACTTTTTTCTTATTTCAATTACTGCCATATCATCATTTTAGTTAGAAAACTGGAAATCTCTACTAGAGATCTGCTAAAAATGGCATCTTTTATAATTGATACCAGAAGGTGTTCTTATAATTGCTGCTAATGTGTCTCTGTATGATAATGGATTGTTTGGTAATGTATTTGTGCCCTGAAGTGATCTTTGTTATAAATATTTTCAGGGACTCATAAATCCAGAAGAGCATTTTGGGATCACTGCTCTTCCTCCATCATTCACGGAAGTAATGGCTGTTGCTCTCCACAGATGCCACAGCTGGAGAAGAAACTTGAACAGGAACTTGAGGAGGACGCCAGAGTCATCGCGTGCAGGTTCCCTTTCCCGCACTGGACACCAGACCACGTCGTTGGAGCCGGAGTGGACACCGTGTGGGCTTATGATATGGGCACTTTGAGGGGAAGGGAGAAGAGGCCCTGAAGGGCCAGCATCTGCAGTTGGCCATTCCAGTGGAGACTTTATGGAGCATGCTTCTCTGCCACGTTGGTGGTCGTCTTCCATTGGAAACTTACAGTCATGTCAGCATCGGCATGTTTTCCTTTGGTAAGGACTGAAAAATTAGTTTCTTCCTTAACTTTTGGAGAAAACAAATGGAAGTTAAGAGAAAACAGGAAGATTTAAAATCCACTTTTAATGGAATATTCTAAAAAAAGTGCATACTGCCTTGTCATGCACTCGGGTGTGTCAAAATATGAGAAAGTGATGGAAAGGTTCATGGCTTCTGAAAATGTCAGCAACGTTTTCCATTGTAAACAACATGGCCTAACGCCACAGATGAGATGACACAGTGTTTAGAGTGTGCAGATTCCCAAATGTTTGCACTGTGCTGTAACTTTACTCATACTTAAGATTTATCTCTTTTCTGTACGTTATGGAAAAATTCACTTTCTAGAGGACTCAGTAGGTATTTATATTTATGGCATTTATTAGGCATCATTTGCTCCAAGATTAGTAGATTGCTGCATGTTATTGAGTCTAACACATATATTTGTGTACGTGTATATGTATGTATGCAAGTGGGTGTGAATAACATGCATTTTAACATTTCTGGAATTGTGACATACCTTCCCAATAAAGGCATTTGTAGCTTTAATTGGCAGTGCTGTACATCTCAGTGAAGTTCTCCATTAAATGGACTTGATGAAGTACAGTACTCAGCGAGGATTCCTGATATGATGGCTTAACTAGTAATGATTAAGGAGTAAAATAAGCAGAACATGGAAGCACATGCTTGTTATCCCACTTGGGGGACTGAGGCAGGAGATCCCAAGTTTGAAGCCAGCCTGGCAACTTAGGGGATGGGGGTATAGCTCAGCGGTAAAGTGCTTGCCTATGTCCTGGGTTCAATCCTTAGTACTGCAAAAAAAAAAAAAAAAAGTATAATAAATGATTGTGAGCTTTGACTTAAGCCCACGTGGGTATAGATCCTTGCTTTGTCATCAGCAGGAGCCTTGGACAGTGGCTTTTCTCTCCAAGCCTCGGTTTCCTGAGCATCCCACTAGTTGGATTAATGACACACTGAATGGGGAACTGGGGACCAATTTGTAAACCTCACAGCACATAGTCTTTGGTGTGTAAATGGTATTTATTATTTTAGACACTAAGGAAAACTTATTCATGGAAGTTGGAAGCTGCCGATTATTTCTGCTAGTCACCTCTTCATCTTATTAGAGCAACCATTTAGTATTTTTCATTTATGAGAAGAGACTTGACTGATTTAGATAAAAGACAAGGAAAGCCTTTAGATATGAGAAGACAAGCTTCATATATCTGAGAAATGAACACCGAGTGGTGGCTCAAATAATCTCAGAAAAGAAAGAAACTCTCACTCATAAACCTGAAACCTGAATACCGATTTGTCTTAATGGAGACTTAGTAAAAATGGACGGTTGCATCTTTAACCAAACTGCTAAGAATACGATCAATTTCCTAATATCCATCCAAGTGAGAACTGTCTGTCTGGGGACCCACTCAGTCATCCATCGTCCCATTCAGTGTGCTGAGTGTCCACTCGGAAATAAGTGAAGGGACCCCCTGGGCCTGGCCTCATGGAATTCCTGTTCTAGAAGGGGAGACAAATAAATAAGCAAATTTCCACATGTGAGTTCTCTGGAAGAAGTTGCAGTTACACAGAGAGCAACTGTACATGTTTTGGATGAGGGACGGGTTGCTTTGGACGTTTGTCATGTGGTTGGCTGTTACCGTCCACCCCTTTCTCCAGATCCCCAGTGTCCTCTGAAGAGTGAATTCTCTTCAGCTCTTACTGTCTGCCTGTCCTTGTCATCTTTCACTCTAGCCAGTCCTGTAGTTTTTCTGGGCACACTTGGAGAAGGACCCATAGTCGCTTCCTGCAGATGGATGTGGCGGATCGAGGCAGGGTTTGTGGAACAGTGGAGATATTCAGGTTTTCCCAGAAGTTTCTCTGGTGGGTTTGTAGAAACCTCCAGTTTTGTGCAGTCATTAATAACTTGCTATCTTTTGAGTTTCTCCTTTAGCTCTCAGAGAATTAGATGTTGCTTGCTCCTACAACTTCAGAGTAAAATTGTAGAGGTGTTGTGATTCGGGTCTGTAGGATCTGGAATTGCTTTGTAAAATTGTGGCTTATAAAGTAAACTGCAATAAGGATTTTCCCTCTCACAGTTGCTGTTGCTGCTGCTTCTCCCTCCTCTTTCTCCTCCTCCTCCTCCTCTTTTTTTTTATCAATTATATGGTTAAGGACACTGATCAAATTTGTGCGTATGACACAAGGTAGGGAGTGAGGGCTACTGTGTCTGATGCCAAAGTTAGAAATCAAGAGGCCAGTTATTTATCAAGTATTAAGTTAACACTCGATAAAATTTAAAGAATCAATAGAGGACTGGTGATATAGCTCAGTAGTAAAGTGTTGGAAGGAAAGAAGGAAGGAAGGAAAGAAGGAAGAGAGGAGATAGTTTAGGGCCAATTTTGCCCTGCAGGAGCCTGGATGGACTGATCCTGGGGTTTCCATTGACACTTTGGCCAATGATTTAAGAGTTCTCCCCTCTGAATGCATATTTCTCAAAAGTATGGTGCCCAGGATGTGACCCCAGTGTTTGCCAGGTGTGCCAGCTGGGCCTCATCAGACCCTTGGCACTTCGGGTGTTCAGACTCCCTCAAATGTTTAGCTCTACCCAGTGCACATGAAACCATTTTTAAAGATTTAGAAAGGAGGCTGTCTTCCAGATACACTGTTTGTTCACCATTACTGGGAGACAGTGTACACTGTGGCAAGTTGTAGTCAAACAATAGAAGAAATGCAAGATCCTTGACATTTAAATCACCTGGATAGATGTCCTCCCTCTGCCGAAGAACCCTCCCCGGTGGCTGAAGCTGTGAAACACGTGGGTGTGGAGAAAGACATGTTCTGAAGTCCACGATTCTGGTGACCTGGATATGACAGGTGCTCTTAGCTTAGCCTTGGCTGATTTAGCCCTGGCTGACACTTTGTGGGAAAGATCTCTTAGTCATGGCAGAGCACAGGACAGAAAGCTGCTTAAATCTCAGTGAACAGGTACACGAATAGAAAATACACTAGTGTGTCTTGCTGCCCTCAGAGCCATGCCTGACCTAGTTTGCCCAGTGCTTCACTGAAGTCATGTGGGCCATCATGGGATGTCCTCACCCAGCTGGGCAGGAAGATCCGCAGGCCTCTGACCCAGGTGGCCCATCCTGGAGCAGGGGACGCTAGCGGGAATGAAGCTGTGCAAACCTGCTTGTTTCCTACCTTACAGCCATTCTCCCTGTCTTGCTAGCAGAATCCCATTTTTCAGGTGTCAGGCATTGGTGTGTTCAGGGAAGATGGGCCCAGCCACTTGTCTGAGCACCTCCCTCTTTGCCATGGGTGCCAGGGTGGTCAGTTGGCAGTGGGCACGTGAACAGCTGCTGCTGCTGAATTGGAGGGAAGTCTGTGGGGAGCACAGGAAGGGCCTTTGTTACTAAGAGACTGAGATGCTCAAGGACCAAGCACCCTTCCTGGCTTTGGATGTGCTCTATACTGGAAGCTTTAGCAGCGATTCTGTAGCCATGAGGGAATGTGGAGATGAAAGCTGAGATGTGGAGCAGACAGACAGATGCAGTCTTGATCATAAAGATGGTGCTGAGCTGCTGACCCTACCTGGAAGCCCCCTGCTTCAGGGCACCTCTGTAAGTGAAGCAATATATCCATGGTGTTTTGCGCTGCCGTTACCTGGGTGTCATCTGTACGTTCATGGTCCTTTGACGATGGGAGAGTGAGGGCCGAACTGGGGTAAGGGGAACTGACAGTGTGGAATGGCCGGTCCCCATGAGGCCACTGTGGTGAGGACTGGCAGAGGCAGCCCTTTCTGGCAAGGCTAGGAGGGGCGTCAGAAGAGAGTGAGGGATGGGAGCTCCCAGGGCCAGGGCCACTCACCGATTAGCTCCCAGAACTGTTGCTTGGGGGCATTGTACTAAGTCAAGGGGGCTGTGACAGGTGAACAAATGGCTCCTTAGGGACACCACCATCTCAGCAGGGCATCCTGTTCTTGGGGGCATGGAGGGGTGAGTCAGCAGAGCTTCAGCCATGTCCCTGTTGCAGAGAGTTTTATAGGGGCAGAGATTATTTCTCAGCACTGGAGAGAAATTAGGGAATGAAAGGGAAGAAATCACCTTCGGATTGCCTTTCTGAGCAGTAGGACTGGCATGTGTAGGAGCGGCTAACTCAGAGGAGTCACAACCAGCTCTGTCTGGTCTTCTCCCAGCCCTGGACCACGTTTCCTCAGTGCTCATGAGGAAAGGAAGTGGTGGGAGTCTCGTTGCAAAAGCCTTCCTTGGTTGGCTGGTGGGAAGGGAAGCAAACCTCCCTGTATGGCTGCATCAGCTCCAGAAGTTCCTCTGGGCCCCTGTGGGTGAGCCCAGCAGTGCAGGTGGCAATGCCCTTACACGGGAGGTGCCCTGGGGAGAGGACTCCTGGTCCTGCCTCACGCAGTCTGTCCCCACACTAACAATGGCTTTGATGGATGATATTAAAAAAAACAAAAGAGAGCAGGGAACAGGAGAAGCCACGTGGATAAATGGAAATGAACTCCGGATGTCTGGAAAACACCTTCTCGGAGGCATAGTTACAGAGGCTGTAACCGTCTCCTCTGAACGGAGGATGTTTAAAGGCAGAGTGGCAGGGTTGTTGAATATTTGAAGGGTTGTCCTGTGTATTAATTAGTCAGCCCTCTTGTCACTGAGACACACTACCTCCTACCAAGAACGTAAAGGAAGAGAGGTTATTTGGGTCACAGTTTCCCGTGGGTTCAGTCCATGGTCTGCTGGCTCCAAGGCAGAAACAGCATGGTGGAAGGGCCTGGTGGAGAACAGCTGCTCATCCCAGGGCAGCCAGGAAGCAGAGTGAGAGGGGAGGAGCAGGGGCCAGAATATACCTCTCCAGGTCACACCCCAGGGACGACCTGCAGCCAGGCCCTGCCTCCTAACAGTATAGTCAGCTACCAAACTCATCAACAGAGGACTCCATTGATGAGCGCAGCACCCCATGATCCAGTCACCGTCGTACCTGTGAGACTTTGGGGGACTTCTTAGATCTGAAACTTAACACCATGTAGAAGAGAGGAAAGTAAGAACATTACCAAGGGCCAGGGGTTCTGTGTGCTGTTTCCCCTCATCCTGTCTCCATTTAAAAAAAAATTTAAATCCAGGGGAAATCATTGCCAGCTTGCTCAGAGACACAGCCTGACACAGGAACGTGAGGTTTTTGTCATATTCGTTTGCTTCCTTGGAATCAGACTGTTCTGCCTGGTTTTGGAGAACAAACCAGGGTCACTGGGTGGATGTGAAAAGGGCAGGAGTTTAAGCTCGATGTGAAGTAGTGAAGTCTTCAGGAAGCCATTTTGAGGTAGAATGTGGCCTTCAGAACAGCCAGTTCCTTCTGCCTGCAGGCGAGCAGAAGCCTGATGGCCACTTGGTGGAGATGTTGCAGAAGGGATCTGTCTGCCACAAGCCTGGAGTCCTAAAATGACCTGTAGCGGGAAGAGTTTCCCTCACAGCAGAGGGCCGCCTGGCTCATGGAGCGGCCTCCAGGCGGCGCCTGTGGAGCAGACAGCAGCCTGCAGCTGCACAGGTACCTCACGCAATCCTGACAAGCTCAGCACCCCACAAACAGGAGTGCTCGGCAGTGCTTACTCTGGTTTTGCAAAAACAATGCTGTCAAAATACTGGGAGGCTGATGCATGAAGATAAATTGTATCAGAACTCCACCCACACACAAAGGCTGAAATCTCAGGAAAGTGGAATCCATGACATCCCTCAGGATTTAGCTAGGCTGGACTCAGTTTTGCTAACTCAGTACAGATTTGAGCCAGGGAGCTGCTCCTGAAGCTCCTGGCAGGCTTATCACGAGTGGGGCCTTGTGTCCCTTGAGGTGACACTTCTCTTCCCTGGCTCTTGTCAAGGGAGGAACCTTCTGAGGAGGCAGTGCATGAGTGTACTACGCAGAGGGTGCCATACCTTAGGCAGCTCGGCCTGGCTCCTTCTCTGATTAAGTGGAATGACTTGCCTTTGAAGAACTCCATTTGTGAAATGGATAATTTTATGACCAATGAAGATTCCACTTGTCATAGTAGGTATTAAACACAAGGGACTTCTTATTCTCCTATAGCTAAGTGTAGAAGTGGATATTTATACAAATGTAGGACAGCTGCACTTAAATTACACACTCAAGCTCCTCACCTCAGGGAGTAAAGTGCAGAGATCTGGGATCCTCTTAGCCAGAACACCTTATTCCTCTAGACCGATTCTGTCTGGGATAATGACACACTATGGTTATACTGGAATTGGCACACTTGTGACTTGATGAACTGATGCAAATTGAACATGAACGAAAAGATCATATAACTTTTATAGGTGAGGGAAATTAGATGTCTTATTTTTCTAATTTAATATTGCAGTGTGAACATTCAGCAGGGAGGACCAATAAAAGAATGGCTCATCGGTCACCAGGTTGAATTCAAGGATGGAAGGGAGGAGTCAGGTTAGTTTTCTTCCCTGTCATATTGCAAGATGAAAAATTCGGCAGCAAAATTGTGCTTTATGAATTAATGCAAAGGTCAGAAGAGTTTCACGAAACCCCACCTCTATTCCAGATTTGGTGGCTGCTTTCAGGCGGTGAGGTCTCAGAGAGTGAGCTGCGAACACAGCTTTGCAGCGCTTTCTGTGCGCAACGTGACAGTTAAAGGACAGGCAGGGTGGCAGAATGCATTTGGCGAGACCCCAGGAAGGGGTAGCTGGCAGTCGACAGAACTGCAGGGGTGCCACGCCCCACCTGGGTGGCGGTCCCCCTTTCAGCCCTCCCACGCCACGCCCTGGCACTTACCCTGGGCCATTGCACCATGTGAGCTTTGCATGTTTCACAGGTCCACAAGTCTTTGAGTATAGGGTTAGATTACATAGTGCTGTTTCCAAGGGCACTGGCATTTTCTTAAGAAACCCTTTAATATGCATTTGGTTTTAGCAAGACTGAAAGAGTCATCCATGTTATTATCGGGCTTCTTGCTTCCTCCCTGGCCCTTACCCTAGCCCACCCCACCGGCATCTCCCTGACTGCTTAGAAAGACGAACTGGGGTGACTGTTAGGTTTTCCTTGACCTGAAATGTCAGTGATGAATGGAAATTCATAGTCCAGAAACCATAAGGCTAGCTTTCAGGTATTGAGTTCCTACCATGTTATAGCTTTTTCAACACATTTACAAATTCTCATGCTAATTCTGAAGTATAGACAGGATACTCCTCAGCTGATTTAAACTGAGTCACGCAGACAACCAACCATACATTTGGCAGGGCACACGCACTAATCGGGAAGTAGTGGAGCTGGGATTCAAACACAGGCCTTCCTGACACCGAGGCCCACAAATCTCCCGCTATTCCACTGTCCGGCCAGGCCGTGTGAAGCTTCTACTACCGTGGGATTAATTCCATCTATTTAGTGAGCCCGGACATTAGCAGCATGTGAGGAAGTCCCAAGCGTGGACTCTGAATCGGAACTAGTTTTGGAAGACAGAGTGGTCCCTGAGTTGGAAGCACAAGCCCACGAGAAGGGGAAAGCAGCAGACTTAACAGAATTCTCCTGCTAGAGACGGGTGGACGAAATAGCATTGGTGTACTTTAGATCTGAAAAGACTCCAAGGCCTCAGGTGTTTGGCAGGTGACTATGGGGCTTATATCTGGTCTGCCAAGGAGGTGGGGACCCGCCGTCGAGCAGTGGAGCCAGGTGACTGGACTGAGACCTCTACAAACTGTGGCCCAAAATGAAGCTCTCCTTTCACTCGTGGCCGTCGGGGATTGCGTCTCAGCGAAGAGAAAGTGACTGGACGGTCTCTTCTAAGCAGAACCGCCTGACCCCACCTCAAGGGGCTTCTTCACTTAAAGGCAATTTAATGCTGACATTTCACCTGTGTTGGAAATCTCATACCTTTGGAAACACATCCGTGTGGGTTTGCTGGAGCTGCCGTAAGGGGATGCTGCAGACCGGATGCGTGAACAACAGGACTGCGTTTCTCCACAGTGCTGGGGGCTGGAAATCAGAGATTTCCCGAGGCCTGGCCCCCCGGCTCGCAGTCGGTCGCCCTCTCGCGGTGTCCTCACGAGGCCTCTCTGTATGCTGTTCCCCTGGCGTCAGTCTGGGCCTCCTAATCTCTGCTTTTCATAAGGACACCAGTCGGATCGGTTTAGGGCTCACACCGACTGCCCCGTGTGAACTCATTCACCTACTTAAAGGCCCTGTCTCCCAGCACAGTCACACTCCAGGGGCTGCGGATTAAGATTTCGACACATGAACTTTGGGAGGACACAATTCCGCCTCTAACAGCCATGCGCCTAGTTCACTGCAGAGCCTTCTTTACCGTGAAGCCCGGCCCCAGCCTTGGTGCCTCAGCGGGAGAGGAGTTGCGTACATCTAGGTCCATCCTTGCTCGCGCCAGTGGTGAGAGAGGCTGCCCCAGGGGCATGAGACAAACCTGTGTGACTTGCACACCTTTGATGTGGTGCGGGGAGCATCGCCAGCCTGTGGAAGGAGGAGCATCGGGGAGACCACTGGAAATGGTCGGCTTTGAAATGAGAGCAAGAGCGGAAATAGTCGCTGTCCGCGGGCGGAGCGCTCTCACAGTCCAGGCTGCACACCGCTCGGTGGCGCTGAGACAGCCCGGCAGGAGAGCAATAGAAACGGCCCGGGATGCTGTTTGGGGAACGCACAGTGCCGGCGAGCATGGAGAACTTACGTCCACCGCGTCGCGAGCCCCGGACGGGACAGGCAGGGTACCTCTCTCGGGGAGGACCAGCTACTCCTTTTGCACCTTCCTAAAGCACAACAGAAAGGCTCCACACCAAGCGCCCCTTCCTCGCTTGTTGAAGGTTCAAATTCTGCCGTCACGCTTCAGAGCCTCTCTCCCCTTGTCCAGGGAAACTGGGGACGCATCACCGTGGCTTCCACGTTATTCTGACGTCTTCCTCTGTGCAGCAGCGGTGTGGCAGGTGCTTGGTGTCATAGCAACAGGTCGCAGCAGAACAGGCTGCTGTCAAGGGCAAAAGCCAAGGGGAGAACTGTGTGACAGTTACTTCCATTTATATAAAAAAGGGCATTTCTGTGCTCAGCCTTGCGTACACACACACACACACACGCTCACACACACAAACTTGCATTTCCTACCGCAAATAATCTATGAATATACAATAAATTGATAATGGCTTTCATCTCTGGGGAGCATGGGTAGGAGGTGGAACCAGAAGCGAGAAGATTTCTCCTTCACTGTATATTTTAAAACAATTTTTGTGTGTTTACTATGTATACTTGTGACTTCCTGATAAAAAATGAATGTTTTAACCATTTGGCCCTTCAAATGGAAGATTAGCTTTGATTCGCATAGGAGAAGCAACATTTAAAAGCCCACATGCAAGAGATAAATACTCTGCAATGGTGTGAGGCTGAAATTGCAGGGCTGCTGCAGATGCTGGTCCCTAATACTCTGCAGCTAGGGGATGGGGCCCTGCAGGCCAAACCCCTCAGCATGCAGCTGAGCATGCACGAGGACGGAGGACTGAATCCAGTGACTTCTACTGAGTAAATATTGTGTGATCTCCAAGTCATTCTCCTCCTCTGTCCTGTTATGTCTTTCTAATAAAACAGAAAGAGAGAAACACACTTGTGAGACTGAAGTCAGCAGCTCAGAGAACCAAAAAGATAGAGAGGAACAGACAGATGGAGGTGGGCAGGGAGAGGACATGGCATTCGATGAAGAGGAGCAGCTTCGGTTGACACCTGTCCTTCCTGGGTGACACCTTCCCCTCGGCTCGTCCCCGTTTTCTGGCCGCACCCCCTCTCCAGCTGCCCCTGCACCTGCCCTTTCCCTTCATTTCTCCTTCCCTGCCTTCTCTAAAAGGCCAGTGCTAACTTTTAGGACTGGTTATGCTCGACACTAAATCTTGACAGCAAGACAAAAGCCAACACAATTATGGTTAGGATAAAAATGTCCCCCAAAGCTCAGGGTGATGAAGGTTTTGTTGCCAGCGGTGGACATTTAGAAGGCGATTAGATTATGAGGACTCCAACTTCATAAAGTAGATTAATCCACTCATGAGACCATAATTTGGTGACATTACTGGTGGTGATGGCAAAGGAGGTGGGGCCTGATTGAGGAGAGTGGGTCCGGTGAAGTTGAGGACCATGTCCAGTCCCAGACCCCTTCCTTTCAGGCTCATTCTTGTGCTGCATCCTGCTACTCTGAGGTGAGCAGCTTTCCTCTGCCACACCCTTCCGCCATGATGTTTCTCTTCACCATAGACTTCAAGCTAGATAACCATGGACCGAAACCTCTGAAACTGTGAGCCAAAATAAACCCTTCCTTTCAAAAATTGGTTTAGGTCAGGTATTTTGTCACAGTAAAAAAAGCTAACTAATAATTTCTCTTTTGCTATTTGTATTGTCTAACAAAGGACTTATTGGGCAGAAGAGCAAGTGACTCACACAAATGTCACTGACTGGAACTTGTAGGTTATTGACTCTAAACAATAACTCCAGTCTACGGTGTTTCTTTTGTGGTTTTGAAGCTCCTGCAGAGGTGTGTCCTGGGCCTGGGGATTCACTCCTTGTTCTTAAGGCAGCCTGTTTGGCCCTGGGGCAAAATGTCATCCTACATCTGGCTGAAGCTTGTTTTTCTTTTTTAGCACTTTCCATCTCCCGGCCCTAATTTCACCCTTGGGACCACTCTGAGCAAATCCAAGAGTTTCATCACGAGATGGAACTTTGGGTGGCTGGAGGACTGTTTCCCATCCTGGCAAATCTCTTATTCTCATGGTTCTTTGCAAGACCCTAGCCCTTCCTAAGCTGGAGATGGCCCTCACCAAAGCCGGGGTAGAAACTGTCTTTCTCAAGCGGTTCTGGGAGCCAGACACCCCTCCTGTGGCCCTAGTGCAGAGGAGAGCAGATGCCCCAAGCTCATCCTGGGCTCATCCTCAGAGAGGACTGGACCCTCACTCTCTCACCCCGCATGCCCACGTGACATTCTTAGGTAAACCACACAAGTGCAGTTGATTTTGGACCCAAGAGGATTTTGTGTTCGAAGCAAGTGAAGAGCCTTCAATATATTCTTTTAAAATTTTCGTCATGTTAGATCTGTCCACTGCTATAGGTTTTTAGGCCTTTTGCAACCACTTAATCATTTGCTGATCCTTGTGTACCTCCTGTCTCATGCAACCCAGTGACCTGGTGGGAGGGCAGTGTTCTCATCTGTGTCAGGGGTGAGAAGCTGCGCAGACCTGCACGAAACTGTGCTGTGGTCAGATCCCCGAGACCTCCCACTGTCGGAGGCAGACGTAGACCAGTTTACCCTGATGACACTCCCCCGAGATTTGTCCTTTAGTTTATAATCTACTCACTGATGTGCCTTCTGGCTTGTGTTTCGCAGGCTTGCCTCCAAGGTCATGTGGAAGAGTGTGTCACCAAGATGTCAGCCCCATGTGAGCAGCCTGGAGAGCTGATCTGCATGTCTCAGACACTCTGTGGGTGGGGGAGAGATGCAGGGAGGGAGGCACCTGTCTTACTGCAGCCCAGACATGCTGCTACCCTTTGTCCCAGACCTAGTGCTCTTGAGATTGTAGGATTTTTTTAAAAGTCTAATAGCCAAGAGTGGTGACATACCTACAATCCCAGCTCTCTGGGAGGCTGAGGCAGGAGGATCACCACGAGTTCAAGGCCAGCCTGGGAAGTGAGACCCCATCTCCAAATATATCTATATCTATATCTATCTATATAAATAAAATAAAAAAGGACTGGGGACTTACCTCAGTGAAAAGGACCTGGGGCCAATCCTCAGTTCTGTCATAGTGGTAATAATAGATAAATTAATAAATAAAAATAGAATTTAATAAGTAAAGCAAGTCACCCTGATGTGAGTCATTCTTACCCCAGTAATCCACACTGTCTCTTGTAGCCTGGGCTCCCTTTTTGGGGGCATGAAGAATCCTTCTAGGCCTTATTCTCTTCCAAGTTAGCACCAAACTCCCTTTTGCCCGTATTTTCCAGAATCAGTCTTTCTTACCACTTCAAGACTTACAACAACATTTTCACACACTGTATACCCTGGGACCTCTCTTCTTCTACACCATTTCTCTACATCCCCGCAAGAATTTGTCTCATTTACACAGACTCTCAGTTCTCGGGGTGCTGTGCATCTTCAGATGCTTGAAGACTGGATTCCTTTAGAGCAGTTAATGGACATGAGCATCTCCCTGTGCATTGAAAAACCCTGGTTGGAATACATTGCAATCTCTATTCTGTTTTTAAATTTTTTCTTTTGCATTTTATAACTAGAATTCTAGTAATGCTAACTTCATCCTAAGAGGGTCAAAATTTGGATTTTTTTTTTTTGTGCTGGGGATCAAACACAGGACCTCGAGCTTGTGAGGCAGGCACAGTGCCACCGAGCTAAATCCCCAGCCCAAAATTTGGAATTTTTAATGAAAAGTTTTCTCTTAACATAATGAGTAATTGAAAGATCCTTTCCCTCTACTAAAAATTTTTCAATTTTTGTATGTCAGTTGCAATATGTATTTGGAGGGTTCACGGTTCCTCAAAACAGAGCTATCAATTTCACATTTACCACATTTATGCTTCTACTTACGAATGGCTGATTCTCTTCTACTTGGTAGCTTTTTCCATCCAGGGTTGGCCTCGGCTTCTCCTCCCTCCAACATTCAATGTCGGGCTCTGTTGCTGACCTTTTTATTTCTTGCGTCCTGGGCTTTGTGCCTTGATGTGTGCTGCATACTCTTCCTGTCCCAAGGAATGCTAGGCCTTTTCCTTCTGTGTTTAATTTTTCTGAATACAACATTTAATTGCAAAATGCATGCCTGAACAGAGGCTCTGTTGCTTCGTTTTGCTCACATCTAACCAGGCGTCATCTTGCTTTTTTCATGTTTTATGTTTTATTTCATAGCCTATCTGCCGATGCAGCATCACTTTTGTTTCCAGTAAATGAAAGGGAAACATTTCCCTCCTCTTAGTGCTTAGGCAAAAAGAAGAGCTCAGGTGCTCAGCAGTTCTCCAAGATGAGGTAGTACGCGATAGAGTTCCATTTTATTCTGCTTCACAGTTTCCCTCATGTGTAGCCATTTTGTATCTCCAGTCATTTGGTGATTATTTCCTCGGGTTGGTTTTTACTTGATGCCATTTAAGACATGAATGTTTGATCCTATTTAAGGACAGTTTCCATTAAAAGAGAAGATTCTGATTTTTATTTCAGGAAGAAAGAATTACTTTCCTGTCAAACACAATGAATTATGTTTAGGCTGCTGTCAATAAACAAACATTTTACATTATCCATAAGACTGTTGGTCAAAGTCTGCAAACTGCTAGCAAACATGAAAATAATTTGGGTCGATGATGATGAATTCTTTCCTAGAAGCAAATGAACTATTGCTGGAATTAAAACAAGAAAGGGGATTTTACTGCTTGATTTGTGTGTGAAGGGAATGACAAAGAACAGTGATTTGTAATGCACAGATGAAGTTTCCCCTATAGCAGGAGAAGGTCCCAAAGTGGGCTTTATAATATTTTTCTTTCAGTTTCCAATCCTTTGTTCAGAAAAAAATAAATCATTAGTCTGTCCAAAGAAATTGAAGATATATAGTCTGATAATGACAACAAATATAAGTACTACGTAGAAATGCTTTCACTTAGTATTTTAAGGTGTTAATGGTAGATAATGAAAGTCATGCACATTAAAAATTGAGGTATAGGGCCAGGGTTTTAGCTCAGTGGTTCTGCCACCTACCTCACAAGCACAAGGACCCGAGTTTGATCCCTGGTACCAAAAAAAAAATATTGAGGTATAATTTACATAGGGAAAAATTCACCCTTTTTAGTTCATAGCACTGTGAGTTTTGATGATTCATAAAATCACACAACTATCATCAAAATCAAGGTATAGAAAAACCTCATCATTCACAAAATGCCCTGTGTCCCTTTGAAGTCAGCTGCTCCCTGATTCCTACTTCCTGGCAACCCCTGATTTGCTTTCTGTCCTTACAGTGTGGCCTTTTCCAGAACGTCGTATCAATGGTGTCATCGAGATGTAGCCCCTGGAATCCAGCTCCTTTTACTTGGAGAAACGCATTTGAAATTCATTCATATCACTGAATGTTTATTTCTTTTCATTGAGTAGGGGCCTATTGTATAGATGTACCTGATTAAGTTTCTCCATTCGTCAGTAGAAAAATATTTGTCTTTTCCTTACCTTTTGATGAATATGAATAAGCATTCATAGTGTTTAAGTCCTATAAAACGTTGGGCACAGATTTTCTTTTGTGAGTGCGTACGTATTTTTGTTGAGGTTGGGGAAAGGCCTGTGAGGGGGTTGCTGGGGTTTGTGTTACTGCAGGGAACTGCCACAGCGCCTGTTCCCCCGACGTTCCTCTGTCCTCCTCTGTCCTCCTCTGTCCTCCGCTGCCCTTGCTTTTCTCCCCTCCTTTCTAACAGAATTGTGCTGCTTTCCCGTCAGGATATTAGTTTGCATTTTCCGAGTAACTCTTTTCATATGCTTGTTTACTACCTACATGTCACCTACAGCAAAATGTCTGTTCAGACCTTTTACCTGCTTTAAAAATTGTGTCGTTTACTTATTGTTTAGTTTTGATATTTCTTTATATATTTAGGGTATAAATCCTTTATCAGGTAGGTTCTTTTCTAATATTTTTCTCCCCAGTCTATGACTTCTTTTTCATCAGTTACAGTGTCTTTTGCAAAGTGGAACTTTCTAGTTTTGGTGATCAATTTTTTCTTTCATGAATTGTGGCTTTGGTATCGTATCTTAAAAAATGTCAAAGTCACAAAATTTTCCTTTGTATTTTATATACAAAGTTTTATAATTTAATTTTTGCGTTGGTTGTAAAGCTGATTCTTTTACCACTGAATTGCAGTTGCACTTGTGTTGAAAAGCAAGCCTCAAAATATATTTGAGTCTATTTGTGGTCTATTATGTTCTATTGAGCTACTTACTGATACTTTATTTGATACTATATAGTCTTATGTATTGTAGGTTCATGGTAAATCTCAAAAGTGGATAGTGAGTGTCCAACATTTTTTTTTAAATTACTTTTGGCGATTGCAGCTTCTTTGCCTTTCCACAGAAATTTTAGAACTGTTGCGTAGATTTAAAAAAATCTGCTGAGGTTTTGTAAGGGTTTGCATTCAATCTACATATCAAATGGGAAAAACAGCATCTTAACAATCTTGAGTCTTCTAATTCATGAATATGGTATAGCTCACATTTAATTAGGTCTTAAAATTTTCATTAGTGTCTTATAGTTTCAGCATATAAATCTTGTACATATTTTGTTGGATCTAATAGCTTATTTATGGGTCCCTTAGGATATTTTTATTCACAAGATTATATGATCAAATCTAGATGCTTTTATTACTTTCTCTTGCCTGTTTCCCTGGCCAGGATATTCTGTACAACATTAAATAGAAGTGATAAGTGCAATCTTTGTGTTATTCTTGATTTTTCCAGTCTTTCAGCATTAAGTTTAATGCTGTTTGTGGTTTTTTGGCGTGGCATACATTCTTTATCAGTATGATAAAGTTTCCCTCTATTCCTAGTTTGTTGCATGTTATTATGAAATGGTGTTAGATTTTATCAAATCCATTTCCTATAGATTTTGAAATTATCATGTGTGCTTTCCCCCCTTCTATCAGTATGGTGCATTACATCGATAGTTATTTTTTAAATGTATTGAGTCAGGGCTGTGCTCCTAGGATGAATCCTATTTGTTTATGGTGAACAATTTTTTATTTGTTGCTGGATTTTGTTTTCTAGTATTTTGTTGAGAATTTTTGTGGCTATAGTCAGAAGCAGTACTGATCTGTGATTATCTTTCCTCATGATATCTTTGTCTAGTTTTGGTATTAGGGTAATACTGGAGTCAGAATGAGTGGTGAAATGTGCCCACCTCTTTGATTTTTTTAAGTTTATTTTATAGAGTTCATGAAGGACTAATGTTAATTCTTACTTAAACATTTTGTAGAATTCACTAGTGAAGCTATTTGGTTACCTGATGCTTTTGAAGAAGTTAAAAACTATTTTTGGTTTTACAAGAATCAAAAACCATTAATAGTTTATGTCATTGGTTATCCCCTTAACAATTTGCTTATTTATACCTTCAGAAAGAACTCAGCTCCCCAAAGATCAAATCCATCAATAATTGACTAGTTGAAAAAATTGCAGCACCAAAGAGTTATGTTTGATGGGCTTAGTTCTTTTTTATGTGTTTGAACCCATTAATGGAACAAATCCATTCACTTAAGAGACATTTATTACACACCCATTATATGTTAGGTTTAGAAGACAAATTTTGACATGAGGGTAATGTTTTAATTTGCTGCTGTTTACCCCCCCCCCACAGGTAAAAGTGGTAGTTTTCTGATCAAAGAAAATAATTGTTCATTTGATAATAATGCTTTTTGGTAACTACAATTTTTGTTTTTTGGTACTGGGGATAGATCTCGGGACCTTGTGCTTGCAAGGCAGGTGCTGGAACTACTGAGCTAAAGCCCCGGCTCTGGTAGCTACAATTTTAATTGCCCAACTCCTGCTCTTATAATTAGGCATTCAGTTCTTTATTCCTTTTTGAAAACTAAACTATTTCTGCTTGATAGTCTCATTGTTTGACAATACATAAGAGATTATTTAAAATTTTTATTCTTTCAGATCCTCCTATAGCTGATATTTTGCTATTTTAATATTGGTTCATGTTAGTTAATAGAGATTTGATCTCCATTCTTGAATTACTAGACATTTATTAGTGATAAAATTATCACCATAGATCAAGGAAAATAAGTTACTAATAAAACTTGGTTAATTTATAGCTTGGATACTTTCTTTTAGTTCATTTTATTGTTGTCTACACTTTAAAGCCAGGTACAAAGAGAATATTCTTATGTGAATGAAAACAGCCCTTAATATATGTTATTTTTAAAAAGTCAGGTGATGTCTAAAAAGTTTAATTTTACTATCCTTCAGTCCAGAGGACTCCAAAGTCTTCCTCAGGCTGAAGAATATTGTTAGAGCTCGCAAGAAAGGAAGTTGTGCCCCTGCAAAGCAAATGAAAGTCTTAAAGTGAAAAATCTGAAGCAAGATGAGTCGTTAATCACTCTTCAAGGTCTAATTCTTCTTATTGAATTTTCTTCTTTTTGCCCAGTGACATATTCAGTGAAGGATCATGATTTTATACAATTAATTCCATGACTATAAGTACTGAAAAAAGAGAGGTTATTAAAACTTGGGAGACTTCTGAGTTCTAGTAAAACCATTAAGAAGGAACTAATGTGATAATAAAAGGAAAAGCAATTCAAAACTTATCAGCCTAATAAAGAATATTACCAAATATCTTACAGTAATAAAAATCTTTGAAAATGAAACAAAGGGAAAAAAAACCCTACCAGCTGAGATTAACAATCTGTTATGATGGTCTAGCCTTCATTAAATCAGCCATGATATCTTGAAGAGGATATTTAATTACCAAGTGATTTGTAACCCTTTCAAGGAGAGTTATGGGGGACTGCAAGTGTTTTGACATCAACGCCACACGCACAAGGTCCAGCCACAGCATTACCTAGTGCATGGTACTCACTGGTCTTTTCTGTGATCAGATTAGAAGCAATATGTCCCTCAGCAAGAGTGAATTACACGTACGTTGCACTGAAATAACATCACCCTGCCAAGAAGCACAAAGTATTTCATCTATATGAAGGGAGTTGGATGTCAAGAAATGCCTTGTGGTAGATGGCAATATGTACAGGCCTCTCATCTTCTGCTTTTACAGCCTTGAAGGAAGAGAGGATTCGGTGTTTGACACTGGACTCTAATTTCCTCCTACAGAAGAAAGGCTGGCTTTCCCCAGTGGGCTGGTACCCATCCTATCCTCTCCTGCATCTGCACAGGATAATCAAGCTACAAGGCTTCCATTTCACAGCTACCAGAAATCGTATGACAAGTAGTCAGGATCACAGAAATGCCAGTCACTTCCCCTGCGCTGCCTGCCTGCCCCACCTCAGCATCCTCACAGATTTCTCTTGGGCACAGATCTTTTCCCATTTCCTTTTCTTTCTCCCACATTTCCTTTCTCCATGCTCTCCTCCTCCTAATAGGGTCTTAGCAATGTCATTGTTTGGGGGTCCTCATAAAAACAATACTTATAAAAGGAGAGCTTTCTCATAATAATCTCCAGGAATTAAAAAAGGTGAAAAGGACTTTAAGAAAATTGGATCCACCCTCATGTTATGTAAGAGGTAATCTCGCCAAGGTGTGTCCTCAGCCATGGGAATGTCAGCACTGCAATGGGAATGCTGGGCTTCCTCGACCTCACTCACTGCCTCCTCAGTGAATTCACATTGGGCTGGTTATGGCCAAGAACGCCTGGCAGAGACATCTAAAGCCAGGGGATGACTAAGGCTGGAACATCCTCAACTAGTACTGTTCTTAGACAACAAGCAGGTAAGCCAGGTGTGGGGGCGCATGCCCATAATCCCAGCACTCCAGGAGGCTGAGGCAGGAGGGTTGCATGTTCCAAGGCAGCCTGGGTAACTTAGCCAGACCCTGTCGCAAAATAAAAACCCTAAAAAACGGTTGGGAATGTAGCTCAGTGCTCTGTGGGTTTGATCTCTGGTACTAGAAAAACAAAACCAAATCAGGCAAGCACTGTGCTGGCTGTCGTTGCCCCTCAGCTCCACTCCTCCACTCTCACAGTCAGCTTGGTGTTGCTGGGGCTGAGACTCCGAACCCAGCTCTGCTGCACCAGCTGCTCCCTTGTAGGCTCTGCCAAGATGGCGCCTGCCAGGCTAGGGAGGAAGGACCCCGCTCCCTGCTTCCTGTGACTGACCCCAAGGCCCCCTGACAGTTCTTTACCTGACAGCAAAAGCAGATGTTTCAGTAGCAGTGCTTGCTTTGTCCAGAACCAGCCTTATCAGTCGCTTTAGAAACCCCTGGCCCAGACATGCGTGTCCCCACCTTGGAGAGGGACCCAGCTGAGGGGGCTTCCAGGGTTTGTAAACCCAGCCCCTTCTCTTAGTTCCCCAGCTCTAGTGTCTTAATTGCTTTTTACATTTTTAAGGTAATCAATAATAATTGATTATCAACTTTTAAATGGTAAATTCTCTGTTAAAATAGTGAGTGTGTTTTCTATTTTTTGACTAGATCCTGAGTGATATCAGCACTTCAGTTTATATTTACTATTTTAGTAAAGTAATCATAAGTACCTGAAGAGTAGGACACAATTTATTTACATTTAAAAGTGAAAACAGAGCCAGGCATGGTGGTACATACCTGTAATCCCAGCACTCTAGGAGGCTGAGACAGGTGGACTGCAAATTTGACCTCAGCCTGGGCAACTTAGTGAGATTCTGTCTCAAAAAAGGGCTGGGAATGTAGCGCAGTGTGAAGGCCCTGGGTTCAGTCTCCAATAACACACACACACACACACACACACACACACACACACACGTGAAAACAGGGGCTCCTTCAAAGGAATTTCACTCATCTTCAGAAACACTTCCTGGATTCCCTTCTGGATATCCTCATCCCTCTGCTTGGGGTACCCTAGTGGGAATTTTTGGGAAGCATAAACCCACGCACTATTCCTGAGGGCATTTAAGCAAAGGAGGGGACCACCAGAGACTAACGTCTTTGTTTAAAGAGACAAAGACAAATGTTTGTTCAGGAGGGTCATTTTTAGCAGTTTTCCACACATTTTACCAGTGAATTCTAAGTCATATTGTAATACAAAGATTAAAAGCATGTGGCTTTAAATGCTGCTGTTCTACTAAGCATCAGAAAATGGTGATGGATTGGTATCAGAGGCACTGCTGGCCTGGGCTCAATGAAATTGGAATAGAATCTTCCAACTCTAGCTGAGTTGCCTACCCCATATGGCCTGGGTGGCTCATGCATGAATCAGAGCTTTTACCAGCCCTTAGAGACGGCATAAGTCACAACTTCTGACTCGAGCCAGAACTAAACTAGCAGCTGCGGTTCATTCTGTTCACTGATCAGCGAAGCTCCAGCCTCACATTGGAATACCCGCATGCATATGCTCTGCAGGCTGGCTGTGTCTCACTCGCAAGTCCCAGAGAAGACATAACCACGGAGCATTATCCTTCTCCTAATCTTCTTGGAGTAAATAAGGCAGGAGAACAGAAAGAGAGGAAACTCATTCTGGAGGGTGTATCGAATGTTAAATTGTTCTCCACGCAGTTCCTAACAGGAGATAAATCAGTCTTGCGCCTCTAATGCCATACATGGTGGTATCCAGGTGTACATGGGTAGATAGCCTCCCTGTGTTCCATAGGGAAAGCCAGGGCATGGTGGTCACACTGCAGCCCAAAGCCGTGGAGGCAACCAGTAGCAGTAGAGCAATAGGGCAGCGTTAGTGGGACTGCACAGGAGAGTTTGGGCCAGGCCCACGGAGGTTATGGAGAACATGTGTAGCTGTCTTCTAATACAGTGAATCACATTAATATGCACGAAAGGCAGTGTTTACAGGAAGAGAACTTCTAAAAGGGCAACCTTGGTATTGTGTAGAAAACGAACCCCCGCACCTTTGCCTGATCACTGGTGAGAAGTAGGAAGCAGAGCGAATCTGCAATGGGATGATTATCCACACGACATAGCAGGCCTTTCCCTACTGCACTAGCTGGCAGCTGCCTCCCAACTGCAAAGAAGCCAGACCATGCAAGCCTGGCATGCCAGGGCTGGCTCCACGACCTGAGATGTCTTCTCTAGCTACAGGAAATTCTCTGGATGCCACAGCACGTTCTTCTAAAACAGCTAACTCACCTGAGAAACAGAAACCGAGGCACGACACGGAGCAGCTTCGCTTACTGAATTGCCATTTAGAGATGAAGGCCAGGTTTGCTAAGGCACGTTTCCAGGTACACGTGCTCTGGGAGGTGCTCCTGGGTGGCTCTGCAGTGGAGAAACCTGCCTCATCCTGCGTCCACCTTTTGTCAGTTTTGCCAGGACGTACAAGTATTTTTTTCCCCTCACGTAACTTTTTCAAATTCTGTGGAACTTGCATTTTGAGGATCACTGGGAAATGGCCTGAGGTATTCTCAGCATACAGAAATATCCATGAAGAATGGTTTCCCTTTTTAGGTGTAGTCTCCTGAAACATTTGTTTGGAGCTTCTTTTTTAAAAAATCAGAGTATGGAAGCCAGCCGCCACACACAGCCGAGTGGCACAGTCCTGGTAGTCCTGTGGCTCAGATTATTATTTTTTTACACCATATGTATATCCATCCACATGGCCAGAGGATGACACATTTCGACAAACTATTGGTCTCTTGATTGTAACAAACCTTGATGCTTTTGTCCTTTATTTCTTCTGTGCAACACTGAGCTATTATTTTATCTATGACCATTCATTAATGAAACATCCACAAGTTTTAGAGAATCAAGTCTATTGAGAGATTAAATTCACCATCCATGGATCAGTATTCCCACTGTTGCATTGTTCCTGCTAGAGGCGAGAGGTTACAGCAAATTGTTTGACGACATAGAGTTTCCCCATGGTTGGTTGCAACTCATTGTTAGTATAATATCCTTCCTCTTTTTCACCGACATGCTGATCTATTGGATTCACAGAGGCCTTTATCATAAACTTGTATACAAGTGCATACAGAAACCTCATCATATGTGGAAGATTACTACTCCATTTGCAAGTCATGCATTTCACCCTCTGGATGGCTTTCTTCAGAGTCTACCTTACCATATATACCCTTTTGTTTTTCCATTACACAAGTTGGCTTACTTAGGTTTGTACATCTTTGTTAATGTCTGGACAATTTCCACTCATGATGGTGATTTTCATGTTCCTCAGATCTTTAGGCCATTTATTAATGGCTCAGCTCATCATACAGACCGCCACCTGTTCTTTGACTATAACTATGGACCGTACTTCACATTGTGGGACAGAATTGGAGGCTCATTCAAAAATCCTTCCTCCTTTGAGGGGAAGGGACCACATAGTTATGTGAAAAATATGACAGAACAGAAGTGCAGTAGCCCTTCAGAAAATGGTTATAAAAATGAAAAATTAGGCAATGGAGAGCTTACAAAGATAGAGTAGATTATTGCCCAAATCTTAAGTATTTTTAATAAGGAGAAATAATTGACACCCAGTGAAGATACATGGCAATAAATGGCATCATTTGAAAATCAGCATTGTGCACATCGCTGAGCAACAGCCATTAAGGTAGATCAAAGGAAGATGCTGTGAACACCAAGATTCTAATACCATGTTTCAAATACTGAGTGTTGGTCCAAGTACAATTTGTATCTTTCCAACCAGCAGATCTGTAGTTTTTATAGCCTCAGCAACAGTTTTTTTTTTTTTTTTGATTCCAGGGATCGAACTCGGGTTCTTGCGCTTGCGAGGCAGGAGGTGGAACCATTGAGCTAAATCCCCGGCCCAGCAACAGTTTTAAATAAGAAAGAATAAACTACTGAAGGGATCTGGCTACATATACTTTTGCCTTAATCTACCCATATTCAGTAAGAAAAATTCATTGTGTTCAATAATACCAAGACTAAGTACCATAACCAAGAAATACTAATGTAAAGTTGGTTCCTTCTTTAAGGAATGGTTAATTCTTCAGTATTGGTATGGTAATGACTATTTCTAGGATTTTGCTCAAGTAGAAATAACAGTGTAGAAAAAATATCTGATTCATTAGTGTTTATACCAATGACAATAGCAGCTATACGATTATCATTTTCCTATATATAAAAGCCTCATTTTCTGGGGATATCATCAAACCATCCATTTTACTGATGAATAAATAAATCGGAATTTTAAACTATAACAGTTCTACCATGATTTAATTCAGATATGAGATTATTTAACTGCAGATAGTTCTGGTTACCATTTAAAACCATTATTCTGTAAGCATAAAAGTTAGGAAACAGTATATCAGGGAAACTTGATGCTCAATATATTTGGCACTGCTGATTTTTTAAGAGATGCACTGCAATTTTGATATTTTTCAAAGTTAAAAATCTGTCATAAAAGGAAATAACTCAGGCTGGGAATGTAGCTCAGTGGTGCTGCTCCTGCCTGGCAAACATAAGGCTGAGAGTTCAGTTCCTGGTCCCAAAATAAAAAAATAAAAACAATTTAAAGAAGGAAATAATTGCCAAATATTGAAGTCTATCTGAAGATTTGTGTACAAGTCTCATTTTCCTGTTTCTCATAACTTTCCCATACCACCTCTTCAAAAAGATTTGACAAACACTTTCATAAAAAAATGTGTGTTGTAACATGAATGTATTGGAAAAACATAATTTTAAAGGTATACTATTGCTCGTTTAAATCATTTTAACCAAAGGTGCAGGGGTGGTGGGAGGGAAAGGGGAAAGGAAAGAAGGGAAAGGAAAAACTATGAGAAAAGAAAGGAATGGAAACAAAGTCTATGTAAATAGGGAAGGGTGGAGGGGGTGAAGGGCGCACAGGTAATGGGGAAAAAATAAGAACCAAGATGCATCATGTCCAGGTACAAGAACCCAGTGATAAATGTAACATATTGTATACCTAAAATGGACCGATAAAAGAATAAAAAAAGATATACTATTGTGATTTATGTAAAATCAATAAAGTATGATCATACTGTTATGAATCAGAGTATTTTTGTTACTGTATGTTTGGAATACCTAACATGTATTCGTCTGGTAGAATTAGTGCTCGCACATAACCTGTCTTCATTACTTTGGTCCCTCCCTCCCTCCCTCCTTCCTCATTTCCCTTGATCCTCCTTCCCATCTCCAGTCTGCCTTTCTGTTTCCTGTCCTCTACCCCCAATTTTACTAATTTGCTTATTTATATTTTAGATTTCTCATATAAGAGAAACCAGGAAATATTTAACTTTCTATGTCTGACTTATTTCATTTAACATTATAGTCTCAAGTTCAGCCATTTTTCTGCAGATGACATGATTTTATTTTTATGGCTGAAATATATATATAATTTGTTTATCTATTCATCTGTTGATAGTCATCTAGGCTGTTGCTAGAGCTTGGCTATTGTGAATTGCTCTGCTATACACATGGGTATGTATATACCACTATAGTTGGGTGGGAAAAGAACTTTTATGGGAATACACCCAGGATCAATATAGCTGGGTCAACTAGAATTTCTATTTTTAGTTTTTGGAACTTATTCCTAAATACTTTAAGAAAATAAGTATGTTGCCAGAGATTTAGCTCAGTGCCACTGTGCCTGCCTTGTAAGTGCAAGGTCCTGAGTTCCATCCCTGGTACCAGAAAGAAAAAGAGAGGGAAAGAAAAAAAGAAAATAAGTATGTTGCACAGAAGCAGTGTTTCCTTTTATTCTGGTACTATACTGTCCAGGGACGTGGTAAGATTGTATTTTACCACACTCTTGAAATCAGGCAAGGTCATGTGACTTGACTTGTCCCATAAGGCATGGGCAGGAGTCTAAGATCTAGTGGCCCAGTTACACATTCCCTTCTTCAGACCATTGGTGGTGTCTTTGTCACACTGCACCCTGTAGCGACGATGACATGGAGCCGACTCCGCTCCTTGTCATCACCAGCTGATACACAATGGACATGCAACTTGAGAGATACATGACTATTTGTCCAGCTATTATCCATAATTTAGTTTTCTTTTAATACAGAAATTGCTGCCAGGAGCAGGGAAAGTAGCAAGAAAAGTATAATTTGTCACTGGTTTTAGGAACAATTTGTGGGTGGTGAAAAATCTGTTATAAGGTCTGGAAAGATGACACGTTGCATGGTGGCAAAATTTTTGGCGAATTGGAAGGCAGATTATATGCCGAATCACTTTGTGGCTCTAGGGAAGGAGGCAGGAAAGCAGAACGTGGAGAATGCATACTGGTTTTTATTGGTTGCATTTGACGACACAAGGTCAGAGAAGAATTAGCTGGATTCCAAGCAGAAATTAATGGGAAACTTGAGGATTCACAATGTTGGAAAGGCTGAGTGGTTTTAGATCTCAAACAGAAGATAAAATTGAGAGAACATTTTGGCAATAAAAAATATTAAAACAGAGCCTGGGACTCTGTGTGCACTGAAGACTGAGGATGCAGGGGAACAGTTGCTCCGGGCCTTGGTTGCCCCACGTCTGAGGACAGCTCAGGGCATTTCTGCCTCTGCGGCCCATAGACCTGTTGCTTGCAAAGAAAGTGCTCAACAAACGTATTGTGGTCTTGCTCTGCTCAAGCAAAACTCGCCTTCAGCCTCAGTTCGTCATAACATGCTTCTGCTGTCACCCTGCACGAGCCCTATTTGAAGGGCACAGCTGTTGTTAATGGAGAATTCAAAGACTTATGTTTGATGACTTGAAGGGGAAATATTTGGTGCTTTTCTTCTGTCCCTTGGATTTCACCTTCATGTGTCCCACAGAAACTGTTGTTTTTAGTGACGAAGCCAGTTTCACAGTGTGACCTGTGAAATTGCTGCAGTTTCAGTGGATTCGCACCTTACCCATCCTGCTTGCATCAGTACACCAAGGAAGACTCTGGTGGAATTGTAGAGTGGGTGTCAGTGATCTCCCAGTAGGCCAAAGCATGGAAGAGCCCCTCTGCTTGATCAAGGCATTCAGTTGGTGGACACCCATGGAGAAGTCTGCCCAGCAAACTGAACACCAGATTCCCTTACAATCAAGCCCAATCCAACAGCCTCCAAAGAGTACTTTGAGAAGGCCCATCAGCAGGTCATCCATGTGGACCTACAGCTTCTCCAGCCAGACAAGAAGTGAAGCTGGAAGGTCTTAGTCCTTTCAAAGAGGATTATTTATAGAAGGCAAAACCCCCTATTGTGCTTGTACTTACACATGCTACTCTAAATGTTCTGTTTTTGTATGTTCTTTTTTTTTCTTTTTTTTTTGGTACCGGGGATCGAACTCGGGTCCTTGCGCTTGTGCAACAGGAAGCAAAACCACTGAGCTAAATCCCCGACCCAATGTTTTGTTTTTGTAACATGGGCTAGGGCTTTCTAAAGGTGGTCAGTGTGAAACTCAGGAATCCTCTGAGGACCTCTTGATGGTTAGTGAAGTTCCGAAGAAAGCCTAGTTCCCATTTCTTAAATCATGTCTTCAGTGGACAAAGAAAGCACTCTTTTTTCTTATCCTTCCTGGAGTCTTTCCCGACACCAAAGTGGTATCACATGCACAGAAAGTTTCTGATCAAATATCCTGAAATTTTCTTCTTGAATTTCTTTGTAGTAAATTTTCTTTTAAGGTAACAAAGGTCATTGTTTTCTGTTGTTACCATCAGCAGTCTAAGTTAACTCTTGAAAGGGATCTGTATGTGATAGAAATGAATGTGAGTCATGTTACTAAAAAACATGATGGCAAAGTGATTTACCTGATAGTTCAAAACCTTGTCCCTTAGATTTATAGTTATTTTACTTATTTCATTTATTAACTGGCTTAGCATCTACCTGTATTCCTAGATATTGCCTAGGTATAATTATAAAGTCTATATATTGAATCCCTTGGTTCAATATGATTGCATTTTGAAATCAGTGCAAATTATTTTCTTGCTCGAAGTGCTCAATGCAACATATAAAAATAAACATATATTAAAAGAACGTAGCCTTATAGCAAAGGGCAGCATATCTATATCTACTGCTAAAAAAAATCACTTGACTGATTCGATTTTCTTGGTCATCACACTGTTATTAAAACCTCTGTAAGAACTAGTACATATAAGAATAAAGATCTAAATCATTTATGTCTTTGAAAAACACTGGGGGTGTGGCTGTCAGCGCATGCAGTTTTTCTGGAATGAAATAGATACAAAGCCGGTTGCAGGCGGGCCTTCCAAAAGAGTCACCAAGTTGAATTAAAAAATACTATCAGCATTAAAGATTTAAAATGATCCCTGACCACCCATCATTTAGGGCTGATGTGGAATGAGTGAGGTATGCAGCCCTCCAGCGAAGCAGGTCCCTTGGAGGTGTGGCAGTGTCCAGTGAAAGAGAGAGCCAGAAGCCCTGGAGGGTTATCGGTAGGGAGGCTTCCCGCACCGAGCACCTTTAAGGGCTGCTGTCGTCGCCCAGGGCAGACTTCACATTATTTGTCCAGAGATTTCAGGACTGCTCTAGACCAGTCTGCTGTCTGTCCGCCATTTCCCCCTCCCTGAGTAGGGATGCTTCTTGGTGCTATCTGGTCCTCATTTCATCTTTGTAGCCTTACTTTTTAGTTCTTGGCCTCAAGAATGAGAAGGATCCTATCCAGACCCAGTCAGGTCACTGTGTGTCATCTCCCGCTATGGAATGAACTGTGTCCTTCAAAATTCATGTGTTGAAGCCCTAATCTCCAGTGTGACTGTATTGGGAAATGGAGGCTTTAACGGGGTATTTAGGGATAAATTCACCCTATGAGTGGACCCTAATCCCATAGGACTGTCCTCGTGAGAAGACACCAGGCGTGCATCCTCACAGAAGAAAGGCCACGTAAGGACCCAGGGAGGAGATGCTCATCCGCAGTAGAGGAGAGGCCTTCAGAGAAGACCTTGGCTTTGGACTTACCACCTCCAGAATTGTGAGAAATAAATTTCCATTGTTTCTGCCAATCCAGTCAGCCGTGTTTCTACAAAGGCCCTAGAAAACTAAAGCATCCCTGATGAAGACACTACTGAGCCGTGCCTGGGCGGCACTTTTGAGATGTCTCTTCTGGGGAGAGAACCAGTGAAAGTTGATTAAGAGAAGAAAACTGAGCTGGCTGTCGGGTGCCCAGGAGGGGCGGCCTCTGGTTAGCGTTAAGACTTTTCACAGGGTTCAGCATGTAGAGTTGAGCTTTCCGCCTCGCCGGCCCCGCCCCCAGTAGAGGCGTGGCCACCTGGGCCGCTTGGCCAATGGGATGTGAGCAGAAGGGGCAGGTGCTTCTTCCAGACAGAGCCTCTTAAGAGCCAAAGCACAGTTTGCTATGTTCCCATGCCCTGTCGCTGTAATCGTGGCGTCTGGACTGACGGCGGCGTGTCTGTCAGCCTGTGTCCCCGAATGCAGACGGCATGGGGCAGGGTCTCGGCCACTCCATAAAAGATCACCAGCATAGGTGAGAAATACTATTTGAAGTTATTAAGACTTTTAGGGATTGTCTGTCTCGATGCATCTGATCAAGACTAAAGGCAGGGAAAATTTCCAAAATTGTTAGAGTCTGATTGCATAATATTGTAGAATGTGATCGATTAATAGAATATTTCGGAGTTTGTCCTTCATTAATTAAAAAAGTAAAGCTGAACTCACAAGATGCTCATCAATCACTGGACTGTGCTTTGTATTCAAAGGTGATGCTATTGAATGATTGCCAGAAGAACATGTTTTAAGTTCATTTGTCAGTAGTGGTGATGGATTCTTTTAAAACCATTCATGCTTCTCTGCTCAGCTGCCCCAAGCGAGGCAAGGGCTGTGTGCAGTCATTGATGGGAGCCAGGTTGGGCTGCAGACCCACAGTCAGCAGTTACAAAAGAGCACGAAGAGTTGACACCAAAGAGGCTGAGTCTCCAACAGCTCCTCAGATGGTGCTGAGCTGAGACCTGCCCCACAGCCTGGAACAGGGACAGGCAGGCATCACACAGCTCACAGGGGTTGTCAATTCAAAGCACTGTGACCCAAGGAACACTTGCTGCACACCCTTCTGAGTAGTGAGGTTACAAGGGGCTCACCACATACAATTCCACTATGTGACTGATAAAACTCTAAGAGTGTATTCTGGTACATTGTTCTAGCAGGAAGTTAAGATGAATAACATTCTATAGAGTAGAATGTATTGTTGTCCTGTGTGGTTGGATGCTTGTTCTAAAGCTTCAGAAAACAAAGAATTTCAAGTGTGGGTGTGTGTGTGAGAGAGAGAGGAAGAGAGAGAGAGAGAGAGACAGAGAGAGATTTTGAAGAGAGGACACTGTGAAGACTTGCATATGAGGAAGAAGGTAGAAATGAAGTTGACATCAAAGTGTTGTCCCTTTCTTCTTCTGCAAGCTTCCAGAAGATGTCCTCTGTCACTTCTGTTTGAGATGCCATTTTGTGCAGTGTGACCTGCCTCCCTGATTGGCCCAAGGGATCTCTTGACTCATACTGGGCCCTTCCCTAGGAGTTTTGACTTAGGGTCTAGAATGTTGAATCAGTTTCTGTCTGGTGGCAGAGCTTGTAAGAAACAAAGCTTGAAGTTGTTGACAGTGGTTTTGCCCCTCCGGAGGGTCCTGGGGAGTGACTGAAGAATGAAGCAGATGTGTAAGGGAACAGAATCTAGAGGCTAAGAAAGGGCCAACGGGTCTGGCAGTGTGCTAGACCTGGCTTCACTGGGTCACATGGTCTTGTGCTACTCAAGGACAAGTTGGTACTACCTTTGGGAATCACAAGACAACCATTGTCCTAGTGTGTGCATTCCCCAGGGCTTCCACAACAGCTATCATGGACTGGGTGGTTAAATAACAGAAGTGTGTCCTCTCACGGTTCAGGAGGCTGGAAGTCCAAAATCAAGGTACTCAGAGGGTTGATGGCTTCTGAGGAATCTAGGGAGACAGTTTGCTCCATGCCACTCTCCTCACCTCTTTTTTTTTTCTCCTCCTCACTTCTGTGATAATCAGCAACCCTCAGCAGTCCTGGACTAGCAGGGGTGGACTCCAGTCCGCGCCTGTGTCCTAAGGTGACATCCCCCATGGCTCTTCACATTCCCTTATGTCTCTTTTCTCTTTAGAAAGACACCAGTCATGTTGGGTTTGGTGTGCACGCTAATGACATCATCTTAACAGGATTACATCTGTGGAGACCCTTTTTACACATAAGGTTACATTCACAAATACTGGGGTTAAGATTTGGATGTATCTTTTTTGGGACATGAATCAGCCATGTTATAATACCATATGATATGTTTCTTTCCCCTTAAACTTCTTAGAAGCGGGTGAGTTGCGAAGGCCCCTGAAGCAGAATTTGAAGGCAGAATTATTGAAGAGGGGCATGGAAGGATTCACCAGTGCTCCGAGGGAGTAGACAGTTAGGGTTGGAGTTGAGAATGCTTCAAAGGAGAGAGATGTGAGGCTCCAGGTACCACCAGCTCCACAGAAGAAAGATGGGAATTAGAGCTATGGGTCTCTTGCCTTTGCAAGAAAAAGAAATCCAGCTCAAATCTACTTATGCAAAAAAAAAAAAAAAAAGAAGATAGAATAATTGCAATTAGTGATAAAGAAAAGAAAAATTTCTTA
>NW_004624751.1:7531591-7568543 GCF_000247695.1 Heterocephalus glaber | reverse complement strand
CTCTTGCCTTTGCAAGAAAAAGAAATCCAGCTCAAACAAATCTACAAAAAAAAAAAAAAAAGGGAGATAGAATTATTGACACATGTAACTGGAAAGGCAAGAAATATTACATAAGGCAAAGTAAAACATAGCCAGTGTTTTCTTGTGGAAATATCAGAAGTAGCTGGGGCAGGGGATTTAGCTCAGTGGTTCCTCCACATGCCTCGGAAGCGCAAGGACCCAAGTTCGATCCCCGGTACCAAAAAAAACAAAACAAAATAGAAGTAGCCAAGAAATTCCTCTTTATTACAATCTAGCAATTAATTACAGGAGTAGTATTAAAAGTAGGGATCCAAAATACAATTGGACATACTGGTCAATGGCCAGTTTTTAAAGTTTATGAAACTAAAAATATTGCTGAAATTATATGTCATATTACAGGAATGTAAAAGGGACTTTTTACTGGAACAGTTAGAAAAGGTTCCATAGAAGAATTAAAATACCAGCTATTTCTGTAAATCATGTCACATGTTTTATACAGGTCTGGGGTTGTGAATAGGGACTTGAAGACAGAATTTTTCGAGCTGATGATATTGAAGCCAGCTTTGGTACTGTTACTGAGAATCAAATCATCACCATTCAGAGGAGGGTGTTCAGAGAGGCTTTCTGTTTCTAGACGAGGGTGAGAATCTTGCCCACTTAATTGTGTGGCTTTTATTCCGAAGTAGTCAAGGTTCCCCTCAGTGTGCCCCCAAAGGTTCATAAACCGGAAGCCTTGTCCCCAGGGTGGTGATGTTGGGAAGCAGTAGAACCTTTAAAGGGTGGAGCCTAGAAGAGTTGACTGAGTAGTGGGCACCACTCTTGAGAGGGGTGGGTCAGGTCTCATGGGACAGCTGCTTCTTGGAGAACAGATGACTTTAAAGTGGGTTTAGCTGTGTGGCCTGGCTCTTGCTTCTACTTTCTCCAGCACGTGCCCTGTGACCGTACATCATGACCTGTGGACTGGAGTGAGAATCACCTAGCAGATGGCTAAGGCCTGGTTCTGGGTGTGTCTTTGTGGAGTTTTAGCAGACTGGGTAGGAAGACTCATCGCAGTGGTGGGCGGCACCACCAAGGAGCTTGTAGCTTGGATGGAATGAACAGGGAGGAGGAAGTGTCCCTGACCTGCAGAGCTCCCCCTTCCTGAGGGGGCCCATCCTTTGCTGCCGTCGCCTTTGAACATCTATCTCCAGGTCTCATTTCTTTATCCTTCCAGGGCAGAATCACATGGGCAACCACTGATGAGCCTGCAGGCCTCTGGCCCAGGAATCCTTCTTGCTCACAGTTCGCACCTTCTTGCCTGAGAAGCTGTGGGATTTGCTCTCCTCTGATTCTACAGATAGCCGTGGACTCTCCCACCTCTGATCCTTTGAGCCTCCTAATAAATCCCCTTGCATAATTAGACTTGTATTTTCTTTTTCTTTTTGGTACTGAGCTGGGGATCGAACTCTGGTCTTTGCGCTTGCATAGCAGGCGGCGAAACCACTGAGCTAAATCCCCGGCCTAGACTTGCATTTTTTATCGATTCTGTTCCTCCAGAGAACACTAACCACTGCCTATGGCTTCCACAGGCACTGTTTGCCCACCGTGTTGTGGTGCAGCCATGCTGAGATCTCAGCAGTATGGTGTCTGGGCTTCCAGCCACTGGACTCACGGACTGAATAAACCTCTTACTTCATGGAGTGCTAGTCTTAGCAGCAGAAAACTAAGATACACCCTATTTAGTTTTATTGTATTTTAATTAGAGAGAAGACATGAAAAGAGTCAAATTAATCTCCAGAATTTAACAACCAAGACACTACACACTTTGGTAAGATGAAACAAATGGATTTGAAATTCAAGTATCTTGGATTAGAATAAGACAAAGAAGCATTTAGATCTCAATCTAGCTTCTGCATTTATCCTCTGGGGTTCTGGTTTAGGCAGTGTAAATGGATGTACGAAGTTCACCTCTGAAAAGGCTAATAGACATTATTCCAAGACAGTCTAGCAGAAAGGTCAAGTTCCCTTTTTCTATCTTGTTCTAAATTTCAGGAAGAGATTAAAAAAACAGAAAGAAAGGAGAAGGGAGGAGAGTACATTGTCCTGTCTACTGATGCCTCACTAGCATCTTCTAATGGACATGTGATCTTATTAAGTAATTTCCTGTTCAAATTTATTTGTAATTGATGAATAGAAATTGTACATATTTATGGGCTACCACATGATGTTTCAATATAGGCATACACTGCGTTATGTTCAAATCAGTATCAGCTTGTCTGTTTCCTCAAATACTTATTGATTCTTTGTGGTGAAAACATTCAGAACCGGCCCCACCCTCCCTCTAGCACACCCGGAGCTCAGCTGGCCGGGGCGGGGACCGCCAGGGCTCCGGATATAACAGAATAGCTGGGTGCTGAGGTATCTTGGAGCAGAGATAATCCAACTGGTGTGGAGTTAATTAGGGAAGATTTCCTTAAAAAGGGTCAAAATGGTTTCAATCCCAGAATACTGTGAAGGAAAGAACGTTCTTCTGACAGGAGCTACTGGTTTTCTGGAAAAGGTGCTTCTGGAAAAGTTGCTGAGGTCTTGTCCTAAGGTGAATTCAGTGTATGTTTTGGTGAGGCAGAAAGCTGGACTGACACCCCAGGAGTGAGTGGAAGAAGTTCTTAGTGGCAAGCTCTTTGACAGATTAAGAGATGAAAATACAGATTTTAGAGAGAAAATTGTAGCAATCAACAGTGAATTCACCCAGCCTAAACTGGCTCTTAGTGAAGAAGATAAAGAAGTCATCATAGATTCTACCAATATTATATTCCACTGTACAGCTACAGTACGGTTTAATGAAAATTTAAGAGACGCTGTTCAGTTAAATGTGATTGCTACACGACCGCTTATTCTCCTTGCACAACGAATGAAGAATCTGGAAGTGTTCATGCATGTCTCAACAGCATATGCCGACTGCAATCGAAAGCATATTGATGAAGTAGTCTATCCACCCCCTGTAGATCCCAAGAAGCTGATTGATTCTTTAGAATGGATGGATGATGGCCTAGTAAATGATATCACACCAAAATTAACAGGAGACAGACCTAATACATACAGATACACAAAAGCTTTGGCAGAATATGTTGTATAGCAAGAAGGAGCAAAGCTAAATGTGGCGATTATAAGGCAGTCAATTGTTGGTGCCAGTTGGAAAGAATCTTTTCCTGGATGGATTGATAACTTTAATGGACCAAGTGGTCTCTTTATTGCAGCAGGGAAAGGAATTCTTCGAACAATGCGTGCCTCCAACAACGCCCTTGCAGATCTTGTTCCTGTAGATGTAGTTGTCAACACAAGTCTTGCAGCAGCCTGGTATTCTGGAGTTAATAGACCAAGAAACATCATGGTGAATAATTGTACAACAGGCAGCACTAATCCTTTCCACTGGGGTGAAGTTGAATACCATGTCATTTCCACTCTCAAGAGGAATCCTCTCGAACAGGCCTTCAGATGGCCCAATGTAAATCTAACCTCCAATCACCTTTTATATCATTACTGGATTGCTGTAAGCCATAAGGCCCCAGCATTCCTGTATGATACCTACCTCAAGATGACTGGAAGAAGCCCAAGAATGATGAGAACAATAACACATCTTCACAAATCTATGGTGTTTCTTGAATATTTCACAAGTAATTCTTGGGTTTGGAATACTGATAATGTCAATATGTTAATGAATCAACTAAACCCTGAAGATATAAAGACCTTCAATATTGATGTACGACAATCACATTGGGCAGAATATATAGAAAACTACTGCATGGGAACTAAGAAATATGTTTTGAATGAAGAAATGTCTGGTCTCCCTGCAGCTAGAAAACATTTGAACAAGTTGCGGAACATACGTTACGGTTTCAATACTATCCTTGTGATCCTGATCTGGTGCATTTTTATTACAAGGTCACAAATGGCAAGAAACATGTGGTACTTTGTGGTCAGTCTGTGTTACAAGTTTCTGTCATACTTCAGAGCATCCAGCACTATGAGATACCGAAGACCCAGAATTTCGCGTTAGAACATCTATGCATTTCGTGGTCTAAATGCACAAAATGTAAAATGTACTTAAGTCACCTCACCTTTTGTCAAGACATTAAACCATCTTAGATCTGTGTGTAGAGTAAAACATGGTACATTTTATGTAACATTTTAATGTTTATGCTCATAAAACCTAGTGAGCACAATGTTGTATGCCAGCTCAAATCTGTCTGCAAGAGCCGCCAATACTATGATTTAACATTTTGATCCATGGAAAGCAAAGGATAGGGTAAAGGCAAGAATAGGGAAATAGGAACATTGACCAGTAAAACTGTGCAATTCTGGAACATAATAATTCAAAATGCCTTCACATATACTTCTAATATTCAGTGCAGTGGAAAGAATTTGGACAGAATGCTAGCTGAGTTGGTAGATACTTGATCCTTAAATGTTTGATTTTTTTCATCAGTTGTAGTGGGTTTTAGTTTTATTAAAACTATAGCCAAACTATTTTTACTTCCTTCTGTAAGTTATTTGGGGTATCAAACATGAAAAATATGTTCTCACTTTTCTTTTTCTGATTAAATGCCTGGTACATATCATATTTCTGTAAGTATAATCTGTTGCTTTTATAATCAGAAGGCTATATATTAAAGACCCTATTGGATCTAAATGGGTTTGAAAATCTATATCAATAAAACTATGTTAGCATCAAAAAGAGTAGGAATAAACTTTCTTGTCCAAATTTTGATCAAATAAAAATCCTGTGACATTGTGTTCATGTTTTGAAACGAGGATTTCTTGAGACTTTTGTGCTGTCTTCCCTTTATAAATATTGTTTTAGGACTTTAAAAAGGCTCATACTATCTGAAAGTGCATTATTATGGAAGAATGTATTTGCAGCTAGTAATAACATCAAGAAAATATCCTTGTGTGTAAACACATACTAATTTTGACACTGAAAGTTGAATTCCTTCAAGAAAAATATGCATAATGTGTATAAAATTAAATAAAGGACTTTATTTACAAAAAAACACATTCAGAATCCTTTCTTCTATGTTTTTTCAAGTCTACAGTACGTTATGATTGCCTGTAGCCATGGCACCGTAAAACAGAACACCAGAATGAATTTCTCTTATCTAACTATAACTTAGTACTCATTGGGCAGCCTCTCTCATCCTGTTCTCTCCAGACTCTGGTGACCAGTTATGCTACTCTCAACTTTTATGAGGCCAGCTTTTTAGAACCTACACGTGATTGGGATCATGCAAACACAAAGCAGTGAGAAGAGGAAACATTAAGCTGAGCATGGTGGCGCGGGCCTTTAATGTCAGCACTCTGAGAGGCTGAGGCGGGAGGATGGCACATTTGAGCCCAGCCTGGGTAACTCAGTGACATCTTGAGACCTTGTCTCGAAACAAAAAATAAGAGCTGGGCTCGTAGCTCAGTGTAAAGGTCCTGGGTTCAATCCCAGTATGGTGAATTTAAGAAAAAAAAGGAGGAGGAAATACTAATCATCCTGATTTGAGCAGTACACGTGGTATTCAGGTATTAAAATATCACACAATACCTTGTAAATATGTATGATTTTTACATCTTAATAAAAAACGTAAAAATCCAAAGGAGATGGAAATGCTAGTTAGCTTGGTTTTATCATCACACACTGTACACATGCATCCAATTACCACACTGTCCCCATAAATATGCGCAACGAAAAAGGACAATCAAAGTGTCCATCTCTGACCCACTTGTGTCCTGGCACAATGGGTGCAGTGGGCGGCCCCCAACCCTTTCCACGTGAATGAAGTGAAAGCAGAGATTAACGTTTATTCCTTCGAATGCTCTCCAGAGGTTGCAAATCACAGACTTCTTCCGCCAGGCCCTAGGGTACTTGTGCTGCCAGAGCAGGTTAGGCGGGCAGGGGACTGGAAGGCAGGGATGGCTGAGCAGCAGAAGGAAGCGGGGTGCATGCACAGAGCCGAAAGTGAGACCACTGCCTGAGGGGAGGCTGTGCCTCTGGAGTAGGGGACAAATGAGAGCGCTCAGTAGGGATCCTTTCTTGGGCACAGGCAGGAGAGGGACTGCAGTCTTTGATCAAAGCCAGTTTGGCTGGGCAGGGTGTTGGGGCACTGGGGGAAGGTGGCTGTCCAGCTCCAGGCCTGAGGCAGCTGATGGGTGGGACAGGCCAGTGGCCTCCCAGGAGCGTCCCTGACTCAGGAGAGCATGTCCTCAGGGCCTCAGCCCTGGTCTTCAGCTTCTGCACCCAGCTCTTTGCTGAGAATGTCACACGGGACCAGATGTCCTCGCTAGAATGGTGAGTGTGAGCATTTGAGTTTGCTGGCTTTACGATGTGCTAGGCCAAAGGTGAGCTTTCTAGGTCTTACCTCACTTAATCTGCACTTGCTACTATTCCCATTTTATAGCTTAGAAAACCGAGGCTTAAAGAAATTGGCCTCTCAGAGTCATAGGGACGGCCTGGTGCTACACATCCGGGACTCAGGAGTAACAGAAGTTTTCAAAGCTTTATGTCTGTGTACAAACTGCGTGACAACAGTGAAAGATGGGCCCAGACACTGGGATCTCCAAAGGAGAAACTCTGCACCACCCACACACATCGTAGGCTAGGTAGGTCATAGGGGCTTCCTTGGGAAACACTCCCTGCCTCCCCAAATACTTCTCCCACTCCTCACAGATGTCTGACAGTTCCTGCACATGAGATAAAGGCGTTCATGAAGAGAAGGCTGAGCTTTACTCCTCTTGGGACTTCACGTTGTCTGCAAGCACCTAAAGCAGAGACATGATGATTTTTTCTGGAACAGGAGAGGAGAAGGTGGCTGCTTTCACATTCACTTGTTACTTTAATGCTACTATGATAGGTTGCAGGGGGCCCATGTGCATGGGAAAAGGAGAGAACTAAGTCTCCAGCACTTTTTAGCACTCTGCCAAGCACCCTTAACCATACCATGTCCTTCCTGGAGCCAGGAAGCCAATCTGACTACGTGGGCATGCTACCACCCTGTGCTTAGAATCCATAGAGGCCCAGTGCTTCATCTTTGGGCATTAGCGAGATGCAAATGAAAACAACACTGGGATTCTATCTTAGTGTGGAAGAAATAGCCATCATCAAGGATGAAAAAACCAACAAGTGCTGCTGAGGATTTGGGGAAAAGCAAATCTTCTACACTGTTGGTGAGACTGAAAACTAGTACAAGTGCTTTGGAAATCAGTATGGAGATTCCTCAACAAACTAAGAATAGAAATCCATTTGACTCAGGTAGATCTCTACTGGGAATCTTCCCCAAAGAGTTGAAGTCATGATATTACAGTGATCCATGCAATCCCAGGTTTATGGCAGCAAAATTCACAGCAGCTAAATTATGCAGCCTTATGCCCAGGAACAGCTAGATGCACAAAGGAAATGTGGTCTATATACACAACGGAGCACTGCTCAGCCATAAAGAAGGATAAATCTGAGTCATTTGTAGGAAAATAAATGGATCTCGAAACCGTAGAGTTAAGTGAAATAAATTTGACCCAGAAGTTTAAATATTGCTTTGCTTCTCTTGTGTGAGAAACTCAGACTACAAATAATTTGAAGAGCAGAATAAAGGAGACAGGGTAGGAAACTGGGAGGTAGACTTTCTGGAGATTGGAGAGGAATTGGGAAAAGGAGGCGAGAGCAGGGTGGGAGGATTAAAAATGATCATGATGTGAAATGTCCATGTACCAATTTCCCCAAATAAATATGATTACCATGTATTGCAAACATATACTAATGAAAATAATAAAAATCCAAAAATAATGTGTCATTAAGGAAAACATTCTAGTAGAATTAGTTTGCACTTAATTACAAATGCCTAGGAGATGAAAAACTACATTAAAAGTTAGAAGAACTTTTTTTTTTTTTTTTTTTTTTTTTTTTAGACAGGGTCTTGCTATGTAGTTCAGGCTGGTCTTGAACTCACTGTGTAGCCCAGGCTGGCCAAATTCATGGTGATCCTCCTGCCTCAGCCTCCTGAGTGCTGGGATCACAGGCGTGCACCACCGCACCTGGGTGGAAGAACCATGTAAAAAAGGGAAGTGCCCAGTGTTGCTTGAATGGGCTGCTATCTGCTTGGAGTCTGATTGGTTTTTTGCTCGTGGTGCCTTGTGTTTCCATCTTGCAGGGGTCCTTGTGTGGAGGGAGCGTGAGGGCTTCCCGGGCCCCTCAGGCGCTCGGCTCCTGGGTGACGGTGGCAGAGTCGCAAGGAGCGAGTGAGTCAGGCTGGCGCAGGTGCCACCCTGACTCTTCTTGCTTTTCCGGCTGCAGCCACCTCAGACACAGCTGAAGCAGCAGGGAGGTTATAAGAGAAATGGAGGGACGCAGCTTGCCCCCGGAGGGCGGTGCCCCCTCTGACCCGGCTGTGAGCCTCCTCCTGGGGCTCCAGGAGCCCCGTCAGGACCTGCCTGTCAGGGGTAGGTCCCCAGCTGGGTCTGCACCCAGTACTTTCTCCGGTGGGCCTGTGTGTCGCTGCTCTCTGCCTCCCCCTTTAAAAATCATGTGCTACAATGTCGTATCCTTTTGTAATTCATTAATTAATCTTAATTGCATCAAATATGCCTAACACAAAATCTAGCATTTTAACCGTCGTTTCTTTCTTTTTTTGATACTGGAGCCCAAGGCCCTACCCATTAGGCAAGCAGTCAAGCCCTTTTAAAATTTAACTTGATCAGGGCTGGGGATGTAGCTCAGTGGCACTGTGCCTGCCTTGCTAGTGCAACATCCTGAGTTCGATCCCTGGTACAAAAAAAAAATTAATTTGATTTTGAACAGGGTCTCCGTAAGTTGCCTAGGCTGGCCTTGAACTTGTGACCTTCCTGTCTCGGTCTCCCAAGTAGCTGCCGGGATCACAGGTGTGTGCCATTGTACCTGGGCCATTGTTCCATTTTTAAGTGTACATGTTGGAGTCAGTGGCATCGAGCACACTCGTATAATTGTGCCAGCATTACCCCACCCGCCTCCAGAACTTTCCATCCTGTAAAGCTGAAACTCTGCTCCCATAAGCACTCTCATCCCCAAGCCCAACCCCCAGACTCCTGGCAACCCCTACCTACTTCCTGTCTCCAGGCCTCGGCTCCTAAGTGCCTCCTAGGAGAGGTGTCATACACTATTTGTCCATGTGGGCAGTGAAGGTGTCTGATTTGCCCTATTTCCCCGCTTCCTTTCCCTGACTACCCACCTGTTTTAACACTTGCATGATACATATAAATACCCATGAATAATACACGGTGCGGTCGTATGTGTCTTCAAAATTTAAATGAATGAGACTCTGCACTATCACTGTGCGGCTTGTTCATCTCACTCAATATTGTTTTGAGATTTTTCATATCAGAACATTGCTAGTTTACCCATTGCATCTATCCTATAGTATTTTATTATGTGAAAGCCACATCTAAAGAAATCTGTTCTCCTCTTGATGAAATGTATGTTGCTTCTTCTTTGCTCATTTCTGACAAAGCTGTACAGAATATCCTTGTTCAAAATTTCTGGGTGTACAGCGAGAATTCTCTGGGCATACACTCAGGAGTGGAATTGATTTAACAGCTATTTTAAAATCGTTCCCCTAATGAGGTAAACAATTCACATTTCTACCCATGGTGATGAAAGCACATTAAATGTTTGTCACTCTGTTGAATATAAAATGGCATTTCATTGTGGTTTTAGTTGGAAATTTTTTTTTTAGTTGGAAAATTTTAATTTTCACAAGCATGAATGAATTTCTTGGTTTTCAGGTTTCTTGTGAAGTGGACATATTTCTTTTGTGTTGTGTTTTCCATATTGATCTGTAGGAATTCTTTATACATTCTGGGAATTGATCATTTGATTTGATTCTCACTTGTTGTCTATAATTTTTCTTTTTTGATTTTAATGACATATTTTGTTGTGTGGAAATTTAATGAATCAATTATTTTCTTTATGATTTGTCAATTTTTTGTCTAACATAAGATTTTCTTCCCACTCCAAGATAATATTTGCCTATACATTCTTCTAACAACTTCAAAGTATTGCTTTTTGTACTTAGATATTTAATCCACCTGAAATTTATTATTGTGTATGGCAAGAGGTAGGAATTGACTTCTATATATTTTTCTCCATGGAGAAATAACTTTTATAGCACCATTTATTGAAGAATCTCCTGCTGTTAATTACAAAACGCCTCTGGTGCTGTGGGTCTGTATCAGTCACTCTCTTGTCACTGGAATACAATACCCGATATCTGCAGCTTAAAGGAGGGAAGGTTTATTTTGTTTCATGTTTCAGAGGGTGCAGTCCAAGGTCACCTGGCGGATACAGCATGGTGGAAGGGCCTGGGCGGAGGACAGCGGCTCGCATCATGGCAGTCAGGAGGCAGAGGGAGAAGAGAGAGCTGGGGATGAAAAAACACCCTTCCAAGTCACCCCTCCATCGAGCATCTGCAACCAGGCCCCGCCTCCTCACAGCGCACAATGAATCCACTGATGAGGCAGCACGGCATGGGCCAGTCACCTTCTACACATGTGAGGCTTTTGGGGGACATTTTAGATCTAGACCATAGCAGGGTCTGTTTCGGGGCTCTGATCTGATCCTTTGCCATGCCAGGCTACATTGCAGTTGTCACTAGAGTTTACTGTCTGTCTTTTCTGGTAGTCAAATAACCTTCGTTTATTTTCCTCCCATCTCAAAATTGCCTCGGCTGTTCTTGATCTCGTGTGCTTTTCCTCTTAGTAGTTTTGATGGTGTAAAATCAATGCACATGTTAAAGTCTACAGTATGGTGAATGTGGCCTCCACACCTACCTGGGAAACCAGTAACACAACCACGGTGTGAGTTCACTCCTCACGCCACTGTGACCTCATCCTCCTGTGCCTCCTGCGATCTCTACCCATGGCAACCACCATCTGCTTTCTGTCACTAGAGACTGAGCTCCATCCTCGAGGGCACCCAGAAGCGGGATTGCACAGCCCATTCCCCCTCTTGTCTGGCTTCTTTCACTCGGCCTCATCTGGAAGCCCAGCCCTATTTTGGCATTTATCAATAATTTATCCCTTCTACTACAATCGTGCTAAACTCACTTATTCATTCTAATAGCTGTTTTTGCAGTGCTCATCAGATTATGATTAAAGCAGCTTTAAAAAATATTGACAAAAGCTCAGACTGTGTCTGGATGTTCTTAGGTTTACCCCATGTCCTTTTCTTTCCATTGCAGAATACCATCTCAGATCCCACCGTGCATGAAGCCGCCACAGCTCCTGCAGCTTCTCAGGGTTGTGACAATTTCTCAGATTTTCCTTGTTTTTCATGACCTTGCCTTAGATCTTTATTTGTTCGTTTATTTTAAAAAAATAGCACAACATTTATCGGTACATTTTAGGCACACTCATCATAGGGAATTTGCGCCTGTACACGGTACATCCCGCCCTTCTGTTTCCCATGCCCCTCCCCTCCAGGCTCCCCTTGCCTTAGGTCTTGGGGAGGAATACCAGGCTGTTAAAGTGCCACTTTTACTATGTCCACACCTAGGTACGTACTGTCACGCAACTTGCCACTGTTGGTGTTGATCCCAGTCACCTGGATATGGTACTGGTGGTCAAGATTATTTGCTTACCCCTTTTTGCATTTTTTTAATAATTACACTTCTTTAAATAAAATCACTATGCAGGGTTTACACTTGAGGAGGGGGGAGTTAAGGGCGAAATACTCACATAAACTCTGTGGGATTTTGTGTAGGTTGTTTTTCCTCCCTCCTTCCTCCCTCTCTCTCTTTTTTCCTGCAGTGTGTACTCATTTAATAGTTTGGTTTATTACCCAATACCACTTTACCCTGACCCTTTTGAAAACAGAGGGTCTCTCTAAATTGTCAAATTGCCCAGGCTGGGTTCAAACCGTAGATCCTCCTGCCTCACCTCTCAGAGTGCTGGGATTACAGGTGTGCACCACCTCACCCAGCTTTTTCTTGGGTTTTGATGTTCTTCAATTTTTCTATAATGTGCCTAGCTAGATGTGGGTTTCTTTCTTATTTCTTGTGCATAATACTCTCTACACTTGTTTTAATATGAGTATTTCTTTAATTCTGCAGAATTTATGTCCATATTGTCTTCAAATACTGTATTTGTTTTATTATTCTCTCTGGCGCTGCTATTACTCGGATGTTGACATTTCCATTTTTCTATATCTTTCAGCTTTTCTTTAATATTTTCTGTCTCACCTTTATTATCAGTCTTCAGAACACCTCAATTTGAGCCTTCAAACCATCAGTTTGTTAAATCCACTCAGGACACCATGTGGTATTTTCACACCATTTGCCTCAACTACCTTACGCTATTTTCCCTGGGATCTTGTAGCGGTTTTCTGTGGTCCTGGTTTCATGTTGCTGATATCTTTTCTTATCTCTTCATGTACACTTTCATCTACTTTAATTTCTCATATCTTTTGTTTTATCCTCTGCTTCAGAGAATGCATATCTTTCAGGGTTTTTTTTTTTCAAAAATGGGGCTTTAATTATTTTTTGCCTTGCAGCTCTCATTTCCTGGGGGATCAGCAGCTCGGCTTTTCTCAGGTTTGGAGGGAGTTGTGGGGCTTCCTCTCCCCACAAGGACAGAAGGAAGGAGGTAGAAGTCACCGAGAGCTCCACAGGAACCAGTACAAACACTTGATGTTACCCTCTTGATATTACCTTGAAGTTTTGAAATTTAAAGCACTAGGCACTTTCTTGATACATGACTAAATTATTTATTAATTACTTATTCATTAATTTATTAATTATTTGTTGTCATCAGCATGTTTGGATTTATTGCCATACTGTTTCTATTTCCCCCCTTCCTCTATTTCTTTCTATTTCCCCTTTTCCTTGCTATTTTCTTCTTTCTATTGGATCAAGAAAGTTTTCTTTAGTCCTCCTTCGATCTGTTACTTTGGAAGCCGTGGGTTGAATTTCCATTCCCTCAGTGGCCACTGTGAAACTATAACGGACTGCCTTGTTCCTAACCAAGGCTGGACTGATCCACGATTCTCTTCCTCTTTCCCAGCAAGAGAAAGCGCTGCCTCCTCACTGGCACCGCCTAGCTTCTTCCGCCACCCGCGGCTTGGCTTCCACTCTAAAATTTAGTTTTTGTCTTAGGTGTTAACACGCGGCCGGGTCGAGGAGGAGGTCACTGGGGAAGAAGGGTTCTCCTCGCTCGGAACAACAAGGCCTTCCTCTTCCACTCTTTCCTTCTCTGTTTCTCTCCACAGTTCTGCATGTGGCCCGTATGACTGTTTCTTTTCACTTGTAGGTTACATTTTATTCCTGCCGATGTTACACTGTGAACAAATCAGAATTTAGCTTTGTTACTCGATCACACAACCCTCCTACAGACATAGTTCCCCTAATCTCAGCTTTTCACATTTTGGTTGGTTTTTTTTTTTTTTGGTGACCCTGGGGCTTGAACCCAGGGCCTTTGCATTGAGCTTCGTCCCCAGCCCTTTTTAAGTTTTGAGACAGGGTCTTGGTAAGTGGCTAGATTTCTCAGGCTGGCCTCGAGCTTACAACGCTCCCGCCTCAGCCTCCCAGAGTACTAAGATTACAGACATGTGCCTCCACATCTAGCTTCCCCACCGCACCTCTGCCAGGTGGGTCACACGTATACATAAGACTGTGTCTTATGGATCCCACATTGCTCATAATGAGTCACATCCCATTGAATCTACGGTCGATGCAAAATATTGTTAACTAGAAAGTGCATTTATCACACCGGTCCTACTGAGCACTCTGGCTTCGCCCACGGTGCATGGAGGATGTCGCTGTCTCCTCTCCTGACTGCCTGGCTGCCAGCATCGAGAGAGAGAGGACCACCCTGGAGGTCTCCAGCAGCAGCAGAGGCCCAGCTTCAGACGTGAAGTGCAGTATTGGCCCGGAGGGATCAGAGGCCGGTTCAGCGAGGAGGACAAGGACGCTCAGCGCTGGGGAGGGGGAACCGCCATTGGCACCGCCTTCCGGAACTGCAAGGACAGCCTGGCTTGGGGAAGAAGAGAAACCTCAACTTCGGTTCAAAGGTTAAATTTTGATGCCTAAAATGTGGAATTGGTCTTTTGTTTCGTGATTTTGGTCTTCCTTTTTTTTTGTACTGGGGATTGAACTCCGTACCTGCGCTTGCGAGGCAGGCAGCGGAACCACTGAGCTAAATCCCTGGCCCTAGTGGGAGATATTTTTGAGCCTAGATTTGTAGTTTTTCTTTTTTCTTTCGCCTTGGAGCAGAAAGGGTATCATCTACTTAGGTAGTTTACCAAATTTAAATAAGTAATCATCTTAACGAATTTGTCTTGAATATTTAATCACTGCTAGGTGGTGATACAAATAATCCAGCAGTTGCAGTTTTTGTCCTAAAAATTTTCTATTGACAATTTCCATTTACCAAAACTGGTTTTTTAAAAAATTCTTTTGGAATACTGGGGATCAAATCTGGGGTCTCTTCCAGGCTGGGGAAGTGCTTTGCCACTGATCCATACCCCCAGCCCTACCAAGACTAATTTTGAGTTTAGCAGGCATTGTTTATCTTTTTCCTAAGTGTTTATTTCAGAGTACACACTTTATTTATTTATTCATTTATTTTAGACAGGGTCTTGCTATTAGTTCAGGCTGGCCTTGAACTCTCTATGTTGCCTGGGTTGCCCTTGAACTCGTGGTGATCCTCCTGCTTTAGTTCTTGAGTGTGGGAATTACAGGCAGGTACCACTGTGTCCTGCTCGAATCATTTTGCTAAATTCAGCTCATCCAGCTTTCCCTTGTTATCTGTTGTCTTGGTACTTTCAGATCAGAGCTGCTGCTAACCCAAGAACCGCAGTTAGCATCTGCCCATCTAAGGTTCCCCACCCTCCCGCCTCCTCCCCAGATCCTGCTTGATATGTTACGTTTCCCATTTTATGGCTTTCCACTTCTTCCCACTGCCCTTTATTGCCAAAAGTTCTACACTGTAATTTGAAAAGTAGGACACTAAAATATCCATTTCTGAATGATCCGCTAACTACTGTGCTGTAATTGTTTTCAAAGTTGATATTTCAGCCAAAACTTTAACTGTTTTATTAAACTGGAGAGGTATTTTTGTAGCTGATTATTTCTGCTTATGGTTTTGCCTAGAGCTTTTATTTCAGTTATATTTTTGTGCCACATTAGATATTTTTTCCATCTATTTGCACAAATCTAGATAAAAATGTTAACAGAGACATAAAAGTCATATGCTAGACCAGGAAAAGTATGGAAATCAGAAATGATACATGCATCCTCCTACTTTTGTTTTTTCTGAGATTTATCACTACAGAATAGATTCACCCAGAGAACATGATGGTTAATACAGCTATGTCAAGTTGTCAAACACCTGAAATTATGAAGCTAAAACTTCTCTTATATGCTTACTGGGAATGAGAGGGAAAGTGTGCTCAGGTAAATTACCTGTGACAGAAAAACAAATGTCAACTCTATAGATGAAGCCTGTCTTGAGTTCCGTGTGTGTCACACTAAATGCCCTCCGGGTGGGAACATTCTTGTAACTTGAGTTCCTCCTATGGGGCAATCCACTTTCACCTGAGAAGTTAAGGAAGAGCAGGAAGGCAGAGGACTATTGCTCCTCTTGTCCTGTAGGTGACAGGCACAGATCTTCAGCTGGGATCAGCAGAGGCCCAGCAGTCCCTGGCAGGCCTGGTGTCTTTGTCTCTTTGGCTGTTGTGACAAATACCATCAATGGGCAGCTGGTGAGCAGGAGGCATTATTTATTACAGCTCTGGAAGGGGGTGGGTGTCCAAGATCCAGGTGGCAGTAGATTTGGTGTGTGGTGGGGTTGCGTCTCCAAGCCAACCACCCAGCAGACAGTCCTCATCCAGTGAGGCTGGCACCAAGCTGGCCCGAGGCTGGTACATGGATTCTTCAAGCCCCTGTGTAATTTTTAATAAGCACAGGAAAAGCTTCTCGGAGCTCAGATTCTAGGCTGTTCCCTCAGCCCTAGACAGCTAGATCCGATACCTGGAGCTGTGGCACCACCACCTGGAAGGAGTCCCAGCTGTCACTGTGCTCAGCAAGCTCCCAGGTGAGTAACAGCCTGGGTTCAGAGCAAATTCTTGTCCTCGGCCTGGTTGGTCCCTTAGTCTGTCACATCTGACTGTTGCCTTATGCTTGGTGATATAGGACCAGGAAGAATTTGTTCAACATGGAGGCAGAGGAACAAAGCTAGAGGGAAAATATCAGAATTCGGGTATTACTATAAAAAATCCACCCACCCATAAATGCACAGTGATAACTAATTTGCATTTTCAATGTGTTACAAACTGAGTTGCTGCTGGAACATTAAGACACAGTGGTAACTTGTCTAAGTGATTGATTAGAAAATCTCATCCAGTTTTTAAGATATAGAAAGGTCTGTGGGATATACTGCATCTATTGAGGGTTTTTCTTTTTTCTGTGTGTGCGAGGAAGCAGATTTTGGAGGCTATCCATGTTCTATCTTACTTGATTTTGATTTAATGTTAAACATTCATAATGAGCAAGCATTGTTTTCTATCATTAGAAAACCCCCAAACTATGATGAACGGATTGGGACTGTGAGATTTCACTTCTGGTCCCTGGCGCACACCCAGGTTGGTTGCTATGGAATCCTCCGGGAAGGGGTGTGGGACACACACATCCCTGTCTCCCCACCTGGGCCTCCCCTCGCACTGCTGCTGCTCTGGCGTTGAGTCCCTTGTAGACCTCAGGCAGAGGCGACTTGTTACGACAGCACTCTGGGGGAGCTGCTGTGGGCAGGCTTCACCCACATGAGGCCCCAGGGTGCTGACTCACTGGCAACAATCACTTGAGGCATGGGGCAGCCTGCTGGCCTGGTAGTGATCTCCTGCCTATCTCTGACCTGGCTGGGGAAGAGGAAGATGTGGAGGAGACCAGAAAAACCAATCGTTCTCCTCCCTGCTAGCGCAGGGACAGCAAGAAAAATCTAAAGGAGAAGCAGGGCGTGGCAGCGCACATCGGTGACCACAAGACTCTGGGTGCCTGAGGCAGGAGGGTTCCAAGTTCTAGTGCAGCCTGGGCATCTTAGTGACTCAGTGGGTAGTCTGTCTCAAAATAAAAATGAAAAAGGCTTTGGGTTATAGCTCAGTGAGAAAGTCCTGGGTTTAAGCCCCAATACTGAGAAAAGACAAAAACAATTCCTACCCACCCCCAAAAAACCTAAGGAGAGGGAAAATTTGTCTTCCTCTTGCGTAGAGGGCTACATGCAAACTATGGTGGCCTAAACCAACCAGCAAGGAGCTGGGGCCTCCTTAGCCCAGGCCTAAGGAGAGCTGGAAGGGGCGGGTTCTGTACCTGTGTCCTCTTATAGAAAATGGAAAAACAATGATTCTGTAATGACTGAATGCATTGGTAGTTGTTTTCTTTTGTTTCACCTTATTTTTCTGCTATATTTGTATGCACATAGTATTTAATAAAAATTAGCTTTGTTTTTTATGATGCAACTTGGGAGGTCATAGAGGACTGCTGTAGGAGAGCTACGGACAGGCAGAGGAAGCATTTGGTGATCAAAAACTACAGTGAGTGTTTAAATCTAATTAAATAAAAAACTGTATTACAGTAGAAGATATATTGCTATTAATCCCCCTCAAAACCTTCTCTTGCTTCACATACGCTCATCCCATCATTCTTGCCGCTTTCTGCAGGAGCTCTGGAGTCCTCTTCCGTGAGTGTCTTTAGTTGCACTGTCATAGCTGCATTGGTGTTCTGAATGGATTCAAATCACTTACTTTTCATGGTCATTTGGACTCTGAGGAAGAGCCAGAAGTTGCACGATGTCAGATCTGGTGAATAAGGTGGATGAGGACACACCATGATGGTTTTATGAGCCTTCCCTTCTGTTGGAGAGCACTTGGCAGCAGCAGTGACCGAATTTTTGATCACACCTTGTAAACACACTCAGGAAAGAGGACTCCAGAGGTGCTTCAGCAAGAGACAGGAATGATGGGCCAGGTGTGTTCAGAGCAGGGGAATGTTTTCATGGCAATGTGTCTAACTGGAATACATTTAAAAAATGGTCTTTCGTAGTCTGTATTCCTTAGAAGAAGACAAACGTCCAAAATATATTGGAAAATTACAGTGTTCCAGTTTCATATTTCCACCCGCTTTCCCCAATTTCATGATCACACACCTGAGGTGGCATTATTGTTTTTATTTTAATAGGGGAAGATGTTGATACTTAGAAAACTTAGAGGATTTGATTTGAATGTGCATCAATCATAGTGTCCCAGGATGATTATAAGCATCACCCCATGCATAGAACGTTCATGGAACAAGACGAGATTCTGGAATAAAGAAAAGGCCATCATGTGGCCTGAATACCAACTGTGTGCTGAGGGATCCACAGGACAGACCTTGGTGTGTGTGTTACGACTGCATGAGCTGCCATAACAAGCAAGCCTTTCAGTTTCAGAGCTCGACCCAGACACCTGACTCTCACTCATGTGACGCTCCAGTTGGAGGGTCTCTAGCTGGTGGGTGGCTGTTCCCAGGATCCTTTAATTTTGTGGATCCTGGGTCTTCAGCATCCATCTGGCTTTCAGGCCAACCAATGTCTCTCAGGATTCCAGAGCTCCAGCCTTTGGTTATATTGCACTGTAGATGTGCTTCCTTATGATATCCATATTTTTATGATTTCTTGGCACATTATGCCATTAACAGTATTAAAAAATAAAGCTTATATGACTTGATGTAGGCTGTTTTTGGTCCCCCAATTTTTTACTTCAAAGAAAGAGAAGAAACACTACATTTTTTCAGACACCCAGACATTAGCCTTCTACTTTTCTTTAGTATTTTTTTCTTTCTTCAGTAAAGCTGCGTTTCCTGAGAGCATCTGCCTGTGGCCTCCCTCCCTTCTCCCTTCCACCTTGAGAGCTCACTTCTGCAGGTATTTTGACAGATGCCTGGCTCTGACGTGTTCCTGGTCAGTTTTAACAGTTCCTCAAGTGGACTCACCAAGACCCAGCTTGGCTGCTGCTGGCCTTTTCAGTTTCTCTGCCAAACTGGTGATGTTTCTAGCACCTTGTAACTTCTCTGAACCATGCTGCACACTTAGCTGCTTGTCATGAAAATCCTAGATTGGGTAGGAAACAATTCTACCTTGTTCTGGGATCACAATGGAAAGCATTTGGTTTATCATTACTGATTCTTTTACAATGAGCCTCTTTGTTATCCAAGATGAGACATCTCAAATTTAAAAATCACAAGGAATGAGTGAACCAGAGGATGGAAGGTGAAGTGCAGCCCAGCACACAGGGAGCGATGATTCCCTCACTGTCATACAGGTTTCCTGGATATTGCCCCTCCAGGACCAGTGTCTTCGCTGGTCATTGCTGTCTTCTGGCCCTTGAGAAACACGGCTGCTACTGAGTTTCCTGTAGTACTGGGAGCACCTCTAGGGCAGTCGCTGGCCCTTGTGATCCAAGACCCCGTCCTTGGATCAGAAGCCGACGTCAAGAGTGGTCGGGCTACCCCCATTTTAAGGTCAAGGACTGGACCCTGGGGTTGAGCTCAGGGTTTTGATTCTACCATCTGAGTCTCTGAATGTTTCCAAAGACTAAAGAGAGACCGGCTGCCTGTGGGCCCGTAGGCTCGCTGTGCGGGGCCCCTGCAGAGAGCAGGCCTGATGCGAGGACTGCCCTCCACAGGGAATGTGAACCGGAGCCCCTGGGTGGCTGATGAGCTGCGAACAGAAATGTCTGATTACACGATACGTGTAGGAAGCCACACTCAGCCTCCCACCTTCCCTGTGCTTTTCATTCTATGGAAATGCATTTTAAATCACGGCAATTACTGAATTTCCTTGATTCCAAGATGTGTCTGATCGTAAAACACATTCTCCATTTAATAACAGTCTTTTTTGTTTTGTTTTTGGTGGGGAGAGAAATAATGTCACTTAAAATATGCAATTTGACTGCAAAACACATCTCAAATTTTAGAAATGATAAAATGCGGTGATAGGGTAAAATGTTTTAGCCTAAAGAATTGCATTAGGAAAGAAGATTTATTGCTCTAGATTACAGCCAGGCCAGCTTCTTGGGTAGCTGAAGAGGTAGTTTTTTTCTTTTGCAGGTTCGTTATCCCTTTTCTGGCAGTGGATTTGGATCTGCAATTACAGGAGCAGGCAGAAGCCAGCAGCTCCAGGACCAGGGCTCCTGCGGGGCGATTTGTGGCTGTAATTTCTCGCTGTTGTCTCTTCCTCCGCCCACCTAGCTAGCGCTGATGCCCGCTGGTGAGCCAGCGCACCCCTAGGGAGTGAATTTGTGGGAAGATAAATTCCCCTGTCCCTGCCTACATTTGGATGCTGTTGTGGAAACTGAACAGAATACAGATCACTGTCAAATTGAATTCTGTGTACCTGCTCTGCTAAGTAGAAAATTGCATATCAAATAACGGTTCCTAGGCTGGGCTCTGTCTAGACACAAAACTTGCTTACAGTGTTTTAAGTCCTTTCTCAAGCAGGCACAGAAGCCCCTGTGCCCCCATCTCAGAATCTTGAGCATTGTATTTGGGGACATTTTCTTGTCAACGGCCAACTCCTTTCCCCCATCCAATTCCCAGTGTTTTTGAAGATGCTCTGTTTGCTTCTGTGACAGCAGCCAGCACCCTGAATTGGAGACCTTGGGTGTACGCACTGGGTCTTCTCTTTGTGATAAGTGTTTTTTATCAGTAGGTGTTCGATAAATGCATGTTGAATGCTTGAACCCAGGGAGAACTGACTGGTATAAGAACCTGGAAAGCATTCTTATTGTGTAGCCTCAGCCCAGTGGCCCTCTCTGTTCCTGAAGAGAATGAACGTGGTTAATGGTTTTCTAATTGGTGACCAATTGGGACTGGAGTATCATTTGCTCTGTGACCTAATTCCTTGTCTCCATTTCCTCTAAACATTGCGGCTGCTGTGGCCTGGAGGAAACTGGAGAGGCTGCAGATGCCATTGCAGCTGTTGCGGTTTTGTGCAGCTGCACAATTCAACAAAGTAGCAAGGGAGATGCCAAGCACAGAGCAAAAATACCTGGACATGAGGCTTCAATCCAGGATCAGTGCCGAGGGTTGGCAGAAGGGGTGGCTGCAGGTGTGGAATTATTTGGAGGTCCTCAGGAAGCTCAAAGGTTTAACAGCAAATCAGCTTTCACCATTACTGCTTTATTCCTTTGAGCCTGAAAGCTTTACTTTCAAGAGTCCTAAGTAAAACAAAACTCCAGAAGGACAACAGTTTACAAACTGCAATTCTCTAACAGGGGATGGGATAAGCTGGTGTCAAAGAAATTGAAACTCAAAGCTAAATTTTGTTCTGGGATAGTTTTGCTTAGAGGATCCACAGCCTGTGTTCGGGACGGCCACATGGAGTGTGGGAGATCTCCCCTGAGCAGCGCCAGGGAGGGCCTGAGCTGAGTGATTGACCGGCACTGCACTGCCAACGTTCCCTTAGATTAAGCAATTCTCCCTGCTGCCTCCAGAAGTGGTTCCTCTTGGGATGCTACATTATAGAAATTAGAGGGGCAATTTTGATTGTGACAGTGACTAAAGGCTTCTGCCGGCTTTCAGTGAAGCAGGCTTGGGAACATGATGCATCCTGCAGTGTGGGAGGCAGAACAGATCCACCCTGTCTGTCTCTGTGGCTTTCATGCTCTTGGAGGTTCTGAGGACAGCAGGGCACATCTGGGTGCTGCATCACATGCTCCAGCGTTGGGTTCTCTGGGCAAGTCTGCGTTGGAATCGATGTACCTCTCACTACAAATGTTCTTTCCCTCCCTTTTATCACAGTGAGGGCATTGTGTGCATTATTTTAAAAATTATGTTTGTGTTTTTGTTTACCATTTTAACCATTTTTAAGGGTACAGTTCAGTAGTATTAAGTATATTTATATTGCTGGAAAACAGATCTCCAGAGCTGTTTCATCCTGAAAATCTGAAACTCTGTACCTGTTAAACAACTCCCCATAGCCTCTCAACCCTGGGCCCTGGCCACCACTGTTCTATTCTCTGAGTATGAATTTGACTGCTTGAGATACCTCAGATAAAAGGGATCATACAGTATTTGTCTTGTTGGACTGGCTTATTTCACTGAGCATATCCTGAAGGTTCACCTATGTTGTAGTATATGGTAGGATTTCTCTTCTTTTTAAGGCTGAATAATATTTTATTCTACGTATACATCACATTTTATTGATCTTTTCATTCCTCCATGGGCCTTTGGGCTGCTGCCACCTGCTGGCTATGATGAGTAGTGCTGGTATTAACACGTGTGGGCAAATAATCTCTTTGAGATCCCACTTTAAATTCCTTTGCACATACACCCGGAAGTGGGATCACTGGATCAGGTGGCAGTTGTATTTTAAATATCTGGTGGAAATGTCATCTGTTTTCCATGGCAGTGGCTCATTTGACATTTCTACCAGGAATAGGCAATGGTTCTAATTTCTCCATATTCTTGCCAGCCCTTGTTATCTTCTGATGAGATTGGGTGAGTTCAGGGTAGTATAGCTGTAGATAGCCAACACTAGTTATTTTGTGTATTTTTTTACAGTAGGTACTCTAATGGGTGTCTTTTTTTTTGTACCGGGGATCAAACTCGGGTCCTTGCGCTCGCTTGCGAGGCAGGTGGTGTGGGTGTTGTTCTAGTTTACATGAATTATAGTTCAAGGCATAATACAGTAACAGTTACAAAACATTTGTTATAAAACAGGACACTGAGCTTAAAAGTGCTGAGAACAACTGCTCAATGACTTTTTTCACAGCCTTAACCACAGCCACAGTGAGGCTGCAGGCAAAAGGAACACTGGTACATTGTTGGTGGGAATGTAAACTAGTGCAACTGCTATCGGAATCAGTAGGGAGAATTCTCAAACACTAAAACTAGAAATTTTGTTTGACCCAGTGATTCCCCTTCTAGATATCTTCCCAAAAGAGTTAAAGACATCATATTACAGTGATCCATGCATACCCATGTTTATAGGAGTGCAACTGATAATAGCTAAATCTTAGAAGAGGCCTATATATCCATCAGCAGATGAATGGAAACAAAAATATGATATTTAGTGCCGGGGATTTAGCTCAGTGGTGATGCCACCTGCCTTGCAAGGGCAAGGTCCTGAGTTCGATCCCTGGTGCCAAAAAAAAAAAAAAAGAGATGGAGGGAGGGGGAGAGAAGTGGATGGTGGATGAAGAAAGAAGTAAGATGTGTTATGTACATGTACAACTTCCCCTCAAGGAATGTTAACATTATGTACTGCACACAAACAAAAATCTTGAATACTTCGTTGGGAAACAATCTCTCCCCATCTCCCTCTCCAGTGGTGCTTCTGCTGTCTCCAAAGTTGACACCTGGGGCCACTTCACCCAGGGTGGCCCCTGGGGGTATCCGTTGTCCAGTGTGCAATCAGGTTTCCCCCCTCTCTGCATCAGTAATTAGCGATCTCTTTCTATTAAGCAAGAGGGCAGAGTACCTGCTTGACATTGAACACATGACCTTAATACCCAGGGAACACTAATGAGTTATACGTCATGATGGAGCAGTGGTGGGTTTCCGAGTGGACACAATGAAATAAACCCAGACCCCTGACCCGTGGCTGGGGCTCCAGGGCCTTTACCTGTTGTGGACTCGTTGACCACAGAAGCTGTGACAATCCAGTTCCGATACAGTGCCTTCCGGAAGACTCTAAAATCATTTGGTGTGTTAAGAAAGGCAGAGCATTCAGTTGAGAGCATACGGCGTTGGGATGTGGAGGGCCTGGGCTTGCTGTGTAGACAGATGCAGAACCAGGCTGAGCTGTCCTGTTTGGCCAGCACCTTGGTCTTGAGTGCAGGCAAGGAAGAGCCTTCTGCATTCACCTGGCCTTCTCCAGGGTTTCTCCCATCCTCGGCTTCCATGTTTTTTCTGTGCTGCAACATGGAAAGTCATTACAAGAAGCCAACCTGGGATGCATTTCACAGCTGACGTTTCCTTACTAACCTTTAGTACAGGTCTCCCAAGAGATATTTCTTTAATGTGTCAGGGACCAAAAATATGTATAAAAGAAAATTATCCCAATATTTCACTTGAGACTGTGCAGATATATAAAGCATTCCTTTTCAGTAGTATTTATGGCTGTTCAATTAAACTATGACCAAACAATAGTGAACCCACTACTATTTCTAAACCCATGATCTTGGTGTTCGTAGCTCACCATATGTTTGAAGTATGACATAATCCTTATGGAACACATTCAATTTGCTGCTTCCCAACTTCACTAGAAGCAGTTAAATCTGTCTTCTTTTAGACAAATTGTTAATGAAAAGGTAGCTGAACAATCATTTTTTTGTAATATGCAATTCTGTCTCCTTAAATACAGGAGGCTGACAGAGCCATTCAGTAGTTGGTACTTTCTCTCTACAACTGAACTCTCTCTGACCCTCTGAAACTAACAACTGGAGGAAAAAGAGAGAAAAGGGGAAAGTCAGCCAAAAAGAAATGCTCACCTGGAGTATATATAATCCTGAGGATTCAGTGGAAGGCATATTTTACTTTATTGTTTTCAGATAATGTATGAATAATTGCCTCCTGCTGCCAAATACATTTTTATTGATTTTAAAGTATTTCATGATGTTGGTGCACTGTTTGGAAAATGGTGAGATTGTCTGAAAGATTCAGAATTTAGTCCTGAGCTTGCCTCTCTTTTAGCCATGAGTCAGGGCTGCGGGAAGTGGCACAGATGTCCATTGGCCACTTCCTCAACCGCAGGCAGGTAGATGGGCTGGTCATCCCAAGTGAGCATGTGGGTCTGTTTTATTTTATTTTATTTCACAATTCCCCCAAGACTTTCTTGAATAGAACTGAGCAAAGACAATCTTATACCTCATTTAAAATTCAAATAAAATACCTAACAGTGTCTTTGGACGTAGTGTAGCATGATAGTAGCTGGTAGCTACCGAGTGTCCAATCTGTGCAATCTTCTGTGCAGGTCATGTGGTGTTCCACCAATGAGGGTTGGGTGAGTCACAATGATCACTCTCATTGGACAGATGAGGAAATGTGGGCCAGGGAGGTTACTGAGCTTGCCCCAGGTCGCCCCGAAGTTGTGCGGCAGGGATTGTTTTTACACCAAGGAGACAAACTCTGCTGCCGGAACATTTAGCTCCTACACTGTGCTGCACGATAGCTAAAGAATACTGTGTGGTACAAGCTCATCAGCTCAGACTGATTTGGGGATTTGTTGGGGAGCAATCTGAATGGCAGAGTTTGAAAAGAAATGGAATCAAGGAGATGCATGTAAAGTACATTTTTAAAAGAGGCATAAAGGGGTTTATTAGGCAGAATTTTAAAAGTACATTTGAAGAAATGGTGTGGGCCCTTGGGAGGCACATTGCTGTTTGGAGCTGGGAATATTTATGTTTTTGGCCGTGGAAATTTGTGGAATTTGTGTCTATTGTTCTGTCTTGGTCTTAGTTTATAGGAAAAAATGATGGTCCACCCAAAGAAAGAGGTTTTTTTTTTACAGGTGAAAATATGGCCCGTCTTAAAGGAGAAAGGGAAGGCCCAGCCTATTATTATTATTGTTTAAGATGGGTGATCCAGGGGCTGGATATGTAGCTCAGTGGCACAGCACCTGCCTGGCAAGTACGAGGCCCTGAGTTCGAGCCCAGGTACAAAAAAAAAGATGGATGATCTAAGAAGTTTGGTCTAAAAACGTTCTTTGAATTCTTTATCTTAAAATCAGATTTCTGTCTTTTTGTTTATCAACTAAGCTAATTTGTGGACTTTTAGTATCTTTAAAGGATTTTGGATGTTGTGGAAGAAAAGAAGCATAAACCAACATAGGGAATACAGCTATAGATAACCCTGGGTAACCTTGTGGCCTCAAGTCACAGTCTTCTTTAAAGGACAATTTATAAATTATGATTTTCCCTTTCTCCTTCCTGTATTCCTCATTTCTTCTCTCCTACCTAATTCTCTCTCCTCTCTGAGACTTTGATTGCTTATTCTTCTGGGATGGGGAGGGGCTGAAGGTCCATCTTATTCTGGCTGCTTCAGGCTGGGGGCGGGCACTGACCTTGCCAGTCATGGGTCAAAACCCTCACCATGACAGAGCTAGAGGAGACACAGGAAGATGACTCTTGTCATTTGATGAACAGTCATCTTTCAGTAGCCTGTTATTAACACTTGTTCAGTAGTGAGTTATTAACACTTAAGCTGCATTTTATAACCCTGTTAAATAAGCAGGGCTAAAAATTAAAAGTAGAGAATTGATGAATAGTGGGTCCAAAAAGTTGTAGAAGTCAGACAAACTTAGGCAGAACCTGGCATAAGCCTTTTATCTTATTATTTACCTCTGTCTGTCCAGGTGTTAACTCAAGTACAACAGGTGAGGCATACAGACTCCTCCCTCTTGTCAATAAGAAGCCCAGTGTCCTCTTATTTTAATTATAACAATGGTCATTGGATAACCAGAGAAAGATATCTACGTTTTTGCCATCACTGGGGCATTAACGTTTTATACTCCATGGCTCTGCACTTGGATAAGGGCTCTTTTTCGTAGTCCTGAAGTCGTTTTGTAGTGACTGGCTCCAGATAATGTGAACACACAAAGTCTGAGGTAGATAACAGAAAGTTAGTTCATACCACAAAAGTAACAAAGCTTAGTATGTAGAATATTAATATTGCCATTTGTCTGCAATAGGTACACTTATACAAGAAGCCAAATCTTTACCTGAGGTCACATGGACACATAATGGCAATATACTAAGAGTGGCTGAAAAACACATTTTTGGAAAGACTAGAGGGACCAGGAGTCACAGCCACTCGTGCTGTGGTCTAGGGTGTTAGGGTACCGCTAGAGAAGCCAGGAGGTGCTGGTGCAGCGTTTGGAGCCCTTTTAATCTAGCCCAGCTTTCTCTGTTTTCATATTACTATAAATTATTCCTCTTTTGTGGTTATACTTTTTCTTCTGGGTGTTTAAGATCAAGTGTAAGTAAGGCCCACATCAACCGAAATCCATCTGTTTACACACACACACACACACGCACACGTGCGCACGCACACACACACACTCATCAAGGGCAGGCAAGGCTCCTCAGGGGTTATTTTTGGGGCCATGTGAGGGTCCTTTTAGCTCCTTTGATTTTTTTCCTCTACTGGATGGAAAAAATGTCATTGCCAGTGAGCCACTGTCCTGCTTGACGGTATGTTTTCCCTTTGCAGCAAGGAGGATTTCCCTGAGGGTTAATGACCCTGTTTTATGCAGAATGCACCGTAGGTGACTCCCATCCTCTGGGGTCTGAGAGTACTTGCCGGGGAGGGTGGGTGACTCACCAGAGCTGCAGGGCTCTTTCGGAGAAGTCTCTTCAGGCCCCGGGCTCTGGATTACCTTGGAAGCAAGGGCCAAAATATCAGCTGTCCTCTTAGCCCTTTACCTGTAGCTTTAGCTTTCAAATGCCAACTGCTGGACACTCTGAAAGTCAGTTACACTGGCCGGGAGGTGGCAGCTGTTGGTCTTAGCCCTAACTGTTATGATCCTGTTTGGATTCTGGGTACTTTGAAATATAAAGGATGACTAGATAACAGCTGCCACTTCTGCTGGCCATGGCCTTTGATTAGAATCGGGAGTCAGTGTCCTGCGGTGATGGCCTACCATCTTAACATATTGCTTAGGTTGTTTTTGAGAAGTCCTATTTCCCCAGAATGTCAACAGATAACAGTTATAAAGTTTTGCAAGGAAAAAGCAAAATAAAAACAATCATAACATAGACCTATATCTCTCACCATGCACTAAACTAAAATCGAAATGGATTAAAGATCTAAATATTAAAACAGAAATGCTGAACTGGCTGGAGCAGAGGTTAGGTAGAACCCTTGAAGACATCGGTGTAGGAAAAGATTTTATGAACAAAACCTCAGTTGCCCGTGAACTAGCACAAACAATCAACAAGTGGGATCTCTTCTTACTAAAAATCTTCTGCACAGCAAGAGAAAACACCAGCAGTGTAAAGAGACAAACCACAATGTGGGAAAAAATCTTCACCTGCTGTTCCTCAGACAAAGGTCTACTATCTCGAATCTATAAAGAACTTAAAAAAAAATCAGACCTCCCAAATTTAAAGACCCAAACCAAAAATGGGCATCTGAAATGAACAGACATTTCTGAAAGAAGTAAAAGCAGCAAATAAACGTATGAAAAAATGTTCAACATCACTGATCATTCAAGAGATGCAAATGAAAACAATGCTGAGATTCCACCTCACCCCAGAAAGAATGGCTGCTATGAAGAAATCAACCAATAACAAATGCTGGTGGGGCTGTGGGGAAAGAGGAACCCTGCTCCACTGCTGGTGGGAGTGTAGACTGGTGCAACTGCTGTGGAAATCAGTATGGAGATACCTCAAAGAACTAGGACTAGAGGTCCCATTTGACCCCGCTATTCCACTGCTGGGGATCTTCCCAAAATAATTAAAAGAATCATACCACAGCAATATATGTGCACCCATGTTCATAGCAGCACAGTTTGTAATGGCTAAAGCTTGGAAACAGCCCAAATGCCCATCAACTGGAGACTGGATAAAGAAGATGTGTGTTTTTTAAAAAATAAAATGGAGTACTACTCAGCCATAAAAAACAAGAAATTAGAGACATTTATAGCTAAATGGATGCACATTGAGGCCATACTCTTAAGTGAAATAAATAGGACACACATGTGTAAATACCAATAGTTTCTCTAGTGTGAGAAACTGAAAGTGTAAATAAGGACTAAAAGGTATAATAGATAATGTGAAATAGGAAGAAAAGGGGCAAAAGGGAAGGGGAAGTGGGAAGGGTAGGGGAAAGAAAGAAGGGAATGGAATTAATATGAGAAAATGGAAAAATGGGAACAAAGTCTTTGTAAATAGGGAGGGATGGAGGGGTTGAAGGGAGGGCAGGGGAAGGGGCAAAAAATAAGAACCAAGAGAGATTATGTAAAGGTGCAAATTTCCAATGATGAATGTCATTATATTGTATACCTAAAATGTACTAACAAAATAAAATTTTAAAAAAAGGGCTGGGAAGAAAAACAATCAGAACAAACAGTATTTTTGGATAACAATTGTGATGACATTATTATGCCAAGACCATTAGGTTCTATTATTGCTAAAATTATATTGAAATTTTCATTTTAGTGTAAAATAACCTAATAAATTATCGGTACCCAATTATAAAAGATTTAATTACACAAATAAATTGTTATTGAAATTTGGTATTTTTAAAAAACAAAGTGTCTACATAGCATGCATTTATTTACAAGTGTACTTTATTTATTTATTTTTATACAACCAATATTTATTGTGTACCTACTACGTGCCAGGGACTTCATACCTGCTATCAGACTGGATGCTCCAGAAAGGCCAGGTATCTGCCTGTCTGCTTCAGCCACGCCTCCCCAGCACTGTTACCAGCACAAAGTAGGCGCTGCTGCAGGTATACTTTATAGATGACTAATGGCCCATCTTTAATCATTAGAGTCACACGACCCACCTGGACTTCATAGTGTTTAGGTGTGTCTAACCATTGTGGTACAATTAGGAACACATAAACATAAGCCTGAAAAAATCTATGTTATAAACAATGTCATTTAAGGACATCAGTATGGTAAGGTGTTCTCCTAGGTTTTGTACTTTAGCAAGTTTGTATACTCGGTGAACACAGGAAGTTGGCAATAATGAGCATTACAGCTATATAAGAATCTTTTACACATATTAAATTAGTTTTTACTATTAAGGTGGAATTGAGATTCTTTTAACAAGTTTACATAATTTAACAGCTCTGACAAGAGTCAAAGGATACCTTTAGCTCTCCCACAAGTTTAAGAAACAGTATTAATGACCACAAAAGACTGATTACCTAATATACAAGTGTATCTCATTTATACAATAACAACATGCTTGTTTAGTCCTAGCGAATAGATGTAGATCATATTTTAAATGGCAGGACTAAATTGTACCAGATACATAGAGCAGAGATCTAAAAACTGTGATCATTTTTAAATGTTTATGATTTAGATGCAATGCATATTGCACAAAAAAAAGCACTTATTGGTGACTTTGCATGCATTAAACTTCATGTAATTTTTAACTCTGTAAACTTTTAAACATTAGACAGAGCTCAGACCTGGGGCATATTTTGTCCTTGGATAGATACACATCTGTAGTCCCAGACATACGACCTAAGGCAATGGGTGTTCATTCAACCAGTTATAAATTGATTGTTGAAAACATTTTACAAGTCAACACTGAAATAGACCTTAACTCTTAAAACTAATGTTTTGAAAATAATGAAGTCTAACAGCAAGGAAAAGAAATTGTCTTCTTAATAAAACCCAAAACCCGTTTCCTAGTCTAATTTTTGTAAGTTTAACCAACAACATTTTCATATTTTAAAGAAACCTATTGCTTTACACATAGAAAACTCTTCAGCTGACTTTTTAATCACACCCAACTTAATTATGTATAATAATAACCTTTTAATAATATTTGCTGCAATGGGGAACAATAACTCAGGGGAAAACTGGAATGCAAAGTAAATTAAATGAGGATTTTTTTTTTCTTTTGAGACAGATCTCCCTATGTAGTTTAGCTTGGCCTTGAACTCACTATGTAGCCCATGCTGGTCTTGAACTCCTGTAGATTCTCCTGGCTCAGCCTCCCAAATGCTGGAATTATAGGTGTGCGCCACTGCGCCCCGCTGAATGAGACTTTTTAAATTAGACAAAAGTCTTGAAGATCTTGCTTCAAAATGTTTGTTCTTTAAAATAATACCTTTTTTGGATCATTGTAATCCACATTTTTTCACAGCACAGACATAAATGATTGACACATTGATTAACCCGAGAGAAGTGCAGGTCAGTGTGGCCCTTGGGCAGGTGGCTTTGTGTGGCTTCAGCCGGGTAGTCCCACAGCCTCCGACAAGTCTCCATATTCCTCAGGTCTCTGTTTCCCCATCTGTCCAGTGGGTCTGATGACGCCACCACTTTTGTCGGGCTGAGGGCCTGGGGCCCCAGATGAAGGCTGGACACGTAGCTAGGCATGAGGGCCATGGCTGAAGGTTGGGTGCAGAGAATAGCTCGCTCATGGTGGAGCATTTCCAAGAGTTTGCAGACCCGGGGACCTCAGGCTCCCAGAGAGGGAGACAAAGACACAACCACGCCTCGGCTGTGATGCAGATCCTGCGGATAGGGAAGTGGAGTCGTGCAGGGGGAGGTGGCCCCACAAGGGCGTCTGGGCTTCACGGTGGGCACCGGGAGCACTGTGGCTCCTGAGGGAGGAGGAGCCGGGAAGGTGTTTGGTGGGAAGAACACAGAACTCGAACCACTGTGGCTGGCCCTGGCTGCAGCGAGCTCCACCCGGCCTCGGGTGCCTGTCCTGCTGGGGTCTTTTCAGTCACACTCATCTCCTTTCACCCAGCCCCATCAAGGGGACCTTGGATCCTCCATGCCGCTTGATGCAGGCCCCAGAAGTTCCCGTCTCCATCTGTCACTTGTTCTTACCTCTTCTGTTGCAGGACACTTCCTGGGTTCAGGCCTCTGCCGGCAGCACACGACTCCCTCTGGCGGTGCCTTCTGGTCGCCCTTAGGGACCTCCACTCAGTCTTCCCCTGGGGCCTTGGCTTCGGCAGGACCTCGCTCCTGCGTGTCATCCCAGCTTCTTCCCTGGGACCCCTCACTGCCTCTGTGTGGCCTGTGGATCCCTCTCTGGTGATGTCAAGGGCTCGTGTCCAAAGTCTAAATCATCCCCTAAATTGTTGTCTTTTACATCCCTGAATTTTAGCCCATGGTGAGTCCACTTTTCTGAGTCCTCAGAGTCAGCCTCTGCTCTGTCCTCCCCCTTCCAGACGGCCCTTGAGGTCTGTTCTCCTTTACTACAACCGTCACAATCAGTTCCCACTGTGGGCCCATGGAATCCACACCCGATCACCCCGACCTCTTTCAGCAAAAACAACTGCAGTAGCAACAGCTGACGGCCAGGCCTGGGACCTCAGAGCCCAGGGCCCTGTTTCCTGTAGGGTGAACTCTGGTGAGCATTAAAGGATGCTTCTCACCTGGCTGGCTCACCTTTCCCGCCCCTCCTCTGTCGCCCGCTCACCTGCCCTTTCTGGAGAATGCTGTCCATTGGTGGATCTGTGGCTCTGCTTTGGTGACTGCTGGGGATGCCTCCTCTCATCCCTTGTCCCACTCTTTGCTTGTTGAACTCGTGTTCTGGAAGCCCCGGTGCAGGTGGGCAGCACCCGATGCTCCTCAGTGCCCATTGAGGCTGCTTTGCACAGTCTCCTCCTTGCGCTGTACTTTATTTCCAGGTGGCTGAGGCAGACTGAGCTTCCGGTGGCTGCAACCTGCATAGGACTCTGCTTGTGCAGGTGCCTGGCATGGTGCATGGCCGCAAGCAGCCACTTGTGAATGTGGGAGCAGAGAGGGGTGAAGGAAGGAGCTGCCTCAAGCCCCAGGAAATGGAGTGGGTGGCAGTAAACCCCCCGTGGGGATGGTGCGACATTTAAAGAACAGCCACAGTCAATGAGCTGTAGCAGCTCGGAACTTGTGACAGACTTTAATGTGCTGTGGAACTTGGCCCTGTTGCCAGCAGCTTCTAGAAAAGCCACAACCCTAATGCTTGAACACATTGCTGTAATTCGCCTCCCCATAAAGTGGTCTTTAAATTGTGTTTTGAGGCTGGGAAGTGCACATTGGTGACAGGCTTAACTGTGTAGCTGCCGTAAAGTGAGAGCTGAGACCCATCTGTATGCAAATAAGATGCTTCAAGTTCATTATTGTTATTAGGAAATGGAGATACAGCCAGGGCAGAAATAATAGTATATTTCCCGCTGCCTGCGCTGTGTTTTCATCAATGGGGCTTCTGAAGGCCTATGCATTTACCAACCCATTAGAATGAGCGATTTTATATCTTAATGTAAAATTAAAGGAATTTAAGGATCTGCCCAGGAGATACACTTGTTTAAACCTATATTAATGTCTCTATTAGTTATGTGGGTTATGTTTGTGGAATATTACTGGAAAAGAAAACGTCCCGGCCAAGGGTATACTTTTTAAATCTCCATGTATCTATTTTCTGACATGGTAGAGAGCTGAATTTCTTCTCTGCCATCCAACACAGAAAACATAAGGCCAGCTGTGACTATGCTTAAATGCATACCTCATCATCAATTCTTTACCTTATTTCATTTTTAATTTTTGGTACAGGGCACTGGGAGCCGCCAGGGAGCACACGGGGCCTGACTGCTCTGGAGGCTGTGGCAGAAGAGCAAGGTGCAGACATGCGGAAGGAACAGAGGAGGCTGGGGCAGAGGCTGTGGGGTCCCTGAGAGAAGCACTCGCTCCCTCTCTGACGCAGACACGGGCGGGCTCCCTTTGGCCCCATAGCTGGGGACACTGACCCCAAGAAGGGACCTGGGATGACAGTGGGGACCAGAGTCTCTCTCCCCTTCCCTCCGCGGTCCCTTCTTCTTCTCCACACCCCTGGGCCATCCTCCTTCTGCAGCCCGGAGCTCGGGGTGCCCAGCCTTGGGTGGGGGCGCTTGTGACCCTACATCTAATCACCTTAGGGTTCCTCCCCCGGCACCTTGAATTCGTGGACCTGGCCACTGGGGTGTGGAGCCGGGCCCAGGATGTTCTCCTCCGTGGTTTACGGCCGTCCTCGCTGCCGGTGCCGCCACTGGCCTTGGCCTTGCTGAGATTTTATCACAGCGCTCAGCTGGAGTCACGCAGAGGCCCCCGGAGCCATAGGCGAGGGCAGCCAGCCCCGGGTCTGTGTGCCGAGGATCTGGGGCTCGGAAGCAGCGGTTGTAAGCAAGGCTCCGTAAATAAATAGTTCAGTTCCCGCTGAAATCGCCTGCGCCAGAATTTGTGCCTTTAACAGAAGCATGAATAATGACCGGGACAGCATCCTTTTACTTGAACCCAGATAATTTTAACAGCAGTCCTGGCGATAGGAGAAAGGCCCCGCTAAGTGTATTCTCCGGGTTATAAATTCCTTCTCCCCTAACGCTCGCCCTTATCTGGAGCCTGTCTTGGCCTTGTGTTCTTCTTCCATTTCTGTCTTCTTTATTCACAGTGCTCCTTCCTCTCTGGAATTTTACTAGCTCAGAAGCTGCAGACAAAGTGAGCCAAGAATACTTGCTCGGGGTGGCCAAGAAACACTGCAGGCTGCAAACGTCTCTCCATCTCTGGGGCCGCCCTCCCTGAGCACACTGGTCCACTGTGTCATTCTGTCCCTTCTGTTTTTTAAACAAAGGAACAGAGTGACCAGACGCACCTTACAATGGCGAGTTTGCTCACAGCACCTTCCAAGCAAGGGGCTTCTTTCCTGGGCTGTGTGTGAGGTAACGAATGGTTCCCTGCACAAATTGGGGCGGAACTGATCGGGCACCTGGTCTCCAACAGGACGCAGGCAGTGTGAGCTTTGGGCAGAGGACTTCGCTCATTGTAGGATCAAAACCTGCCTAGACATTGAGATTGAGCTTGAAAGCACCTGAGGCCAAGGCTTCACCTGTGTAGAGGAGCAAACAGAAGTCAGACTTGGGGAAGACAGGAAAAAAAAAATTCCCAAACCTGAAGAAAGCAGGGGGAAGGAAAAAAATTGTTGTGATGGCAGAAATAAGTCCAAATGTATCAGTTGTGACAGTGTAAAAATGAAACAAATTCAGCCTGGAACCAAACGACTCAGAAAGTTTAAAAATTAATAAAAAAGAGAATGGAGCAATATTCATACATTCAGGTAATGGTAACTCATGATGAAAAGCATTAAGGAACACAAAGACAGACAGTTCATATTCATCTGAGCGAGGACGCACCTTGGAGAGGCCCGCAGAGTGTCTGTGAGTTACAAGGGGAAAATGACAACCGTGGGGAGATTTTAACACTTCCTTCCTGATGTGGGACTGGAGGTGACCTTGGAGACATTTCCAGGCTTAATCCCTGGATACAATACAACACCTTGTTTGGAGAAAAGGGTCTCTGCAGGCGTGATTAATTGGAGAATCCTGAGGTCAGGTCATCTTGGCTGCCCAGACTGATTCCTCGTAAGAGTGCGGGAGACAGAAGGGTGTGGAGATTGGAGCAATGTGGCCAGGAGCCCAGGAACCAGCCGAGGGGAGGGCAGGAAACCCCCAAACCCAAGCAGACGCGCACCTGAGGAAGGCTGGCCTTGAGGACACCCCAAAACTGACATACGAAAGAGAAGAATAACTAATAAGGATAGGAAAGATTTGAAAAATTTAACTCTATGTTCAACTGCGTATATGCATTCTTTTTAAATTCATAGAAAAATTTATAGGAAATTAACTGTGTACAAAGTAATGAAGAAAATCTCATCATTTCTAATGCTCCAACTCCAGATCCTTACTCCACTGGGGACAATGCAGCAAAAGAGTAGCCATCAATGAGACTCCTCTCCGGGCGGGCACATCTGGGGATGAAAAACACCCTTCTAAATAATTCATGTTTTAAAGATGAAATGAAAATGGAAGTTATAGTGCTTAAACCAAATGCCTGTGAAAGGTTACAGGGTTAAGGCCAAAGAAGCACTCAAAGAGGACCTCAGAGCCAAAATGCATTTATTATAAAACAGGAAAAGTCAAAAAGAAATTAGCTAAGCTTTCAGCCTAACAAACTATTAAAAAGAACAACAGAACAAATCCAACGAAAGGAGAATGAAAGGAATAATGATAGAGGCAGAAATTAATAAAATAGGCTGAAAGTTCAGGAGAGGTAATTAATTAACAACACGGAAAACAAGCTCTCTGAAATAATGGATGAAAGAGATAAAATTTAGTCAGGGATAATTAATAACAAAGAGAGAAGACTTAAGTAAATATCACGAGGAAATGCAAAAAGATGCGTACATATGGATGCAACTCTTCAAAAACTATGAAAGAATTGAATACCTTTATATTAACATACTGATAGTAGCCAATACGGAAAATGTCCTAAGAAAATATAATCAAAATGCAACAAAATACAGGTAGAAAACCTGAATAGTTGTAATCCCAGCAATCAGGAGGCCGAGGCAGGAGGATAGCCATGACTTCTCAACCAACCTGGGCTAACAGTGAGTTCAGGGCCAGCCTGGAGACCCTGTCTCACAAAACAAAAAACAAGCAAACAAATAAACAAAAAAATGGAAATGAGAGTCAAAGATCAGTAAGAGGCAACAAATCTACTGGGTGTGGTAGAGCACGCCTGTAATCTTAGCACTTGGGAAGCTGAGGCAGGAGGATCGCTGCAAACTCAAGGCCAATTTAGGCTAGCAGTGAGTGCAAGGTCAACCTGAACTACATAGCAAGACCCTGTCTCCAAAAAGAAAAAAAAAAAAAGGCAACAAATCCATGGAATATAATAGGAGAGTTCTATAGATATTCAAGGGACAGATAACCTGGATTTGTAGAAAAAGATGGAAAGCTAACCAACATTTTATGAAGATAGTAAATATCTTATTATCAAATCCAACAAGGAAGTGTGAGAAAAAACTCTAAAGGTTTATTGAACTTATGAACATACATGTAAAAACCATATATAATATATAATAAAGTAAATCTCGGCCCTACCGAGGTCCTGAGTCACGAAGAAGATGCCGAATCACCCCACTGCAGACAGGCAGGTCTGCCCACACCCTACCTAGGTCCCCAGTCTCAAAGAACACGCCAAATCAGCCTGCTGCAGACAGGCAGGTCTGTGCACGCCCTACCGAGGTCCTGAGTCACAGGGAAGACACCGAATCACCCCACTGCAGACAGGCAGCCACCTGATTCCACACTACAAAGGCGCAGAGGACACCAGACCACCAGACCAAGGTACTGAGTCCCACTGTTCCCGGCCCAGAGGTAGGGACTTCTGAGCCATCGTCCCACTGCTCCTGGTCCAGAGGAAGGGGCTTTTGGGC
>NW_004624751.1:7464784-7526128 GCF_000247695.1 Heterocephalus glaber | reverse complement strand
GCATTATGTAAAGGTACAATTCCCAATGAGAAATGTAATTGTGTTGTATACCTACAATGTACCAATGAAAGAATTTAATACAAAAAAAATAAAGTAAATCTCATGGTTTATTAATAGAATAGTGTATCTTTAGCCAGTAAGGTTGGTTCAGCAAAGAATATATGTCAGTGTTATTAACTGCTTTGATAAATTAAATGAAGAAAACCTCATAATTTTCACAATAGACATTGCCCTCTGCCTTCCCATGCATTAAGCATTCATGCATGATATAAACACCTAGAAAACAGTTGAACTTGAACTGATAGAGGAATAAACCAAAAACCAAAAACCAAAACCAAAACCAAAACCAAAACCCAAAACTATATGAACCACCATACCTAGTGGAACAAAAGAATTAAAGTCAAGTCAAATCTTCTATATTATATGTGCTAGCCAAAATGCAAGGAAAGAGGGGCCAGGGATTTAGCTCAGTGGTTCTGCTGCCTGCCTCGCAAGCGCAAGGTCCTGGCGGAGGACAAAAAAAAAGAAAGAAAGAAAATTTGGAAAAGAAGAAACAAAACTGTCATTAGTTTCAGGTAATATAATTGTTCAATTTGAAAAAAAAATCACCCAATAAATGGCTGGAACCAGTATATGAGTCTAGCAGGAGTGCTGAATTCAAATTGAATATGTAAAGATCAGTGATTTTTCTTTTGCTTGCATAGTCAAGTAGAAATTGTGATAGGAAGAATGACCCCATTCACCATAGTAACAAAATCTGCTAGGTACTTGAAGTAGACCTGTGTCAACCATGCTGGGGTCTAGCTGTTTTTTTTTCTTACTACAAAAATTCAGTTCGTTTGGGTTGGACACATACTCACCTAAGAATGCACACTCTCCCAGCACCCTTTGCACCTAGCATTGGCCAGCTGGGCAGAACTGCTCAGTGAAACAGAATTCCTGTGGGAGGCATTTTGCACTGGCTAAGAAGCCAGCATATGTGAGGAGGTGACCTCTGGCTCATCCACTGCCTATGAAGAGGGTGGATCATAAGACTGAAGATGCTCTGGTTCCTGATGATCTCCTTGAGCAAGTCATTGGCCCTGGTGGCCTTACCTTGGACTTCTCTTTGTGGGGTAGTGTGGGGAGGGAGGGAAGGAGGGAGGGAAGAAAATAAGAAGGGAGGAGGAGCCTCCTTGTGGAGCCACTGGTAATTAGATTTGTTCTAACTCACAGGGAACACAGTCCCAAGCTAAACCATCACAGAAAAGTCTTAAAACCAAATGACAAGCACTGCATCTCCCACTGTGCCCCAAATCTGGAACCTGACAACCTAACTGCTGAGGAGGGTGTGGGGCAGCAGAAACTCTCACCCAGGCACCTGGGAACATTGGATGGTGCAGTCACTTGGGAAGCCAGGCTGGCAGTTTACTATAAAACTAAAGAGTCTCTGACCATATGATCCAGCCACCGTGCTTCTTAGTATTCATGCAAATGAGATGGAAACTTACATCCACATAAGCCCCTGCACATGCTTTATTCATAATCACCAACACTTGGAATCTACCATGCTGGCCTTTGTCATGGATAAATGAACAGTAGTATAGCCACAGTTTTATTTAGTGCTAGCAAAATGAATCAGCAAATCATAAAAAGTCAAGGAAAAAATCTTAGGTGCTTAATACTAAGTCAAGAAGCCAGTATGAAGGTGATACTACTGAAAGTTTCCAAATGTGTGAAACTCAGGATAAGGCAAAGGTATAGAGATAGCACAGAGATGCCAGTGTAGGATGTGGCGGAGGACAATGAACAGGCCAAATTCAGAGGATTTTTAGGGCTATGATACCACAATGGTAGGTATATGTCATTACACATTCATTCCATCTTATGGAATGTAGAAAATTGATGGTATGGTTCATATCTAGGTGCCCCCCCAAGGCCTTATGTGTTCCTAGGTGGGGCTTTGGGAGGTGATTGGATCATGGGGATGTGATAATCATTGATGGATTGGTCTACTGTTGAGTTTATAGCTAAATGTGATGTTGGGAGGTGAAGCCTGGTTGGAGGAGGTGGTCACTGGGGGTGTGGCCTGGCAAGGTCTACCTCCCTTCTCCTCCCTTGATCCCTCTCTGCTTCTTGAGCGCTATGCCATCAACTGTTTCTCCTCTGCAATGTCCTTTTGCCATACTTCCCTGCCTCAGAGCCAGCCGACTATAGACTTAAACCTCTATAAACTATGAGCCAAAGTACACCTTTCTATGAGTCAAAGTACACCTTTCTTTTGCTCCTCTAAATTATGGGTGTCAGATCTTGCATCTCAGTGAGAAGAAAGTAACTAAGACAATGAGAAAGAACCCTAATGTAAACTATGGACATCGGGTGACATCAATGTATCAACAGAGGTTTGTGGAGTGTGACAAATGTATTACTGTGGGGTTGGATGCCAGTGGTGAGGGAGACTGCGTGGGGTGCAGTATTTGGGAAGTCTCTGTACTGTCCTCTTAATTTTGGTGTCAACCTAACAGTAAATAACAATCTTTTTAAAGAGGTGAGACCCAAATGTAGAAATAGGTAAATTTCATAGTAGGATACACAAGGAGGGCAAAATGAGAGATGTATTATGTGCACAAAAGGGAAGACTCATATGGCAAAGAGGTTATATTTTCTCAAACAAACTGATAAATTCAATGAATCTCCAATCAAAATCACTACAAGATTATTTGTGGAAGCGGAACAATTATTTCTGAAGTCCATAGGAAAGAGTAAACATGGGAGAAAAGCCAAGACTACTCAGTTGCCGGGAGGACTCTAGCCTCCTCAGTCCCAGGACACACGGGCAAGCCGAGGCAGCAGGAGGCGTGGTGCACTGCAAAGGGAGAGGAAGTCACCGTGTGTGGATCGACTTTGGTGACAGCTGGCCTCTAAATCACTGAAGGACAGGCTGGGGCCCACGAGAATGCGCCTGCTGACCTGACTGCAGAGGGCGCCATGGCCTCAGTGACTTCTCTTGGGGATCATCACCTGCTCAGTGTGGAGACCAAGCTGCTGGTCTGGAAGCAAGGAAGCTGCGGCTGCCCTTCCTGGGAGACACGTACCCCTCTGATGGGCACCTTTGACGGGGGGGGGGGGCAGAGCCTCGCTGAGCTCACCTCCACAGAACAGCAGGCCTTGCAGTTCTCCTCTGCCTGAAGTCGGGCTCCCCTTCTCTGCTCCCTCCCTGGGTCCCTCCAAAGACTTCCCCTGGCAGAGATGCCCCCTGAGGAAGGTTCCCCCTGAGGAAGGTTCCCCCTGAGAAAGGTCACATGTTCATCCCATCTGGGCAGCTTCCTCTCACAGGACCCAACAGATGCTGAGTCCACACCTCAGAGCTGTGGGAACCAGGGCTGTCTGCAGGGAAAGAAGTGGTACTCAATTCCCAGAGACTGACACGAATTCCACAGGGATTAAAGACTCACACGTAAAGGCGATTGAACATTACTTGAAGAACATTTAGGGTTTTTTCCAAATCTTGGGTAGTGCACTAGCTTCCTGCAGCCACCACAACAAATTGCACCGCGCATGGCACAAACCGGTGGCTCGACACAGGAACACCAGTGTGTTCTGTCACCATCCCATGGGCAGGGTCCGCAATTGACCGCTCGTTTGCAGGCTGAGCTTGCACGAGAGGCTCCAGGGAGAGTCTGTGTCCTGCTCTTGTGGCTCTGGGAGTGCCTGTGTAGCTGCAGTGTTCCTTGGCTTGGGTCACACCGGTCTCGGCCTCCAGCTTCCCATGGTTCTCCTGCGTGTCTACCCTTCCTGTGCCTCACTACAGAAGGACACTTGTGGTGGAGATGAAGGGTCGCCACACAGTTTGGAATGATCTCACAACAAGATCTTGAATTTATCCCATCCACAAAAACCCTTTTTTCAGATAGCATAATACTTACGGGTTCCAGAGATTAGGATACGACCATATCTTTTAGAGCCATTATTAGTTTACCATAGTTGATGAGATCTTAGGGCACAAATCATAGGGGAAAAGATCGGTAAACTTGGATATATAAAAATTCAAACTACAGTGTAATAAAAAGTACACTGTAAACAAAGTTAAAAGGCAATTAACAGCCTGAGAAAAATATATGCAAAAAATAAAGCCATAATATGCAGACTACATAATGAACTTCCATAAATTAATGAGAAAAAGAAAATGATCCAATAGAAAAATGCTAAGAAGATATGAAAATAAATTCATAAGTAAGAATATAAATGGCTATTAAACATATGGGAAAATGCTCAATCTCATTGTTAGCCTAGTAGATGTCAATGAAAATTACAGTGCAGTTGTCTCTCTTACTGACCAGATCGGCAAATAGTGACATATTTTCTGATGTCAGGGTAAAAAGACAAAAACAACTAGAGGTGACCTTTGTTGTATGCAAATGAAAAATGTGTCCCAGCAGGTCACCTAAAAGGCATTCCCCATAGAAAACTCTTATAGGGCTGGGGATGTAGCTCCGTGGTTCTGCAGCCTGCCTTGCAAGCACAAGGTCTCGAGTTCGATCCCCAGAACCAAAAAAAGAAAAAAGAGAAAAAAACAAACCTCTTATAAAGTGCAAAAAGAAACATGTAGAATAATGCTTATTGAATATTTGATTGTGATAGTAGAAAGTTGGAAATGATAATTGCCCACCAATAGACACACAAAGGTAATTAATGTGCTGGCATTGATAGTTTTAGGAATGCTGATTACATGACAAAAGCAAGTAAAAAATGATATGAAGTGGCACAGCATTTATATAAAATATACACCATATCATAACATATTTTATAGAAGTATTTATTTGTATGTATGTAAAGGTATATAAAGGCCTGGAAGCTCACACACCAATTTCTTTCAACCACTTCTGGCAAAAGAAGAGTTTAATGTTATTAGAACCACATTAATGACCTCATCTTTATTTATCACAAGCAGAGACCCTATTTCCAAGTAAGGCCACATTGATAGGTGCAGGACAGTAGGACTTGAGCATATTTTATGGTGGGGGAGGGTACCCAGTTAAACTCAACAGTGTGCGTTGTTCAGACTGAAAGTCCCTTCCATGGTTTTAGATGAATCTGCATGGGTCTTTGTACAGCACTGTGCTGTACAGCTGCTGTTGCAGCTGGAGCCTGTTGGCTGTGTGCTCTCAGCCTCCCGGAACTGAGTGCTCCTCTCTTCCCCGGCCCAGCTGCTGGCTCAGGGCTAGGTACTGTGGGGTGCTCTCCCTGGGCCCACTGTGGAATGAATGCCGATTCTGTGCTGTGTTGCAGGCCAGCAGCGCTCTTGCAATTGGCCCAAGGGAAGCCTCCAAATTAGGCCTGAAATAAAATGATGCCAACTTCCAGCCTCGTTCTCTGATGCTGCGAAGTCCTATCACGGATAATAATGACACAAGTGAGCAAGGCTGGGTCATTTTTGGGTAATGCTGAAAAATTCCCACTGTTTACGAACTGCTGGGAGCAGGCTTATGATACATAATGGATTTTCCTTCAGAAGGAAATTGCCAATTACCCTACAGGGATTGTGAGAGTTTTATGGAAATCACTTGAAGCAAGTGTAGCCTCCTGGGTGTGTGTTGGGGGGTGTAGGGGTGTAGGGGAGGTGATCCTCGCACAGAACAGTGAGGAAGATGAGCAGAGGCAGAGCAAGGCAAGCAGGCCCCGAGAGAAAGCTCTGGCTGGGCTTGGGCCTTGGCCATCTCCCTTGCTGGGGCAAACCTGGAAGTGACAGCTGCTAGTGGGGCCCTTAATGAGAAGCAGGGCTCGGCGGGAGGCTGCATACAGGACAGATGGCAGTGAGCATAGCAGAGGTGAGCTGCACAGGTCCTGGCATCCAGGAAGCAGAGCGGGGGTAAAGGAGGAGACAGGAAGTGAGATAAATCCTTCCGGGTCACACCCACAGTGCCGCACCTCTTCTGACCAGGCGCCATGTTGTAATGGAAAGCCAGCGATAATGCCCCATGATCCAGTCACCTTCCAAAGGTCCTGCATGAGTGTATGAATCTTCAGGGTGACCTCTACATATAAACCATAACAGTCGGGGAATGCTTTTTGGAGAAAGGGGCCAGTTCTGCAGTCTTTCGGCCTCTCAGCACCAGAACAGTGCTCTCCAAGGGCTGAACCCAGCCAGGAGCCCTGACTTTTCCCACTGTGGTCATTGTAGCTGGGAGGATGCACTCCACTACCCCACTGATGTGGTCACAGTCCTGCTAGGCAACTTTTTTGGGCCTGTGACTGGAAGGCATTAACAACACATAGACATATGTAACATGCCAAATAGAAATTAAAATGTGCTAAGGATAAATATGCAACATCTAAAGAATAATGTATTTCCACTTCTTTATTAATGGTTCAGTTTTTTATCATTACTTTTTCTCTGTCATTAAAGCAGATTAAGAAATTTTAATAGGAGCAGCATAATCAAATATGCTTTATCAAAATCTTGTCCAATATATTGTGATCCAGTGATCTAAAAGCTCGATTCTGAGTTGAGCTTATTCCGACATGGTTTTCAGTGCTGTCTTAGCTGAGAGTGATGCTCACAAATATATGTAGATCCATACGGGTGTGCTTACTAAACTGTGAAATTCATTTTAAAATCCCATCCACCAGTCATGCAATTCTGAGCATATGGAATCAAAATCCACTGGAAATATTCATTTGGACCTCTTTTAAATGGATTAGAAAATTTAGTTTTAAGCGTGCAGCTATGAGAGTCTTAATAGGTGACATATCTTGTTTGGGGCAGCAAAGTCACATACTAAGGAAAACATTTCCTTATATCTATTTTCAGAAACTGCAAAGCATTGCTCTCTTTCATGCACTAATTAAAATGTTACTTTTGCTTTGAAGGAACAGATGGAGCGTGTCTATTTTTTTTCAAAAATATTTGTATGATAGTTGACTATTTACTTCTTGCTTTTTCAGAATAAAGAATCAGGCCCATTAGGAAAACTTATATTTCTAGTACAAGTAGAGTGTAGCTAACCTCCTCGTGTTTGGCAACAGTTGTAAATACCTTGCCTTCCCCAGCAAGTCTCAGTGAGGTGACAGAAGGTATTTGTGGTAGCTTATTTCATTACACATTCTGTTATTTAAATGAATGTAGTCTGCACATCTCCCTAACTGGGCAGATGCAACTAACAATTCACCACCAGAGCCTGGCTGGGAAGCCCAGTGTGAAATGCCAGCACATCTTCTGTGGTGTGGCCATTGCCTAGACTCCCAGGACATCCTGGACTCTAGGGGACCCGTGCTTGGCCACTCCTGGGATGGAGTGGGCACAACAGCCTTATCTGTGCTTCAAGCAACGATTGTGAGGTATTGAGCAATTGTCTCACTCTTCGGCTTCAGTTCTTTCTGCCTCCATTCAATTTTTTTCGTTTTTGTTTTTGTTTTTTGGTACCGAGGATTGAACTTGGGACCTTGCGCTTGCAAAGCAGGTGGCAGAACCACTGAGCTAAATCCCTGGCTGTTCTTTCTGTAAAGTGGGGATAATCTTATACCTGGGTGGGCTCCTGAGTGCATGAGGGCCGAGCTGGCAAGGAGACCACACCCTGATGCAGCAACATGCATCCTGAATATTGGATATTTGTTGTTAGAGACGAGGGAACACAGTGAGCCTAGTAACAGAGACAGTGCGGAGAACAGGCTAGCACACAGGAGGTGAACTGAGTTCTAGGATGGTGGTAGAGTCTTTGTTCTCGGAAGATGTGGCGTTTGACAGACTCCTGCAGCCTGGGTTGGGTTTAGCGGCTGGCTGTTGAGGTCATGGAGGCCCAGCCCATGAGGGAGTCCAGGTGGAGAATGCAGGCTTCCTCCAGCTTGGGGGAGGCTGCTGACTGAAGGCTTGGCTGGGTGGGAGTGGAGGGTCATGGCCTCTTGGCAGGGCTTGGGATTCTCCGAAGGTCCTCATGTAGCCCCCACCCTTCCCTGTCTTCTACAACACCCCTGGGCCGCATGCATTTTGACTTTAAGCTCTTCTGTGTCCGTGATTACGGGAGAAACTGGCCCTCCTCCCTTCCTCTTGTAGCTTCCCCTCGGACCTGCCCTGTGATGGTGCCCTTGATGGTTACGATTTGTCTGTAAGAACAGAGCAGGCTCAGTGCCTTAGAAAGGGATGCTGAATGATGATCTTTAAATTATTAATGATTTCAGCATTTTGTAATTAAAATGCTCATTTGGTCCATGAATTTCAAGGAAACATATATCACAAATACAGATAGAATCTATTTTAATGAATAACATTAAAATACTGAGTTCCAAGTAATGAGGTTATTTCCACGTCTTGTCTCATAGTCCATATTTGATTGATTCATTTATTTATCTATTCACTCACTAAATATTTTTGCCTCCTACTATGGCCAAAGTATTAATGCAGCTTTGCAGATGTAGCTTTAATAAATTGTGATTAAGCAAATTCTGTATGCCTGAGTAGGATATAATGGATCTTATGGAAGATATTCTTTTGGCTGTTTATTGCAGGATAATACCTAGAGTTGAGCACCTGCGTTCTGTCAGATAGTGCTGACTAGTCACGAAATACTCCGTGGGAAAAAGGAAGTTTTCCAGGGCAAGGCTGGCAGAGGGAAGCAACAAACCGCTCTGTATAATTAAGTAAGTAGGCTTTTGGGGAGTCTGGAGCCTGGAGGAGACGAGATGAGGAGGTCAAACATGGTCCCCAGTGCCATCTCCTTATGCGGTTTCTTTTATCAAGAGGTGGAGTCTGTGTGGTCTGGCTCTGGTAGGCCTCTACAGTGCCTTGAATAAATGGAGGACATCGAAGCTGTCTCTCTATGCCTTCCGGAGCTAGGTGTAGTGGGTAGGGTGTCAGCTTGATGGGTTTTGGGATGTGACTGGGAAATTGATGGACCATATTTCTGGGTGTGATTAGGTAGGTCACGGAGGTGTGGCCTTGGGGTCTATGTCTGCTTTCTCACCCCTTCCTCTCTGGTGTTGTTCCCCTGCTCCACTTCAGGCCACCATGAACTCAGCATCTTTCCTCTGCCAAACCCTTCGGCTATGATGTTTCTCCCTTGAAGCCAGCCAGCCATGGACTGAATCTCCTGAAACCCTGAGCCAAATGAAACTACTCCTCTTTTAAGATTTGGATGTTGGGTATTTTGTCCCAGAGACAGGAAAGTGACTAGTATACTATGTCATAAAATGGCACTAGGTCATAAAATGCCCGCCATGTTCTCTGGGGACACTTGCTCTTAGAACTTGACAGGCATGTTGTGAAGAAAAGAGCCCAGGTGTAGAGACCTCATGGAAAGACCATGTGTGAGGCAGGAGGTAGATCAGGAAAAGGCTGGAGGAACAAGGGAGGGCCTGCCTTGGAGCCCACTTTCTGAGATCCCCTTCTGGGTTAAACATTAGTCCAGGAGCAGGATATCCAGGTCAAAACACAATGGAGGAAAGTAACCAGGTAACTCAGCTTATACACAGTAAGTCCCTGGGCCTGTACCCATGGTCTTCAGCAACCTTTGGCTGACCCAATCCATAAGTACCCTACCACTGACTATGCTAATTTGACACCCTGCCCCCATGAGGTTGGATGCTATGATAGTTCCTCCACAGGCTACAAAAAGGCAAAAACTCACTACCTGACAGAGGGGACAAGCCAAACCACTCATTGGCCCAGTCAAACCTGAGACCAACCCTTAAATCCTGCTCCAAACCCTATGCTTAAACCCTCAACACCAAGCCCTCTGTGGCCATAAACTCTTCTCACTGGTCTGGTCTCATCCTGTGAAATGTACTTTCAATAAAATCTTTGATCTTGCTGCTCCTTTGGGTGCCCTGCTCAATTTTTTGTTCAGGACACCAAGAACCTGGACAAGGTCCCTGATCCCGTAATGCATGCCCAGGTGTTACAGTCCTCCTGATACCTTTGCCAGTTGTCAGCCAAGACCACCAGACATAGGTGCAGATTGTCTCAGGGTTACACCCAGCCTTTAAGTCCACCCAGGACAGGTCCCAGACATCAAGAGCAGAAATCCTCACTGTCACTGACTCCTCACTGTCCCCAGTCAGACCCCCTGACCCCTGGGATCTGTGAGCATAAGCGAATGTTCTGTTTTACCACTTAGTTTAGGACAATTGGTAGCATAGAAGTGGTGACCAGAACTGATCTCAAGAGAGACAGACACAGAAATGCTGTGGGAGGCCTGAGGGATTTGAGAAGAAATTTGGCCTTTAATTTATTTCCCTCAAGTGACAATAGCTCTTTTATAAAAAATCAGAACTGCCTAATATTTACCTTTTTGTGATATAACTCCTCACTGTGGCTCCAAGTTTTCAGGGTGAGTCTTCTCCTTGGGAGGAGCTGTCTTAAGGGGAAATGAAGGAAGAAGCTGTGTGCATCCTGAGGTTCTGGGGCAGCTGTGGGAGAGATGACCAAACCCGCGAAGGAGCAAGCGGAAAGCAGGCCACAGGGAGACCTGTGAGACCCTGTGAACCCTCAGAGATGCAGGGGGAGTTAGGGGCCCCCGCTCTGGGGCTTAAGCAGTCTGTTTAGGTAATAAAGAAAGGGGGAGCCACGGGGAACACTGATTGTGTCACCCAGCCCACAGACACTTGCCTTCCCACCAGGACAAAATCGGCTCTTTGTCTCCAAATCCCTCCTTGCTGAGCCCGTGTGCTGTGTCTTTTTAAAAGCAGGGCTGGTGGCCTCGGAGCATGTTTTGCTGTGTCTGTGGAGGGAGAAAGCAACTGGGCCTAGGTAGCTGAGCTGGTTCCTGCAACACCACTGAGTGCTGACTCGGGGGAGACCCAGATACCATGTCCTTGCTCTGGACACCTTCTGCGTCTTTTGGAAACAGCACCATGATTTGGGAGGCACAGCTGCTTCCCATTGTCAGCTCCTGTGGTTACTTAGAGAGGCCAGAGCTCAGATCCCCTACCTAGCTTCTGGGCTGCCCCATTGCCCGGCTCAGTGACTGGGTTATAGGAGGCCCAGGATCCACCTCTGTCCACAAGACCCCACCTCCTTGCCTGCTCTTCCCACCAGTCTTGAAGCCAGTGGGCTATTTGGTGGGAGCTGCCAGGGAATGCACAGGGATGATGATCCCCAGAGGGGGACAGAGTGTGGCTGGAAACAGGAGCCTGCAGGCGTTGGGGGAGCCCCTGGACCCAGCCCGATGTACAAGGTTTAGATCAGTGGTTCTCACCATTTTTGGCACCGGGGAACAGTTTCCTGGAGGAGAGTTTTCCCAAAGATCAGGGATGGAGTATTTCAGGATGATTATAAGGAGTGGCAACCTAGATTTTCCCCATGCGTGGTTCACAGTAGGATTGGAGCTCCTCTGATAATCCCATGCCACTGCTGATCTGACAGGAGGCGGGCTCAGGTGGTAATGTGAATAATGGGGACTGGCTATAAATATAGGTGAACCCTGCTGCTCACTTCCTGCTCCTTGACCCGGCCACTAACTGATACCTGTCCATGGCCTGGGGACTGGGGATCCCTGGTTTAGATAACATGTCCAGGATCACAGAGCGGGGATGCAGTGGGGAGAGGGGAGAAACCAGGCTCCTTGGTTTTGCAGTAGTACTGGTGGCTTTTGTCCCAGACCCTCTGGGCTCCTGAACCTTTGGAAGAGAATCCCACATGTGCACATAGATGTCCACCTCCAGCACCTTGTCCTTTTACCCTGAGCACTCATCCTGTGGGTAGGGCAGGCTGAGGGGCTGTGCAGTGAGTGCCCCACCCAGCACCCCGCAGATGGGGTGGGAGCAGTGGATGGCTGCCCAGTGTCTGGCCCTCCCCACTGAGGAACAGAGCACAGTCCCTTACGGAACCTGGCCCCAGCTGCTCATGGGGAGGCCTGCTCATGAACAGCTCCCCGACTGGTCTGCCCTCATTCCACCTTCCTTCTTCTGGCCACATCCTGGGTGGACAAGGGTGTCACTTGGTTGATGCTGGCTGTCCTTATGGATGGTCTCACCTCACAGCTCCATCCAAAGAGGTTCTCTTCTTTCCCTTTCTTCAAGGCCCCCGTGCTGTGCCAGAGCGTTTGGACTTTACTTTAGTGCTCTCAGGATGCAGTGGAGAAGGAGGAGCAGGAGGGGGAGGAGGGTCATTCACCTTGTTTCCTTTTCTTGACTCACTTGTTCATGTTGTTTCACAGACAATGGAGTCTCCTTAGCAAGCACAGCTGTCTAGGTTCAGGCCAAACCCTTCCCATCCCCGCTGTTACGCTGGCCTGACTCAATCTATCCTTCACTCCAGAGCCTTTCTGCAGAGGCCACCTGGGTCCCTGGAGCAATGCTCCCCACAGCAGTGGGAGGGGATGCTGCAGGCTCCCTGAGGTGGTCCAGTCAGGTGCAGGGTCCTGCCCTGCTGGCTCTGGCCCAGTGATGTTCCTTCTGATAGGATCCTCCTTCTTAGGTTCTTACCCAGTTTTCTTCTTTCGTAGAAACAATGCATCTAAAAGGATTTCACACATGGGATTAGAAAACCAAATATGAGTGTGTGAGGTGTGATTGAAAAATACCAGGAATGTTTGAATTAAAAAATTGTAGTAAAAGACATATTGCCATTGATCCCCCTCAAAATATTCCCCCTTGATTCACATACACTCATCCCATCCTTCCCGCCACTTTCTGATGCAGTTCTGGAAGTGCTCTTTCACGAGAGTCTTTAGTTGTGCTCCACGAGTGCCTCAATGTCCTGAGTTGATTAAAAAAATTTAACTCTCAAGGTTATTTTGGCTCTGTGGAAGAGCCAGAAGCCACACAGTGCCAGATCTGGTGGATCAGGTAAAGAAGGGCACAGTGCAAAGTTTTTACAAGCTTGTCTTTCTCTTGGGTGACTCTAGGAAGCAGCAATCACTGTATTGTTCATCACATCTTATAGAGATAAGTGTCTGCAGTGAGGCATTCATGGAAATGTGTTTTACTGTAATACTTTTTAAAACTTTTAAACATTCGCCATATATTTTGGTCACCCTGTGTGTAGTGTAAGATAACTGTCTTTTGTTTGTTCTCTTCTCAGCCCAAGCGAAACTCTCCCAGTGAACCTGCTTTTAGGTCTTTGTCCTTTTTCGGTCATCTGCTGTTTTCCTCTCTATCTCTAAACAATGTGCTCATGTGGCTCTCTTGTTTAGAAACTCTCAGCACCATCTATTGGCTTCCTACTGAAATAGGAGAGGATTTGCCTCCACTTTCCCTTTTTCCTCTTCCTGATACTGTAGTTACACCATTTATTTAGTTCCACTTCTGTCTAATTGCATAACCCTAAATAATGTATTTAAACATCCAAGTCTTGTTACACCGAGTGGAGAAACGCACACATTCCCTCCTTCCCTTACTCCTTCTTTGCACTCTGTCACCATGGATGTTTCATTATCTTGATTCAAAAGAAAGATGGGAGTGAGTTAGGTACAAACTCCTCCCATAAAGGCTTGTGGCAAATCCCCACCTTCCCCTGAGATTTATAATGCAAGTGCCTCTGCTTTGCTGGTGTTTCCTCCCACCTTAATATTTGGGAACAGGCCGGGGATTTAGCTCAGTGGTTCCACCACCTACCTCACAAGGGGAAGGTCCCAAGTTCGATCCCTGGTACCAAAAAAAAAAAAAAAATTGGAGCTGCCAGCTCAGGCAGCTCCTCCCCTCTCCAGCTGACCTAGCTTTGAGGTGTCCTGTGCACAAGGCTGCTGGAGATGAATGGCCACTCATTCCCTGCACCCACAGCTGGTTCCACTGTCCTTCCCTTTGCTTCCGGGGTGGGGTGGGGGCATGTGTCCCTGCTGTGATCTGCACACTGCTCTCTGGTGTGCTGCAAAGCCGAAGCCCTGGGCCTTTCCCTCCCCATCGTCTTCATTATTAGTAAAGAAGATATTATTTCCTAGCCCCCGCCTACCACTCTTTCTGTGTTTATGCCCTCTTTTTTCTAGAAAACATCCTCAGGTAGTTTTCTAAGAGAAGAAACATAGAGAGAAATTTTTGTCACTTTGTATATTTATTATCTTTTGTTACCGTAACCGTTGACTACAAACCTAGAACATCTATTTTTTCTTTATCATGTAGTGCTGAGTTCCATTCCTTGCAGGTATAGCAAGGTCCCTGTTTTCTTGCTGGGTGTTGTCAGGGATTGTTCTTAGCTTCCAGAGACTCCTGCTATCCCTACCCTTCATCCTCTTCCTCTATCTTCAAAGCCTGCAAAAGCCAGGGTCTGGTCCCTCTCAATGCTTTCTTTCTCTCCATGTCCCCATTCCATTCCATCGTCGTGTTAAGATTGTGCCACTTTCTTCATGGTGGGCAGGGGAGGGACAACAGCAGCTCATCTCCCATTTTAGAGGAAATACACTGACTTGAGCCTTAGGAACTTCCCTTAAATGTCAGGCCCCTGAAGTTGGGCAGGGTGTGTCTCCATCCTGTGGCACACATGTGAGTGTAAGACTCATCATGGCAGGCTGAGTGTCCAGTAAGTATAGTGGGTGGGCTGGAGGCAGAAAATTAGCATTTTTTAATCATTAGAGAAAGGCTGATTCAGGCCAAAGTCACCCATGGGTGGTAAACCTGAGGGGAGTTTGAAGAGGAGCAAGATACTTGCACGGTCTTACAGTGCTTCTCTGCAGACTGCTTGTTCTTTACAAAGGAAAATCTAGCAGCTGCACTGTGGAGAAATTGGACAATGACTGGGTGATAAAAATTACCACCCCGATGAGGAGTAGGTGGATATCATGGAAATTCAGATGGGATAACTGGAGAAGCACAGAGCATTGCTCATGGAGTTTTCCATCCCAAAGTGGCATAACTTGAATCCAGCCACGAGGAGACATGGAGCGATCCCTGAATGAGGAAGAGTCTATTGAAAATAAGCTGTGTTCTTCAATGGAATCAAGGCATAAGAGACAAGGAAAGGCTGTGGGAATGTCCCAGACTAAAGGAGACCTAAGAATCGTGGCAACTAAAGGCAATACCTCATCCTGGACTCGATTTTATAGTTGAGTAAAAAAAATTCTCAAAGGGCATTTTGGGGTCAGTTGATAAAATTGAAATATTGAAGGCAGATTGAATAAAAGCCTCATTTCCATGCAAAGTTTACCAAAGTTGCTAACTGTGTTGTGGTTATGTAAGACAAAATCCTTATTCTCAGGAAAAATGTACTGAAGTGTTTAGGGTTAAAGGGTTGTAGTAAGTGATCTTTGTTCAAAAGGTGAGAGAGAATGAAAGGTGACAAAAATATGTCAAAACACTGACAACATGAAATTCTGGGTAAATGAAACCTGAGTATTCTGTGTATTTTTATTCTCATGAGTTTCTGAGAAATTGAATTATTTTTAAATAAAAAGTTAAAAAAATCAACGTGTAATAGAAAAATGCTGCAGTAAATACCTTATATGCATCTTTGAATGTTTGGGAGAAATTCTCTACATTTTTATAAATGGAATTGCTGGATCAAAAGATAGTAAAATTAGATAAAATAATTTGGTTGATATCAGGAGCTGTTTGGTGCCCATGTGTTTTAAGTTAGAATGCCGCTGAAATCAGCAGCACAGGAAGAGGCTGGCAGTACTGTTGGCCAAAGGGCCTGAGGGCTTGTGTGGCCTGGATTCCCTCTCACTGTTCATTAACTTCCCCTGTGGCCTCTAGAAGTAGGACTGGAAGCTGCAGTAACAGTTAGGGCCTGGCTCACAGGGTCACTCATCAGCATCTTTTCCTCTGGCTCTGGAGGCTGAGCTCGAGGTATCTGCAGGGCTGGCTCCTTCTGAGGCCCCACGTAGAGTTCTGTCACTCTGCCCCAGGTCTTGCTCCTCGGCTTGCTGCTGGCTGTTTTTCTTCCGGCGACTCTTCATATTCTGTGTGCCCAAATTTCCCTTTTTTCTAAGAAGACCAGTCACATTAAATTAAAACCTACCCTAGTAGCCTCACTTTAATTTAATTATATGTATAAAGACTATCTCTTCAATTATTATAAGGTTACATTTAAAAAATTATATATATGTACAGTGGACCCTTGAGTTACGACTGGCCTCACATATGAACAACCTGGGTTATGACTGGAATTTTAGTTTTAACTTATGACCAAAGTCTTGAGTTAGACCTGAATGCTGGCCTTTCCTGTGTGGGGTTAACTGAGAAATCCTGGGCCAGTGTCTCTCTAAGGAGACTGAGATCTGCCTGTGTACAGCAGAGAGACTTTGAAGGCTGTGTAGAGGAGCCTGAGCCTTCAGTTGACCCTGTGGTTGGTGACACTGTCACTATAGCAGAGTCCATGGCTTGCCCGTAGACAGTGGTGATGTTGAGGAACTGGTGGAGGAACATTCAGAGGAACTGTCTACCAAGAACTTCAACAGGTTCTGGTTGAGCAACAGAAAATGGCAGCCGAGGAGCTTTCTGAAGAGGAGGGGGAGTATCAGCAATCAGTGCAGCAAAGTTCTTCAGGAAATCCTGAAAGAATGGACAGAGCTACAAGCATTTGTGGAGAAGACGCACCCAGACTGAGAAAAAGTTAATCATTGTGTTCACTTGCTTAATGAAATTGTCACATCATACTACAGAACAGTGTTAAAGAAAAGACAGATACAGACAACCTTAGACCCGTTTTAGATCTGAAAAGGCTGATACCTAATGAGCCAGAAGCAGGTCCCAGTGGGCTACAGACTCTCCCAAGGAGAGAAAGGACACCAGGGAGCCAGATCCCTGATGCTCTTATGAAAGGGGCCTCTCCTTCCCAACAATAACCACCTTCCATTTCATCCTATCTTCCTGCAAGCCAAAGATGTCAACTTGAATAGTGAGTACATTATGAAATTATTGTTTCTTGTAAATTGGCAGATTTTATAACTTTTTGGTGAATACACTAGGAAAATTACTGGTGTTTCTGGTAAATTACATATATTATACAACCCTTCTTTATTATGAAAAGGTTAGTTAAGGGGTGCTTTGAGAGTTTCAGAATGCATTATGGGTATTCCCATTATTTCTTATGGGAAAAATAGTATTGACTTACAACCAACTTGAGTTACAACCAGCCCTTGTGAATAAATTGATTTTGTAAGTCAAGGGTCCATTGCATACACACATACACATAATGTGTGTATTTTATGCTTTTTCCTTTTAAAAAAATTTCTTATTTATGTATTTTGTTTTTAATACTGAATAATCATGAGTATGATATGTATGGTATTTCAATACACAAATGATTAGATCAGGGTAATATCTGTCACCATGGATTGATTCTTTCTCTCTCTCTCTCTCTCTCTCTTTCTTTCTTTCTTTCTTTCTTTCTCTTTCTCCCTTTCTTTCTTTGGCTGGGGATTTTGCACTGAGGGCTTTGCCCTGAGCCACATCCCACACCGCAGGTTTTTGGGTTTCTTTTTTCTTTTTTGAGATGAATCTTGCTAATTTGGTTCCAACTTGATCCTCCTGCTTCAGCCTCCCGAGTGGCTGGGATTTCAGGTGTATACTGTGGTGCCCCACTCACTTTTCTTTCCACTGGGAACACTGAAACCCTTTATAACTGCTATCTTGAAACGTATAGTGACCCAGTGTGCTACAGAACACTGGAGGCGACTCCTCCTGCCCGACTGCACCCTGTACCCATGAGCCACCCTCTCTCCTGCCTCCTACCCACTTCCCGGCCTCAGCAGCACTGTTCTCCTCTGTCCCTGAGATCAACTGTTTCAGCTTCCACAGACGAGTGAGATCATGCAGCGCGTGTGTCTCTCCGTCTGCGGCTTGTGTCGTTAACATGCTTCCCCCAGGTGCATCAGTGTTGTACGGTCACCTTTTGTGGTGCTGAGTGCTAGGACTTCACTACATGAACTGGTGGTGGTGGGGTCTGCTCTGAGGCAGCCCGTGGTCCCTCCATGTTTCCCCCTTCTGCTTGGAGCCAGGCTTCTGGGCTCTTTCCCTAGGCTCTGCTCACACTGCAGTCCAGGTGGGGGCTCGTCCTCCTGGGCCTCACCTGGCACTCACTTCCGGCTGTTGCCCCTCAGGCTCACTGGTGAATAAGTCCTGTCTGCTGAGGAGCAGCTGTCGGCTCCCAGCACAGCTGGTTCGGCCGTGTTCAGAGCTGTTGGCTCGCCTTGTCCCAGCATCCCCCTTTGCTGCCTGGCATCCATTGTTGTCACCGGTTGTGAGTACAGTGCCTGTGGAAGATCATTTTATGCTTGTGAACACAGTACCTCGAGTGCACCTGACTTCCTATGCCCTGCTGGGAGCACTACTCTGGGAAAAAATGGTGGGGGACCTTGCTCTGGGATGTGGGGGACTCACAGGGAATCAGTCTCAGGGTGGCTTCAGGCACGGGCACAGCTGCAGACTTGGGAACATAAGTGCATGCAGATCCAGCCTCATGAAGCTGGGGCAGGACATGCTGCAGAAGGTCCATTGACTGCACGTGCAAGTAGCCCCCTAGTGAGACCCACATGTGAAAGGCAAGAGCGGGAGTCCCTCAGATGCAAAGGGCCGGCCCAGTCAAAGCCCACGTCACCACGCCGCCGGTAAGCCCCGACTTGCACTTGGCATCATTGGAAGGAGCCAAGTGGAATTAGTGGGAAATGGTACAGATATCGAAAAGCCCTCTGTCCTTTGGAGCTTCCGTTTTATTCCCAAAAGGGAAGCCTGCATTAATCAAGCAGTCGCTCCCCACCCCACCCTTCCTCTAGCCCCTGGTGACTCCAAATCTGCATTCTCCTCTATAGATTTACCGATTCCAGGCATTTCAAACAAAGTAGTCATACAACACGGGGTCTTTTGTGTTCGGCTTCTCTCCCTTAGCATAGTGCTTGCAGGGTTCACCCACACTGCAGTGTGTATCAGTGTCATGCCTTTTTATGGTGAATGATGTTCTATCCCGGATGTACTGAAGTTTGCTTATCCGTTTACCTACGGATGGAAATGTGGGCTGTTTCTATCTTTGGAAACTTTGAATAGTGTGGCTATGAATATGCAGGTACATAAATATTTTTGTTCCAGTGCCATTTTCCCATTTTTTAGGTATGTACCTAAGGGTGGAATTGCTGGGTCCTGTGTAACTTTAATGCTTAGCGGGTTTTTTGTTTGTTTGTTTTGTTTTGGTACCGGGGATTGAACTGAGGACCTTGCACTTGCGAGGCTGAGGCAGGCGGCGGAACCACTGAGCGGAATCCCCCGCCCAATGCTTAGCGTTTTGAGGAACTGCGAAACTGTTTTCCCCAGTGGCCTCACCACTTTCCCTTCCTACCAGCAGGTGGCGCGTACCGACTTGCAAGGAGCTATTTGTTTTCAGGAGAGATTTCTCCTCCCATACCTACTGCAAGGAGGAAACTAGGAGAGCCAAATGCATATTGGGAACGTCCTCAGCTTTGACAATTTGCTTGATGGTTTTTCTGTTTGCTATAAAATTGGCACAGTCACTTCCCCAGCTTAAGTTATACCATCGCCTACATACTCGTCCTCTAACATGGAACTGGGGACAGCACATGGAACACAGTGGTATTTGAATTTGTCCCTTCCTCACTGCTACGATCAAATCTCCGTTTTGGAGGCTGCAAGCTCGAGTTTGAGGCGTCCCTCATTTTGGTCCCTAGCGGGTGGCATCATGGTAAGAGCCTGTGACAGGATCATGTGGAGAGAGAAGGTCAGAAATCCAGAGCTCAGACTTGCTGCTTTATAACAGCTCGCTCTTAGGGGAACTCACTGGGTCCTTCAAGAACAACCTTAAATTCTTCCAAAGGCGCCCCAGTGACCCAACCACCCCACCAGGACCCCTCACCTCTCATATTGCTGCTCTGAGGACCGAACTTCCAACACGTAACCCTTGTGGAACACATTGAAATCATATTTGAGCCACAGCAGTGCTCAAGCAATGTTTGCTGAATGAATAATTGAACGAATCCAGGTGTTGCTCCCCACCTTTTGCCAAAGTCCTGGAAAATAAACAAAAGCAGGGGGAAAAAACCTAGCAAGACTCAAATCCAAAAACAAAACAGAACATTGGAAACATGCAACATTTTAAAAACTGAGAAAAAGACAATTTCTAAAACAAAAACAACTTAAAAGTACCCAGTAACATAGCAGAATAATTTCAGGTTAGGAATAGGATACCAGGGTTCTTTACTGCATACTTTTTAGAGTGGTACATGTCTCACAAGGAGGCACTCTGAAGGGGAGAGGAGAAATACAGTATCAGTAAATAGTGTGGGAACAATTGGTGAGAAAATAGGAAAGCAAGCATTCTTATAGGACCTGAGTCTTACTATTCAACCAAACACATTCTAATTGTATTAAAAAGTTAAATGAAAAAGTAATCAATGTGATAAGTGACAAAAAATAAAATTGTGTGTTTATTGAGCATGTGGCAGGAGGAAATTTTACTTAGAAGATAAATTGGAAAATGCTTAAGTAATATTCTGCCCGTTGGTCTCCCTTGAGTCCAGTGTATCCTCCCCTACCTTCCAGTAAAACACCGGTGAATTTCCTTCCAGATTCTTTTGATGGCAAAGATATTCCACTTTGTAAATTACCCCAAGACAGGCAGATTTCATTTATCATTGTACCTTGGAGAGCTACTCATTTTAGTATATATTGATTTATTTCTTTCTAACTGCTCAATGTAGAATATGAAGACAAATTGAGTAACCCCTTGAAAAACTGGAGGGAGAATGATTTAACACTAGAATTACACCAGAACCCTATGTCTAGAATATCCACAAGGCAAGAGCACACACAGTTTAACTTCCTGTGTGTTTAGAGAGTTACTAAAGGATGTAGTCCAGCTGGAATGAGCATGAAACCCATGTGGACCAATCCAGAAGTCTAATCTTCTACAATCTTCCTATTATTATTATTTCAGTCTCCTTCTCTGTCTCTTTCCACTTCTCGTATTTCCTGCTCTCCTTCTTCTTTGGAACCCTCTTCCTTTGGTCGCAAGCTCCCCACAAAGTACTTTCATGTTATTATATAAACCAACTCAGTGCTCTCTATGTCTTTCTGGTTCACCTTGGCTCTGGCCTGGAAACTTCCTCCTAAATAGTCAGTTCCTTCTATTTGAAATTTCCTTTTCCCTCCCTATTACCTGACCATTTAACTTTGGGCAGGTATTTAAATCCAGGCCCTCATATAAAAAGTTATTTAATTCTTTGAGAAATTTCCATATTGATTCCCATAATGGTTGTACTAGTTTACATTCCCACCAACGATGTCCAAGTGTTTCTTTTTTACCACAGCCACACCAGTGTTTGTTATTATTTGATTCTCTCTGGTGTGGGATTGAATCTTAGCATTGGTCTAATTTGCTTTCCTCTAAGGGCCAGAGATGTTGAACATTTTTCATGTATTTATTGGCCATTTGCACTTCTTCTGAGAAGTGTCTGTTGATTTCACTTGCCCATGTTTTGATCAGATCTTTTATTTTGCAAGTCTAATTTTTTTGAGTTCTTTACATATTCTAGATATCAGTCCACTGAGGCATAGCGGGCAAAAGCTTTTCCCAGTCTGTAGTCATCTCTTCACTCTGTTGATCATTTTCCATTTGTTGATTCTCTCTGTTATTTCATAGGTAAAACCTTCAAGAGTTTTATCTCTTTTGTCTCCCAGTAGGTCCATTATTTCTGTTTTAATGTTTAGCTATTTGACCCATTTTGATTTTAGTTTAGTACATGGTGACCAGCTTCAATCCTCTGCATATAGATAGCCAGTGCTCCTAGCACCATTTGCTAAAGAGGGGATCTTTCCTCCAATGTACGTTTTTTGGCCCCTTTATCAAAGATCAAATAGCTGAATGTGTCTGGAGATGTTTCTGTATCCTCTCTTCTGTTACATTAACCCACACATCTCTTTTTGTGCCAATACTATGCCCCTTTTTCAATCACTGTTTCTTTGTAGTATAACTTGAAGTCAGGTATTGTGATGACACTTGCTTATTCCATTTGACCTAGCTATTCTCCTAGGTATCTTTCCAAAATAGCTAAATGCATCACGTTATAGGATACATGCATACCAATGTTTATAGCAGCACAATTTATAATAGCTAAATCCTGGAAGCAGCCTATAATAAGTTCATCAACAGACGAATGAAGAAATGTTGTCTCTGTACACAATAGAATATTACTCTGCTATAAAGAAGGATAAATTCAAGACATTTGTAGGAAAATAGACACACCTGGAAAATATAATGTTAATCAAATTAAACAGATACCCAAGCTTAAATACCATATGGTTTCTCCTTCTTCCTCTTCTTCTTTTTCTTCTTCTTCTTCTTCTTCTTCTTCTTCTTCTTCTTCTTCTTCTTCTTCTTCTTCTTCTTCTTCTTCTTCTTCTTTCTTTCTTTCTTTCTTTTACTTTTTCTTTAAGTTTATTGGTGCATTTTAGGTATACAATATATTTTCATTCATCACTGGGAACTTGTACCTTTACATGATGCATCTTGGTTACCATATGGTTTCTTGCATTTGAGTAATTCAAAGTGCAAATAAAGAGTAAATAAAAGATTGACATAAAGACACAGGAAAATAGATTTTTTCCAAACCGGAAAGTGTCCAGGAGATCAAGGGTGGGATGCAGGGAGGAAGGAGAGGTGAAAAGATTAAAGAAGTGTCATGTTGTCTTAGTTACTTTCTCATTGCTGAGACATAATGCCTGACACCCACAAGTCTAGGGAGGACTGGCCCAGAGTTTGTGGAGCTTTTAGTCTGTAGCTGGCTGGCTGCAGGGCAGGGCCACATGGCAGAGGGGCCTGGTGGAGGAGAACAGCTCATGACCTGGTGATGGGAAGCAGAGAGAGACAGCAAGGGGGGAGGAAGGGCCCTTCCAGGCCACACCCCCAGGGACCCCTTCCTCAGACCAGGCTTCACCTCCTCACCTTTAGTTATGAACTCGTCAGTGACTGATCCCATGATGAGCATCACACAGCTGTGATCCAATCCCTCCCCAAGCCCCACCTATGAGTGCATGAGGCTGCGGCGGGGGGGGGGGGCAATCTAGGTACAAACCATAACGCGCGTAGGTACAAAATACCCACAATGAATATAAACATTATATGTCATGCACGTGAACTATAATAATAATGATAATAATAATAAGGAAAGGGGATTTAGAGATGGAGGGAGGGATGTGCTAGGTACAGGGACCTGCTTCCTACGATGAAGGTAAACTTCACGTACTACAAACATTTACCAATAAGGTACAAATTAAAAAAGAAAGAAAAAAGTTACTTAGTCCCAAGAAACTCTTCTCTGAGCAAAATCAACTTTCTCTCTTTTTCTGAAATGGTTTAAATTACATAGGGATTAGCTAGGTCAAATGGGACCTCTAGTCCTAGTTCTTTGAGGTATCTCCATACAGATTTCCACAGTGGTTGCACCAGCGTGCACTCCCACCAGCAATGGAGAAGGGCTCCTTTCTCTCTGCACCCCCACCAGCATTTGTTATTCATTGATTTCTTGATAGCAGCCATTCTTTCTGGGGTGAGGTGGAATCTCAGTGTTGTTTTCATCTGCAGCTCTCGAAAGACCAGTGATGTTGAACATTTTTTCATATGTTTATTTGCTGCTTTTATTTCTTTGTCTGAGAAATGTCTGTTCATTTCAGATGCCCATTTTTGAATTGGGTCTTTGAATTTGGGGAAGGGTGGAGGGGGTGAAGGCCGGACAGGTAATGGGGAAAAAATAAGAACCAAGATGCATCATGTCCAGGTACAAACACCCAATGATAAATGTAAACGAATTGTATACCTAAAATGGACCAATAAAAGAGCTTAGAAAAAAAATTACATAGGGATTATCAGTTGTGCGAAAGCTTTAGGGAGCTCCCTGGGGAAACCATGCTGTCTCCCTGTCTTTTTGGGATAACCTCTCACATACCATTCAGTTTCCTCAGCGGTGCTAAGGTTTGAGGGCCCACGAGACTTTGGACTGCCTGAGTGAGAAAGCACTGATTGTAGATGAGAGATTGTAGGAAGCTTAATCTTTTTAATTTTTGTGCACTCATCTGAACAGACAGGTGTGATAGCAGGACCTACAGTACATGATTGCTGGGCAGATCAAGGTAAAACAATAAACCACTTGACCAAAGAATAGCTGATTCTAGCAAACCCTGGAGAAGTGTGAGCTGTTTTCATATTCTTTATTCAGATTTGCTACCTTTTCAAAAATCAATTTTAGTCCATAGAATATTTCTAGATAATTACTTCTCAATTTTATTGAGCACTAAACATTTATTACCTAGAGTTTTGTATAGTATTTGTTGGTAGCTTATGCTTTTAATATTTTCTACATCTGTGATTACAATTTTTTCCTAACACTTAATGTGTATTTGTGATTTTGCCTCATTTTTCTTGATTTGCTCTTTGGAGATTTATCTTAGCAGTCTTTTCAAATATATATTTATTTACCAGTGCAATTATTTTATACCCATTTAATTATATCTTAACTTCATTTTTTATTCTTCTGTCTCTATTTTGCTATTCTGATATTTTTCTAGCTTCTAGAGTCTGGGTTATTTCACTGTGTCTAGTCCTTCTTTTTTAGTAATAAAAATATGTAACATTAGAAATTTCTAAGTGCTTAACATTTTATTCATATAAAGTCTGGGTTGGGAAACCAGGATATGGACCATATCCAGTCTGCTACCTGTTTTTGTAAATAAAGTTTTATTGGAACACATCCACATCTGTTCACCTATGTATTGCATATGTATGCTTCCACACCAGCATGGCACAGCTGCGTAGTGCAAACACATCCTTAAGGCGGGCAAAGCCTTAAATATGCACTATGTGGTCCTTTATGGGAAGGTTCCTGACTACTGAGAGAAAGCATTTTAATATATAATTTTGTTGTTATTTTTATTTTCTAAATCATCTGCAATATACACCTCAAAAGTTATCTAGGACAGTGTTTTAATTTCCTGTTTGAACTGTCTTATCTACAATTCAATTTCTGGTTTATTGCATCTGGGCAGAGAACAGGCCTATGTGACTTCTAATCTTTTAAAGATATTGTAAGATTACCTTTTATAGCCTAGAAGTATGGCCAATTTCTGGGAATGTTTCAAAAATGTTGAAAAAGGATCCACATTCTATATAGAAAAAATATGACCCCTTTCTTTACATATTTGACCCCTAAGCCTTTATTTACTTATCATCAATGTAAAGATTAAGAATTCAAGAAGCAATCTATGGATGTGGTTTTTATCCGTATCTTTCTGTCAGCTTTAATTTGGTTTATATTGATGCTAAGTCACTTAACTCAAAAGCATTCGTGGGTGCAGATGTGAGCTGCGCAGGCTTGGAAAGCATCCCCTCCTGGAGCCTGCTCCGATGTGCTCTCAGGACTCCTCCTCTCCCTCTACAAAGACCAGCCCTAGCCAGCCTCCCTGTTTACTGGCGGCGCTGCTGGTGGTCTGCCAGGCCCAGGGCAGAGCCCTTGCAGCTGACCAAAGAGGAAGAATCAGCCCTGAGCCCACTAGAACTGCCCAGTTGAACCCAAACTGCCAGCCCAGAGAACAGTCCCTTACATGGATAAATGGTGGGTGGGTGTTTTAAGATGCAGCCTGATTAGTTACATTGCAAAACTACCATTTTTATTGTGCACTTTTCCTTTTGTCAACCAAACTTGTTGTCCAACTATACATTTTTCCATGCATTCTATTTCAATGCTATTATTTTTCTTTTAAATTGCAGTTCTCCATTATTATTTTGCTCTTTGCTTTATTTTTTATTTGTATATGATTGTGATACACAATAATTACATTCTTCTCTAGGAACTGGTACATATACATATTGTATTTTAATCATTTTTATTTTCCTTCCTTCCTTTATTTTAGTCTTGATTGTCATTTTCTTTATGTATGCTGTAGCAGATGGTATTTTCCATAAACAGCCAAAGAATATCTTCAATCTCACATGATCTTTTTTTTTTTTTTTTGGTACTGGGGATCAAACTCGGGACCTTGTGCTTGCAAGGCAGGTGCAGGAACCACTGAGTTAAATCCCCAGCCCTACATGATCTGTCTTATAATTTGACTTTGACATTCCTCTCACAGAGAAGTGGGGTCTATGTTCCCCATGAGTACAGGTAGACTTGGGACTGCAGTAGAAGTGATTCTAGGCGACGTCAAGGTTAGGTTACAGTATCCATTTAGTTCTCGTGGGATGATTGTTCTTGGGATCTGCCACCATACTATGAGGAAGCCTGAGCAGCCACATCAACTATCTGCTATTCATGAAACTTACTGAGCTTATTTCAGCCTCAAACATTTTATTGCTTCACTGGAACATTTTCTTCTATATTTTACATGGCTCATTTACTGAACAAATTGAATTCTTGATTAAGAATCACGTTATCAGAAAGACACTCTTAGATACTCATATAGAAAAATTTCTCCTCCAGCCTTATTCTGCCTCTTTATCTTGATTTATTTTTGTTTGAGGATTTTTTTTTTTTTTGGTACAGGGGATGGAACTCAGGACCTTGCACTTCCAAGGCAGACGCTGGAACCACTGAGCTAAATCCCAGGCCCTGTTTGAGGAATTTTTAAAATCTGATATTATTTGCTTTGTGCTTGTTTATAGATTTTCCTTCTCACCTAGGATATAAATTTCATGAGAACTAAGGTTTCAGCTGGGTGATCCTTGGTGTGTCTCCTGGCATTTTTGCTGCTATATCCCTCAATATTACTTTCTGAGAAAGAGGTTCTCAATAATTATTTGAATATGTCGTCATTTTATTTATCTCTTGGATGACTGAAGTGTTTCCTCTATGCATTTGTTTACATTTGAGAAGATATAGATGAACCCTGTACTTGCCTGGCATGCCTGACCGTGTCTTTTCATTGCTCCTAACTTCAAATTATTAGCTTTAAATTCCTTGGGTCATGTTTCACTGCCTCTCTTCCATAATTGGATAAAGCTCTATTTAGTGCCATGGGAGATAAACATGAGGCCAAGATTATTTCAAATTTCATTTGTAGGTCACATTTTTCCCCTTAAATGGATGGCTATAGGATGTTGCTTTTGCCTTTGAAAATAAAAATGTCTCCTGGCCATGTTTAACTCTTATATCCTGTATTGCTGCTGTGATAAATTACCACAGACTCAGTGACTTGACAAAACACAGACTTATCATTATCTTACAATTCTGGTGATCAGAAGTCTGACACAGATTCCCCGGGGTCAAGGCCAAGGGCCGGCAGGGCTGCACGGCTTTCCCGAGGGTCTCCAGAGGGAACTGTTTCCTTGCTTTCCCAGCTTCTAGAAGCCACTGGCTTTCACCGGCCCAGGACCCCTTCCTTCCTCCCCAGGCAGCAGTGTCGGGCTGAGCCCTTGCCCTGGTCATTTTTCTGCCTCTTCAGCAGCTACATCTCCCCTTAATTTTCCTCTTCTGCTCCCTCTTCCACTTCAAGAACTCTTGAGATGACACTGAGTCCATCAAGATAATCCAGGTGAATCTCCCTGTATTCAGGAAAACTGACGAGCAAACTGAATTTTCATCTGTAATCCCAATCTGCTTTTGCCACATAAAATTATATATTCATAGGTCCCAGAGGTAAGATCTGAGCATTTTGTGAGGCCATTGTTTTGCATACTGTAACCCTGGGTCTGCTTTTGTTTCACTTTTCAATATACTTTTCAAACCAGAATAAAATTTTTTCCAGATTACAAGAAATATGATTCTATTATTTAAAAATATGACTGTGTTTCTCACTCTCTCTGTTCTGGTTTTTCCTTTAGTGGATCATTGTATGTTGAGTTTTGATAAATTTGATTTCTTCATCTTATTTCTCCAGTTTTATAATTTCTCACACTGATCTTCTAAATCACTTATTCAGTTTGTAACAGTGTCTAATCTCATGTTCAAAACTTCTTTTGCATTTCAAATTCATTTTCAGTTATTAAAAATCTGAAACCAATATTTTATGATGTAGTATCAGTCCCTTGATTAAATAATGTACCTTTATTGTTTCTGATAATACAAATAAGAAATAGAAATTAAAAATGTTTTATTTACTTCATGAGGCAAATCCATTTTATAGGAGAATACTTGCTTTGATTGCTTCCTTACATTGAGCACATTTTTATCTCTTTGCTCATCGTTTTTTCTTGTGGATTATATAGTAAGTAGTTTATTAAAATTAAGATAAATTTTATCAAGATAACATTTGTAAGTAGTTTAAAGATCCAATTGTACAGAGTAAGATCTTATTCTACTTTTCCTCATTACTGGTTTAACTCAACAGGAGAAAATACTTTAATCTCCTTATTGTTGTGGTCATTCCCTGTGGGGGACAGAATTCTTAGATGCCCCAAGGCTTCCTCTGTGCTGTGGCCATGTCTGCCTAACCCTCTCTTTGAATGGGAGTGGGACCTGACAATATAGAGGTATTGCGTCTGTGATGACACATTACATGGAAAAGATACAGGGATTTTACAAGGTTAATTAAGGTCCCTAATCAGCAGACTTTAAATTAATTAAAAGAGACGCTGTCTTAGGTCAGAGGGACAGAGAAGGTCTAGAGACAGGAGGAGAGGAAGTCAGAGGCATTTAAAGCAACTGAGTTACTCTCCGATTGGCCTTTAGGGAACAAATGGCCATCCTGTGGGAAGGGCCACATGGCAGGGGATGGCGAGTGGTCCTAGGAACTGGGCCTCAGTCTTAGAACTGCAAGGAACTGAGCTCCATTCACCACCAGGGAGTCTGGAAGGAGGACCTCAGGCGTCAGATGGCATCACATCTGACCTCTTAATTTGACCTGATGTGACCCTGAGCATCAAACCCAGCCAACCCATTCCAAGACTCCCGACCCAGAGAAGCTGGGAGGCCTAAGCTTGGGTTGCTATAAGCAGCTCAGTTTTTGGTATTTGTTACACAGAATTAGAAGTTATATTTCTGTGTTAGTCAGTTTTCTTGTTGTTGGGACACAATACCTGACTCCCACAACTTAAGGAAGGAGAGGTTTAATTTGGCTCACAGTTCAGGGGATTCAGTGCACGGTCAGCTGGATCCAAGACAAAAAGAACATGGCAGAAGGGCATGGCAGAGGAAAGCTGCTCACCTCAGGGCAGCCCAGAAGCAGAGAAAGGAGGCACCAAGAGGAAGATATACCCTCCAAAGTCATGACCCTGCTGACACATCTCTTCCAACCAGGCCCCACCTGCCAGCAGTACATTTAGATATGAACTCATCAGTGGAGCAAGCTATGGATGAATATGGCACGCTCATGATCTAATTACCTTCCAAAGGCCCCTCCGAACACAAGGGAGTTTTGGAGGATGCTGAAACCATAACAACCTGACTGTCTTTAAATTATGTGCTTATGTTGCTATCTGTGGAACTGTTAACTTTAGCTGTCATATGTTGCCCCATCTCTGATGGGTGAGGCATTAGTTCACTTATGAGACTTGATCTCTCCCCATTTCTACCCAGTTAAGGTTTGACAATGGGCTGTGTAGGCTGCCTGCCTTCAGCTTTGCCCCAAGGATGAGTCTTAATTGGATTTTGCAGCTCAAGGCCTTCTCAGTTTTATCTTTACCAGTTGGAGATGAGAAGCAGTACCATTTTCTAACTCTATAAGTTCTGGAATTTATGGCCTCCTCTCCAAACTCTCTTTCAATTCTGCCTGCAAAATGGCCATTTCTCCTCTGACCTAATTCTTTCTCACTGTGCCTGTCAAGAGCAGCCATTAGAAAATATTCAGTGTTACCAACATTCTGCTTTCCCACTTTTTTGCTGAAGCCACAAGTTCATTAGTTACACTTTCTGCCTTGCTGATTATCATAGGCGATATCCTAGCCAATGCCTCATCACCGAGTAGGAAGCCCTTCGTGTCAGTTTTCCTGCCACTCAGCCCCCAAGCCCATGCACGTGTTTTGTATTTTGTTATGGTGGCACCTCACTTCCTGTGCCAGTCTGTGACTTGTTACACAGCTTTCCTGTATAACAACCAACACAAGAATCCCTGTGGCCTATGAAAATAGAGACTTATTTCTGTGCAGGTCATGGTGGGTTTGTGGAGGGTCTCCATTCCCTGTGTCTTCATCTCAGGGTCCATGCTGAGAAAGCAGCCCCCTTGTGATGGTAAAGTGCGTGTGTGGTATCAGCTACTAGAGCCTCTGTTTGAAAAGGTCACATACCGTTTCTACTCACATTTTATTGGCCAAATCTCAGTGCCAATCTTCATATCAAAGGATCAGGCATATATTTTCCTTTTTTTGGCGAGGAATGGTATCTACTCCAGACACCAAAATCAGTATTAATAGACTAGGAGAAGGTTTTTACAAGTTATACAACCAATGAAAGATTAGTTTTTCAGGATCTAAGCAGTACCTATAACTCAATAAGAAAAAGTTAAGAAACCAATAGAAATACAGGCCAAAGACATCAATAGGCAATGTGCAGAGGGGAAGCGAATGCTTGTAAGCATGTGGAAAGATGATTAACCTCATTAGCAGTCAGAGAAATGCCAATCCAATCAAGATATTCATCCAACTGTCAAATGTTTTGATGGTGAAAATGATTAAGTATGGTCTTGAATTTGGAGAACTCTGAGTTTTTGAGGGAAAGGTGCAAGCTGGGAGAGATGTTCTGGAAAATATTTGGGAGGAATAAATGAAATGGAATAGAGACAGTGAATGATGAATATGTCCTGGATTCCAGAGATCTTGCTTTCTGGGGTTATTGTCTCATCATCTTTCCAGTTTCACTGCTCCCTTCCCATCCAATACTGGGGTAGCCAGCAGAGTTCCATTCCACTAGACCACAAGGCACATGAGGGCAGGACCAGGACTGCTGCTCTCCAGTTGTATCCCCTGCACCTACATACTGCTTGGCATTGGCTATGGACTTGGTAAATGTGTTTTTAAAAAGCACACTTCTTGTTTAAGGCAATAAAGTATGAATTTTCCCACGCACAGCAGTACTTTGTGAGTACTTCTTTTGGGAACAATTTTATGATCCATTAAAACCTTCATCATTTAGTTTAATCTTCACTCCCATGTAGTGACTCACACAAGGTCAGAGACATCAGAATACTCTGGTCTCACCTATCGATCGCAATTTACTAAAATAGAAATATATTTTGGGAAGGTTTCTATTTGAAGTGGAAGGGAACTTTGATAGCACCAAACCTACCTGTTAGCCCTAAAGCAGTAGTTTGAAGTCCTTGGATACGTTTAGAGAATGTCATTCATTCAGCCTGAGCTGATAGACAGCTTTCTCAGCACCCATCTCTTGTTGGTTTGTCATGGGGGAAATGAGTAAACTCCACAGTTAGAAAGTTTCAAGGCCCAGCTGGAAAAATAGGAGTTCAGTATTTTTGATACTGTCTTAAAAAGGTATGCTGAGTGACGAAAGTCTGTCCTTTTTGCTTCTTCAAAGGAGCTCTGGTCTTCACCATCACTTTGTCTCCAATTTCTTCCAGCTTCCAGTGCAGATTCCTTGGCTTTCCAACCTGGACTCACACGGACTAAAAATTAAAGGATGGGAAACCATATTCCATGAAATGGGAATCCTACACGAGCAGGAATAGCTATCCTGTTTTCAGACAAAGTAGACTTCAAGCCAAAAGTCATCAGAAGAGGCAAAGAAGCTCATTACATATTGGCTAAGGGAAAGAATCAATGGGAAAAGATAACAATTATAAACATATATGCACTGAGCAAAGGTCCACCCAACTTCAAAAACAAACACAAATGTCCATAAAAGGTCAGGTAAACCTCAACACAATTATAGTGGGGTCCCTCAATACCACACTGTCCCAAATAGGTCAACGAGATGAATGTCAACAAAGAAATATTAGAGTTGAACAAAATTTTTGAACAAATGGACTTAATAGATATCTACAGAGTGTTCCACTCAGTCATGACAGAGTACACACTCTTCTCAGTAGCACATAGAACTTTCTTCAAAATGAATCATGTATTTACCCATAAAGCATGCTTTTAAGAAAACAAAAGAATAAAAATTATCCCATGCATATAATCAGATCATAGCATAGGAAAACTAGAAATCAGTGGGAAAAGAAACCACAGAAATTATGTAAATCCATGGAAATGAAGCAATATACTCTTGAATAATCAGTGGGTCACAGAAAAATCAAGAAATAAATAAGATAGTTACTAGAATCAAATGATAATGCCAATACAACATACCAGAACTAATGGGACACAATGAAAGCAGTCTTAAGCGGGAAGTTTGCAGCCATGAATGGCCAGATCAGAAAACAACAGAGTGAGTCCAAATAAATAACCTAATGATGTATCTCAAGGTTCTAGAAAAACAAGAACCATCCAAATCCAAAGCTAGTACAAGGAAAAAATTTATGATTCCAGCATAAATCAATGAAATTGATACTAAAGAGATACAAATAATCAAAGAAGTGAAGGTCTGGTTCTCTAAAAGAATAAGCAAAATAGACAAATCCTTAGCCAATCTGACCAAAAAAAAAAAAAAAAAAGAGAAGATGCAAATCATGCAATTAGAAATGAAAAAGGTGAAATCATGACACTGCTGAAATTTAGAAGATTGTTAGCAACCACTCCAAAAACATGCACTACAATCAAAGGAGGAGAATTCAGAAGAAATGAATAGATTTCTAGATCCATATGAACTACTAAAGTTGAATGAAGAAAACATAAAACCCCAAACAATTAAATATCAGACAGTAAGACTGAAAAAGTAATACTACTACTACTACTACTACTAATAAAAACCCCCTACCAACTAAGAAAAGCCCAGGTCATGATAGATTCACTTCTGAATTTTACAAGAACTTTAGAAAAGATCTAACGCCAATGGTATCTTCAAATTCTTAAATGAAATTAAAAGCGAAGGAGTACTCCCAAAATCATTCCTGGAAGCTATTTTTATCGTGATTCCAAAACCAGACAAAGATCCAACCAAAAAAGAGACCTACAGGTCAATCTCTTTAATGATCATAGATGCAAAAATCCTCAGCAAGATATTGGCAAACAGAGTGCAGGAAATCATCAAAAAGTTCATACATCATGACCAACTAGGCTTCATCCCAGGCATGAAATGAGGGTTGAACATACTCAATACATGTAATACATGACATAAACAGAAGCAAGGACCAAAATCACATGATTATCATAGTAGATGCAGAAAAAGTCTTTGACAACATCCATCCATGATAAAGACCCTGAAGAAAATAGATATAAAGGACCTCTTTATCTCAATCTAATAAAAGCCATTTATGACACACCTACTGCCAACATCTTATTAAATGAGGAAAAGCTGAAACCCTTCCCTCTAAAACAAGGAACAAGATGAGGATCCTCACTATCACCACTCCTGATCAATATGCTACTTGAAACACTGGACATGGCTATCAGGCAAGAGAAAGAAATAAAATGGATATGTATAGGAAAGAAAGAAGTCAAATTATTATTTGGAGCTGACATGATGCTCTACACCAAAGACCCAAAAATTTCTCCAAAAGACTCCTAGAATTAATAACCACATTCAGAGATGTAGCAGGATACAAAATCAATACACAAAGATCAACAGCATTTCTGTACACCAATAGTGGACTCATTGAGAAAAATTAGGAAAACAATACCATTCTCAATGGCATCAAGAGAAATCAAATACTTAGGAATTAATCTAACCAAGAAAATGAAAGACCTCTACAATGAAAACTACATTACTCTGTAAAAAGAGATCAAAGAGGACATCAGAAAATGGAAAGACGGCCTCTGTTCCTGGATAGGCAGAAAAAATATTGTCAAAATGGCCATATTTCCAAAGATTGATGTACAGATTTAATGCAATGCTTGTCAAAATACTAATAGCCTTTCTCACAGAAATAGAAAAAACAATCCTAAAAATTTATGTGGAACCAGAAGAGACGCAGAATAGAAACAGCAGTCCTGGGCTACAAGAACAAAGCAGGAGGCATCATAATCCCAGACTTCAAGTTCCCTTACAAAGTTATAGTGATTAAAAACAACCTAGTTCTGGCACAAAACAGATACGCAGATCAATGGAACAGAACAGAGGATGGAGAAACAACTCTGGGCACATCGGCCATCTGATCTTTGACAAAGGGGCCAAACATACTCTAAAAGAAGGGTAACCTGTTTAGAAAATGGTGTTGGGAGAATGGGCTATTCACATGCAGATTGATTCGCAACCCATACCTCTCAGTATATACTAAACTAAAATCAAAATAGATCAAAGATCTTAATATTAAAACAGAAATAATATGCTGGAAAATAAAATAAGTAAAAGTCTTGAAGACATAGGCATAGGCAAGGACCTTCTGAACAGAACCCCAATTGCACAAGAAATATCAAGAATAAACAAATGGAATTATATAAAATAAAAAACCTTCAGCCCAGCAAAGGGAACAACTTACAGAGTGAAGAGACAACCTACAGGATGGGAAAAAATGCCAGCTATTCCTCAGATAGAAGATGAAAACCTAGAATTAAAAAAGAGCTAAAAAAATAGACTCCCTCAAATAAAAGATTCAATAAAAAAATAGGCAAGTGAAATGAATAGTCACTTCTCAGAAGTACAAATGGCCAATAAATATAATAAAAAATGGCCTGGCCATTGGAGAATTGCAAATTAAAACAACACTGAGATTCCTTCTTACTCCAGGAAGAATAGCTGTCATCAAGAAATCAAATAATAACAAACACTGGGGAGACTTCAGGGAAAAAAGAACCTTCCTTCATTGTTGGTGGGAATGTAAACTAGTATAATCATTCTGGAAATCAGTATGGAGATTCCTCAGAAAACTTGAACTAGAAATTCCATTCGACCCAGCTATTCCTCTTCTATTTATCTTTCCAAAAGAGTTAAAAGACATCACATCATAGTGGTACAATCACTCTCATGTTTATAGCAGCACTATTCATAATTGCTAATCTTGGAAGCAGCCTATATGTCCATCAACAGATGAATGGATAAATAAAATGTGATATTTACACACTATGGAGTACTAACCTGCCATAAAGAAGGATGGACCTGAGTCATCTGTAGGAGAATGGATGCACCTTGAGACAATAATGCTAAATGAAATAAATCAGACACACAAGCTTAAATATTACATGCTATTATATGAGAAACTCAAAATATAAGTAAAGAGCAAAAGAAAAAATAAATAACAGGGAATAGGGAGATAGAACTTTGGCAAATGGGAAGAGGATTAAGGATGGAAGGAGGGGAGATGAGAGAGAAGGGAAGGGAAGGGAAGGGAATGAAAAACCAGCTGAGGTGGTGGCAGTTGTCCACTCAGAGCCCTCTTCTTTCCTGTATGAAATTCCTCCCTTCTTGTGGGCCCTAGCTATTCAGTGGTAAATTTCTCACCTGCTGCCTTTGATTTCTTAGTACTTCAGACCAGTATGCCCTGGTCACCATATAATCTACTGGCGCTTACAGGTACAGGTGGTCCCCACCTGGTGGCTATGCCTTTGGTGCCAGTTTTGCTTCAAGTGACTCTGCCTCACTAGGTGTGGCATGGGCTCCTGCAGCCTTCCAGCAAAGAGCACAGAATTTATACTTGGACCTTCCTTGAGCTTCTGTTGTCTGTCCCCAATCTGGATATCAGGGAAGGAAGCTTTCCAAGTATGCTCCTATCCTACCCCAAGGGAAAGGCTGTCTCTTCTGCTAACTATGGTTACATTCACCCTAGCAAGAAACAAGCAGCATGAGCTTAAGTAACCCGGGGGGCGGGTCTGTTTACCGAGCTACACAGAGTTGTCAAAAATATGGTCAGTGTTTAAATTTACAAAATTACAACGAAAGACACATTGCAATTAACCCCGTCAAAATACTTCCCCTTCTTCAAATGCACTTTGAACACACTTAACCCATTGTTCTTGCCATTTTCTGAAGCAGTTCTAGAAGTCCTCTTTTCAATTAGCAATAATCGCACCTCAGATAAACCTCATTGGCTACAATACTGCCACTGCGCAAAACTTAGAAGTCCTCTTTTGTGAGTGTCTTTATGAAGTGTAGTAAAAAAATACAAAGGATACTTGTGCCAAGGGCCATTCACTACGAAGGCAAGCTCATAGAAACACGATGGTGAGACCTCTTCCATCGTATTCACTGGATCTGCTGCCGTGCGACTTCTGGCTGTTCCTCAAAGTCAACGTGTCCATGAAAGGTAAATGTTCTGAATTGTTTCAGAACGTGGAGGCAGCCATGAAGGTGCAACTAAAGACATGAAAGAGGACTCCCAGAGCTGCTGCAGAAAGTGGCAAGAACAATGAGCTAAGTGCGTTTGAATCAAGGGGGAGTTGAGGGGGATTAATGGCAATGTGTCTTTCACTGTAAGAAATTTTTAAAAAATTTAAACATTTTCTGCAATTTGTGAACACATCTTATATGTAATATTCAATGAATGCTACAATAAGTGACAACAAGATCCACAGTTCTTCTGGTCATTTTTCTGCGACTGATCACAATCATAATACTATATTGTATGTTGGAGTCCTTTCCCAGATTTCTCATGACTGGGGAATGCCAAGTGGGGATAGGAAACAGAGAGGTGCAAAGGAGGTGGGGAGAAGGTGCAGCCCTGGATTCTGTAGAATACACGATCAAGGGTGATAGTGAAAACTCTTACTTTGTTTTGTTCAGCATGGGTGGACTAGAATAGTGAGTTAAGCACACTACCTACTAGAATCCGAAGGATCTGGGTAGAATCCAAAGGATCATGAGTTCTGGTATGGAAATTGGGTCTCTCAAACTGGGCATGGTGGTGGATGCCTGTAGTCCCAGCGCTCAGGAGGCTGAGGACAGTCTGGGTTACATAGTTAGTTCAAGGGCAGCCTGGACTACATAGTGTGACCTCAAAAAACCAAAATATTAAAAAATAAAAAAAAGTAGAAAAAGAAATTAGGTCTCCAGGGCAGGGAGGGAGACTCGGAATGGAAGGTCCACCTGGGAAGATGAAAAGTGTAAGGATAGGGTGACGGGGTAGAGAGCAAGGCATCTGGGCAGGAGGTGTTGCTCCCGTCCGGAGAGTTTCTGTTCTGTAACTTTCTCGGAGTCGCTTATTCTCCCGGCTGGCTCTCCTGGATGCCTCAGCTCCATGCGTCTCTCATCCTCCTCAGGCCTGGGGATGAGGCCAGGGACGTCCTTCCCATGGCGATGGGAGAAGCCCAAGAGGCTGAGTGGCCACGTGTGAGAACACTCTGCCCACGCTTGGAACTGGTGCATGGTTTCTCTTGTGTTCTATGGATAGAAGCACCAGTCAGGGAGAGGACTCAAGAGGGGTGGTGACTTGGGTGGCCAGTGCACGCACCACGGCATCCCATTTTACAGGTTCAGAGACAGGGCCTTCGGGGTGAGGTGCCTTCCTCAGGTGGTGCAGCTCTTTAGGGGCCAAGTTGGGGGGAAAACCCTTGAATGTGACCCACCTAGCTAATGCGTTGCTAAATCATTCGACCCTATGAGGCTGTGGGTTGGTTAGGGTTCCGTTACAGTGCCTGGTGGCAGTGAGCACTTGAATAAATTCTCCAGAAAATAGATTCAATTTTTCAGAAAGCTTCAGCTGTCAAAATCTGATTTCCTGGTTGAATGAAATGGCCCTGTGATTCAGATCTTTTGGGTCTAAATTTATTATACATGAATTTATTCAAGAAATTGATTACAATTCCCCTTCCATTTGGTGCTGCGGGTGGTATAATTGGAAGCTTAGAGAGAAGAAACAGAAATGGCTTTGAATGATTCACAGACACACACCTAGAACTTGTAGAAGGGTGAAAAATATCAGAAACTTTAGGTAAAATAGACTGCATTAAAGCCTTATTTAGGTTTAACTATATTTAGTCCTTTAACATCCATGCCCATTGGGTGATCTATAATCTGTCCGTCCATCCATCCATCCATCCATCCATCCATCTTGAAAAATAAACCCAAGGGGCCTTGGCTGCTTGTCATTCTTTGTCCCTTTACAACTGAGAGCCCCTGTGGCTGCAGGAGAAATCTGAGCCTGTGCACTATCTTTTGCCACATGTCTTTCAAGATGAAGCCCGCCTGTCTCTCTCTGTGTGTCTTGCTGTCAATGATGGAGACATCAATACGTTCAAGCTTCAATGTGCTGTCAAATGCTTTTCACTCACTCAAAGCCTTTTAGCATCTCCACTGCAGAAGAACATCTGTGGGGATTTGGGTGAAATCTTTGGCACTAAAACATCCTGAGCATATAGGATGTAACTGGGGGCAAATACTCCATTTATAACTGAAGGATAAAAGAAAAACACTTGGAATTTTTGACTTAAAAGTGAACATTAATCTCATGGGGGTGAGCAGGAGGGGAGCAATAGAACAAAGGACATTTGTGGCCCACAGGTGTCTGAGCTGAGGCACCTGGGAAGCAGCGGCTGTTTTCCACAGGTGATTATTGGGTAGCAATGACAACGTGTCTGGCTTCTGGACTTGTGTGTCCCCATGTCACCCTTGCACAGGAGTTCTTCTGTTGGTCAGCATTCTCGATTGACCACCAGCCGTACCAATCATCGCTTGGCTCTCGGGGCCTGAGATCCTGCCCTGATCTTCTGGGCGTGCTTGCTGTGGATGGAAATGCTGTGCAGTGCTGTTGTTGGTGGGTGCTGTAATATGAATGCACCATTTGTAGCTGGAATTCGGAGCATCTTCCTTCTCCAATCCTCTCTCCTTATTCTCTTCTGCTTCTCACCTTCCCATCTCCTGGCAGGGAGCTTGTTGCTTTGTTTCTGTTCTTTCTCTTGGGTTTAATGCCAAGCCTGTTTTCCTGACCATGACTTGCTCTCTTTTGCTGATGACTCTGCTGCTGTTGGCTGCCTTGGATACCCAGCCCCTGTCTGGTCCAGGAGAAATGTTCTCTCCAGATCCTAATGGGCCCAGGTCTGAGCAGGAAACGGACCTCACCAGTCTTTCTCATGTCCACATAGGGGTGTCGTCTCCCTGCGGGACATCTTGTATCTACAGAGACGAGCCAGGAGCCTGCAACTTCAGCCCTCTTTCCTCCTTCTCAGGACCCTTCTGTGCCCTTAGCTTTCTCTGCACACTCTGTTAGCCATACTTGTGTGTGTCCTGAACATCTACCCACTCTAGGTTGTGATTATTTGTCGTTACCCCTAGCTGGAAGATCCCTGGAGTCAGTGATTGCAGCTTAGTCCCCTAACTGTCAGGTATGAGTGCTCTTAATGGACTGCAGTGGTTAAGTTCATGTGGCCACTTGGCTGGGCCATGGCACCAGGTATTTGGACATTCAGGTCTGGATGTTGCTCTGAAGGTTTTTTTTTTTTTTGGTGAGATTAATATTTAAATCAGTAGATTTAAATCTACTAATAATGTGGCTGGGCCTCACTCAAGCAATTGAAGAACTTAAGAGAGAAAAGACTGATTTCCCTGAGGAAGAAGAACTCCACACTCTCCCTCAAGCTGCAGTGTCACCTCATCCCTGCATCTTCGGCCTGCAACTTGACCGGCAGATCCTGGACTTGCCAGACGCACAACTATGGGATCCAGTTGTTTAAAGTTAAGTCCTCTTCTTCCTCTTGATGCACATCCTGGTGTCTCCAGAGGCTGCGGACTAACATCTGGTTGAAGTGTGGTGCCGGGGAGTTATCTTCCTTAACCTTGTGACAGCCCCTGCATGTATAAGTCTCACTCGAGAGGGGGACAAGCAGAGCTGCAGGGAAGGTAAAGAGCTCGGCCAAGGTCTCAGAGCTTGTAAGTGGCCGAGATGCAACTCCAACTGCAGCTTGCTTTGTGCGGAAGCCAGTGATCTCCCCGTGAGGACTCCCACCGCCTTGGTGTCACCGGAGGCACCCAGCACCGAGGCAGGAGGCTGTGAATAGTGGAGTGAGTGAATGAAGCCACAGACTTCTCTATTTCTTTACTGGTTCATTTTATGAAAGAGAATTTAAAAATTTTACAGGATGTGTAGAAGAACAGAGACTTTCTAGTATATAAAATCTATAAAATTTTGATCCCCAAATTTTGTTTTTACATGTGTAGAAACGTTCAATAAAACTGAACTGGAGAAGTCATCTGTTCTAACTCGGCTGTGATTTGTTGGGTGGTAGCTTCACTGTTGTCTTTAGGATTTTATGGAGGATTTTTTTTGTGTGTGTGGCAATACTGGGGATTGAACCCAGGACCTTCCCCGGCCCTTTTTTATATTTTTTATTTTGAGGCAGGATCTCACTGACTTGTTAAGTTTCCCAAGCTGGGCTTGAACTTGCCATCCTTCTACCTCAATGCTGGGATTACAAGCTTGCAACACCGTACCTGGCTTCACCTAGTGGATTTTGCTTGTGTCTTCCTCCTTGGCTCTGCTGGACTGGCACTCATCAGGTATTCCAGCTTCTTTCTAGAATTTGCCTTGAGCAGTGCAGTCTCAAAGGCTCTGGCCACATGGCCCAGCCTCCCTGTGTCCCTGGCTGTGGATGGGCTGAGCTCCAGCCTCCAGAGGCTGCACGCTGAGATTCGGAGGTGCAGGGAATGATGGACCTCTTTCTGTGGCTAAGGCTGCCGCCGCCACATTTCTAGCTCAGCAGCGGTGGTGGGTCTCCTGGGTGGCCACGGTGGCCTGTTGTTCTCAAGCTTCACCTTGGAGCTACAGCTCAGTCTTGCAACCCTGAGGACAATTTTAGAGGTGTCTGGTTCCATAGCCTGCCTGCTACAGTGGTTTCTGCTCTCTGTAAAGGAACCTCGGCTGACATGGTCACCGAATAACTGCAGAAACGTACTGTGGATCTATTTGCTGGTTCATTAATGGAGTTTCAGCTTTCTGCTTCTATGTACAGCTAAAGTTTGTGGATGTCTGACATGCTCACTGGAGCGAGTTGGGAAGGGGAGGATGCTCACAGGGAGAAAAGTTAACAGTGGGTTCTTGGATTTGAGACAACTGTGTCAGAGAGAATGGGTCTGGGTTGCCCTTGTTGCTGTGTTTGCTCCGAGCATCACTGCTGTTGTTTACTTCCATCTTGAAATTTTCTTTTCTCTCTATTGCCCTTTTATATCTGAATGCCTGCACGTTCATCTTTTAAGTCTGCTAACCTGGAGTTTCCTGTTATCCAGAGATTTCTGTATAAGCCCTTTAGTGCTGACTTCCGAGTGCAGGAAATTTTCCCTTCAGCAAAATCATGTATTTCGCCTTTGTGCCATTTGATTGCAGGGCAGTGTAGATGTTATTTTACTATTTTTACGGTTGTCGTTCATCAATTGCAAAGGTACACAAAAATCATTTTGGAATGAAATAAAAGTGCCACTGAAATTTTATACTGAAAACTGAAATTTTAGTTCTCAAAGGGACCATGGCTGCTGTGTGGACTCTTTCTCCCCATTCTTTTTTTTTGGTACTGGGGATCAAACTTGGGACCTTGTGCTTGCGAGGCAGGCGGTGGAACCACTGAGCTAAATCCCCGGCCCTATTTCTCTCCATTCTAAAAATGAATAAACTGAGGGCAGGAAAAGTGTTCAGATGCTCCTTGGTTTATGATGGAGCTATGACCCAATGAACTCAGCTTAAATTGAAAGCATCAAAATTGAATTGCCTTTGATACACTTAACCTACTGAACATCACGGCTCAGGGACACAGCGCACTGCAGAGTTGGATATTTCCCCTGTGGTTGTGTGGTCTATGGGCAGCTGCAGCAGGATGATGCCACTCAGCACCTGAGAGGACTGTACCATATATCACCAGCTGGGAAAAGATCAACATTCAAATTTTTTTTTTTTTTTTTGTACCAGGGATCGAACTCCGGTCCTTGCCCTTGCAGGGCAGGCGGTGGAACCACTGAGCTAAATCCCCAGCCCACAACATTCAAATTTTAACTAGTGAAAAAAAGGGAAAATTCAAATCTCAAAGTGTGGTTTCTACTGAACTCACATCACTTTCATGTTAACATAAAGCTGAGAAATCATGGGTTAAAACACCCGAAGTCAGGCATTATCTGTACGGGGAAATGTCCCCAGGCATGCAGTGCGACTGAGACAGAACCAGGCACTGAATCCAGGGTCACAACTTATGGGACACTTTTTCTATACCCCTGAACTTGGGGTAGTCTGTGTTGGGCTCTCTGATGTACAGCATGTTTGGCATATCTGAGCATGTTCACATGATAAGGGAAAGTTGGCTTTTTTTTTTTTTTACCATATTTTAACCACATGTACATCTATTAACTGAGATGATTTTCTAATCATAAAAGAAACAGAATGTTGGGAATTTTTTTTTTGTACCAGGGATTGATCTCAGGACCTTGTGCTTGAGAGGCAGGCAACAGGACCACTGAGCTAAATCCCTGGCCCTGTTGGGAATTTTTAAAAGCAGGATGGTCACAATGCTAAAAATCACTGAGAGTAGAAAAACGCTTCCTAAATATTTCATACAAATGATTAAGTTTAACCACTGATTTTTTAAGCTGATATTAACGATCACCATCATTTATTTAAAGAGAACTAGAGGATAGATTGAGATAAATCAGAAGTTATTTTAGAGGGTCCAGGTCAAATTGGCTCCATTACTGTTGATTCCGGTGGGAATGTGCTGGAGGTGTGCAGAACTCAGCTGTCCAGAGAGGAAGCATTCCAAGGCAGTGACCACGGAATCTCTTGCAAGCTGCCTGTGGGTCAGCTCACTGTGTAGAATTTTTAGAAAATCACAGTTTAATAAATTCCAGATGGGAAGAGGACAGTTCTGCAAGGTTGTGTGTTCTCTTTACGGATTACACAGAATGGTACTGTATGCAATCTGGAGTCCAGGAAGGGCTTTCTGATGATGCTGAGTTTTCCCAAGTTGATAACTCAGGATGGAGAGTCAGTTCTGCCTCCAGTGTGGCAGGCGTGGCTTCCCATCCTTCACTGATGGACACACATGACAATTCCATGTCACACACTGAATTCTGGAAGCAGTGTTATGGGGGTCACTGGAGGATAGGACTCCGATTTCAAGAACTGTTCAGTTCTTTTTGGATGATGACACTAATGTACATGACCCGAGCAAAGAAAAATTAAATGACAACAGTTGGTAGTGACCACATGGGGCAGTGAAGATTTTATGAGAGATGGAAACCGGCTGGGTCAATGGTTCTCACATCTCAGTATCTGGAGATGGTTTTGATGGACTTAACCTGGAGGAAAGCATGTGCTCTTGATATTTAAAGATGATGTTAGGCCTACAATGTACAGTGGCCCTCCAAAAGAGCAACTGTCTTGCTCAAAGTACCAAGAGGGCCACGTTAGACAAGCCCTCAGGTAGCCTGAAGGAATGAGATCAGACTTTATGTTAGAGGTGAGATTTAGTCTCCTTTTCCATTTGTTCATTCATTCATCCATTCTCGTATTTGTTCAGTGCTTATTTAGTGCCCAGTATCTATTTTGTCCCTGAGACACAATGGGAATGAATCAAACTAGCCCTGTAGCCATGGGTCTTATGGCTTAGAGGTGGAGGGTGGGAGAGAAAATTTAGAAAGAAATAAAAATAAAGCGTGATTATGATGATTGAGAATACAAGGTGCCTGGGAAATATACCATAGGGAGAATGATCCCAGCCAGAGGTCAGGAGAATCCCTCCAAGGAAAGTATACTTTAGAATACAACTTGGTGCTGGTGGTGGGGTGGGCACATGAGTACCAGCTGCACAGTGTGTGTCAGGAGCTGGGGGTGGAGAGAGGGGTGTTATTTGAAGCTGGAGATGCAGCTTGTGCAAAATTTGGAGGTAAAAGGGAAGGTGGTACTTACATAGCTCTGGGATATAGAAGTTGGCAGATTCTGTGTCTGGAAGTGCCTTGAGTTGTGTCAAGAGTTCAGATTTCATTCTAAAGACAGTGGGACATGCTTAAGCCCTCTGAGGTCTTACAGCAATGAAGTGGCACGATCTGACTTAGGTTTTAGAAAAGTTCACTCCAGCTGTGGTGTGGAGATGAGACAGGAGGAGAACTAAGGGGGGTGGATGCCACTAAACTCATGGGCAAGGCTGGGCAGGAGAAGGTGAGGGACCATAGGATGGAGATGTGGAGAATGGCAAAAACAGACAGATTTCAGAACTGCTCAGGGTGCTCGGGAAATGAGAGGGGGCGCCAAGGAAGGTATTCACGCTTCTGCCTGGCCTGGGAAAATAAGTATTTGGAGTGGCACTTCCTGGCACCTGAGACAAGGCACACTCTCCTTTTGTGAAGAATAACGTGGAACAGTGTCAAGTTCTGATCGGGACACGTAGGGTTTGAGCTTCCTAAGAGATGTCAACTGCACATGCCAACAGGTCCAGCAAGGTCCAGGCTGGAGCGATCATTTGAGAGTTGCAGAGTAGATGAAACTGTGCAGTGAGGACAAAAGAGAAGTGCTCTGCAAAATGGCAATGGTTAAGGACAAACAGGAGGTGAGGAGCCCGCAGAGGAAGAGTCAGTGTGGTGGAAGCCAAACTAGAGGAGTGAGGCATCGGCAAATAGGAGATCGAGTCATCTGGAGAAAGAGAGGGTGATGTTCACTATCCTGCTGCTGACTGTTGTTGCTTCTGGCAGGAGTGAGGACATGGAGCTCGCTGGGGGATGTGAAGAGGTCCAAATGGAGCATTGCAGATGGAAGCTGGGCTGGAGGGACCAAGGAAGAGGGGCATGAAAGTCACCACAGAAACAGTTGTCACAGCACCTACAGCCAGAGGTCTACGGGAGCTACTCAGCAACTGGGACAGGACATGGGCACAGAGCCACCAGAGTGCTGCAGGCTGGTAGGGCCTTCTGGCTGATTCCTGAGCTGGCCATGGCACTGATGGACATATTTCCAAATAAAAAAGTAGAATAGCTTCTTGTAGATATGAGGTATGATGAAAAACTACAGTGAATGTGTATATTAAAAATTTTATTGGAATACAGAGCATGTTTGTTTTTTTGCTTTTGGTACCAGGGATAGAACTTGGGACCTTGCGCTTGTGCGGCAGGCGCCGGAACCACTGAGCTAAATCCCCAGCCCAGAGTACAAAGCATGTTGCCATTAATTCCTCTCAAATTACCCTCTTCCTTTGAACACACTGATGTCATCATTCTTGCCAATTCCTGAAGCAGCTCTGGAGTCCTCTTTCGTGAGTGTCTTAAGTTGTAGTATTGTGGCTGCTTCAGTGTCCTACATCAATTCAAGATGTTTCTCTGCCATGGTTATTTTGACTTTGGGAAGAGCTGGAAGTCACATTGGTGCCACATTCAGTGAATAAAGTGAACAAGGAAACATCGCAACATTTTTATTTGCCAGAAGTTTTGAACATTTTGAATCAATTCACGACATTGAGGTAGCCATGGAAACACAACTAAAGAGGAAACACTGCCCAAGAGGACTCTTAGAACTGCTTCAGATTGGGAAGAACGACAGGGTAAGTGTGTTTAAAGTGGAGAGGAGTGTTTTGAGGGGGGTTCATGGCAATGTCTCCTTTACTATGATAAGTTTTTTTAAATAAAATTTAACATTCACCAGAGTATTTGATCACAACTCAGACATTCTGGGAAAGAATGATGAAAAACCTAGGACACATGGCTGTCGAGGAAAGGCCCGCCTCTGGAACAATGGTCTTTTGTCACAGTGGGTGAAGGACTTGAGGTCATTTAAGAGTGACTTCAAGTAAGATTTTTTTTATAGTATTATCTTTGGAATGTAGGTATTTATACCTGTAACATACTTTGTAGCACTTTTGCAGAAAATTATTAGCTAAAAGGAGGAAAATACACTGAAAAGATTATGTTTTCTAAACATTTTAGATAACGTATAAGTCTTGCCTAGCAAGACACTTCCATTAGCACGAAAAATAATGGCCTTTTTCAACAAGATGACTGTCACAAAGAAAAGCTGTAGACAGTCCAATGATTCATTTCCCCATCCATGTTTGAGTTTATTCATGGGGAGATTCACCTTGTGAACTAATAATTTTCTGGGCTAAGAAAAAGCAGCAGGCGGTTTTCTTTTTAGGAAATGCCTGGTTTTTAATTTTTTACAGTGAGTTTCTTTAGGCTTACAGAATCATCTAAGTCTGTGAATTTGATATCAGGGAAAAGCTTTTTTCAATTGCTTTCACCTTTTTCAAAAAATGACCTGTAGTGATAAATGTGCTCATGCTGAGGATCAAGGCTTTTGCCAATATCTAAAGTAATGGAGGCAGGAAAGGAAGCAGACCCAGTGATTTGAGAAAATTTCAAGGTTCTGGACTGTGGAAAGGAACATTTTTGGGAAGGTCAGGTTTTGGGGATGGTGGCACATGCCTGTAATCCCAGCACTCTGCAAGACTGAGGCAGGAAGGTGGCAAATTTAAGCTCAACCTGGGCAACTTAGAAACTTAGCCAGACCTTGTCTCAGTATAAAGAACAAAAATGGCTCAGGATGTAGCTCAATGCAAAGGCTCTGGGTTTAATTCTCAGTACACCATTCCCCATTCCCCCAGCACACAGACAGATCTCACTCATGGCAGGTTGTGGGGGGAACTCAGGAACTAGCTAAGAAGGAGAATTCTGGCATATTCTTTTTTCTCCTTTGGGCAAAAATGTGTCAAAATTGGTGGAGGTCAATGAGGGGAGGGAGATGTTAACAGGACAGAAAGGGCCTCGGTGGGCAAGGCTCCGAACATGACGGGCCAGGAGACTCAGAGTAGAGCCATGTGTGATTTGGGTCTGGTTCCTAGCTGAAGGATGGAAAAACCCAGGTCGGTGAACCTCTCCAGACCCTAGGTGGGACCTTGCTGGATGCTCCAAGGCCTCTGTGGATGGGCAGGGGACCTGTCTTCCCTGTGTCTCTGGCAGCCCTCCCTCACCCTGCGGTTGCTTCCCCGCCCCACCCCACCTGACTGCACAGGCTTCCTCTGCATGGCACACCCCCTCCCCACCCCCCGGCCCATTCTCCATGTTGGCCCTGACTTTGGACTCATTTTCTGTTCTCATTCTACCTCTTGTTGCGTTTTATAACCCACCCACATTGCCTGGACTCTGATTTTGGCCATGAATGGTTTCTCAGTATTTGTAATTGTTTCTTACATGTCAGCACCTTGAAATGGTATGAATTACAAAACCAGGTTTCATCTCTTCCAGGTGACTTGTATCACCTAGGAGTGACACAAATTTGAGAATATGACTTATCCTACAGAAACGGAGTCACTCTGGTAATGGCGGGTGTGTGGGGAGTGGGTGCAGGGAGAAGACTTGGGGTCCAGGAGGCTTCATGGTGGGATCTATGTACATATCACCTCCAGAGCTGCTCACTTCCCGGGCTGAGACTGTAATAGCCCCCACTTACCCATGGCTTCTTGCTCACCCGTAGGTTCCTCTACAATTTCCAGGCTTCCTTGAAGATGTTATGGTTTATATGTAGAATGTCCCACAAAAGTCTCACGTGTTCAGAGGCCCAGCTTTTAGGTTACTAGATCACAGAGGCACCATAGTCATCAGTGGATTAAATTATAGATGAGTTTATGTTTGAATGTGCTGTTAGGAGGTGGAGACTGGTCACTGGGGAAACTACCTGGTGAGGTATATTCTTGTTCTTGGCCTCTCTCTCTCTCTCTCTCCTTCCTTGCTGCCGTGAGATAAGCAGTTTTCCTCTGTCATGCCCTTAACCATGCCATTTATGGCTTGGAGCCAGATTCCCATGGACTGAATCCCCCTAAACCATGAGCAGAATTAAATCTCTCTTCATTTGTGAGTGTTGGTTATTTTGTCCCAGCAATGAGAATGCTACTAATATGGCAGGATAAGCCATGACACCTGGAACTAGCAGGAAGAGAGGGTGGAGATGATAAAGCTAGTTTCTTCAAACTCTCCTATTTTGGCCCTCTCATCTTGTATTCCCTGCTATGGCATCCTTGCCCAACATGAGTTCTAGGTAGTATATATGGCTGCAAGAATGTCACCAATCCACAGTGCACTCCCTAAGCAAGGAAGGGATGTTAAGCTCCCCCACCTCCCAAGAGTCTGCAACTTCCTATTGTGGCTGGAGTGTCACTTAGCTCTAGCTAAGCTCATGGCTTTCAAGGTCTTTCTCAGAGAGGCTGAAGAGGAAGGGCAGTTTCTGTCTGATTGACTGATACACACATTCAGATCTGTACTGCTGCTGCAGCTCAGGAATTAGGATTTGGAAATCCATTTGCATGATGATGAGGTCCCCACCTGTGTCCCCCTGTGTCATGGTCTTCTGAGGACTGCTGGGGCACTTCACAGAGGCTAAACAGAAAAGCGGTTTTGTTTTCCCGAGAGCCCTTGGTCTAAGGGTTCTGGCAGCCGGCAGCCAGCAGCCAGTGTCTCTGAGCCTGGTGTTCTTTGGTGAAGCACACTAGCTTTTCCTCTCGCTTGGTTACATGGGCCATTTGTATAAAATGCTCTGTGTATCTGTACATTGTCCAGCATAATGAAAGCAGTGAGGATGGAGTCTAAGGCTCTTCAGTAGAAAGGGCCTTCCCAGAGGATATCCTCAAAGACCAGGAAATTCCAAAGCTGGGTTATTTTTAGACAGGGTCTCACTATGTGGTTCAGGGTGGCCTTGAACTCATGGTGATCCTCCTGCCTCAGGCTCCCAAAGGCTGGGATTACAGGTGTGTGCCACCATGTGCAGCCCAAGGCTTGATTTTGACATCTCCCCAGGCTGCTCCTTCCCCAAAGTAGGGACACAGAAATTTGAATCAAGGCACTTCTCTTTGCCCCCAGTGGGGATTTGGATTATATTCAGACTGGGGGAGAGAAAAGAGCATCCTGTGTGGAACTGGCTGCTGAATGCTTAGGGACAAGCAGAGACAAACAGTTCCATAAGGGAAACTTTTCTTGCCCTGGCTGTCTTCACATGGGAAAGCCTCAAAGGCGATCTCCTGGCTCTGGCAGTTTTTGCACATGGCTCGCGGGATGGCTGTTCCTGTTTTCTGCTGAGTGGCCCTACAGAGCTCAGCACTACCCTTGGCCTGGATGAGCTGCTGCCCCAGTGGCTCAGTGGCTGTGACCGAGCAGACTGGCCCTGTCCTAGGCCTGGGTGGCCACTGCAGGGCAGAGGAAACACGACCGGCATCCTCCCCGAGTCTCTGCTGTAAGCAGACTCAAGCCGACTCAGTCAAACGTGACTCTTGGGTTCTTTTTGGGAGACTCGAGTAGCAGCTCGAGGTCTGACTCCTCCTGTGGCTCTTTGCTCCTTAGCTTTTATGCAGCAATTCTCAAAGCAGCGTTGCCCAGACACGAGACATTTAAGGAAGCATTAATTTGCCAGCAGGTCCCAGAGTGCCCATCAACATGCTCTGTGAGATCAATGAGGTCCCAGCTGGCTGCCTCTTGGGTGCTCTCAGTACCTCTGAGCTGCCAGAAAAATGCCTCGGCTGTGGAAGCAGAGCCTGTCACCCGAAGGGGCCCCACCCAAGCACGTGCTCTGAGCCAGAGACCTCCTGGGTGCAGCAGTGAGGGCGATTTCCACACACCTCCCCAGAGGACAAGGGTCTGGGTATCCCTGGATTCTTCCTGCAAGGGTGGGGATAATTTTGTGGGCATCTTAGTCCATTCTTATGCTATGGACTCCATGTTGGTGTCACTCCAACATTCATAGGCTGGAATCCTAATCACCATGGAGTGGGCACCAGGAGGTAGCACAGCCCATCTGAGTGCTATACGGCTCCCTTATAAAGGAAGTCTCAGGGAGTTTGTTCATCATTTCTGCCTTGTGAGGATGCAGCAAGCTGGTGCCAGCTATGAGGGGTGGCCCCTCACCACACACTGAATCTGCTGGCACCCAGGTCTTGGACTTCCCCGCTCCCAGAACTGTGAGCAATACCTTTCTATCGCTTATTAGTTATGCACATAGTGGAAGGTATTTTGTCAGAGCAACCCAAACAGACTGAGACAGCATGTATCCTGAATACCCTTAAATGTCACCAAGGAGAGGTCCTTTCTAGCAGCTGTCATGACAATCAATGGGCCACTAGTTGCGCTTATAGGAGCCACTTTTTAAATATTCTGTGAGCCTTGCAGAGCACCAGGGGTCCACAGTGGGCTCTGCTCCCTTGGCAGGGAGGCAGGCAGCACACTTTATAGCCCAGCGCGTATCCAGAGGATTTGGCAGTGAAGTCCAGATAGAGTAGCAACAACGGATGATGTGGTGAGGTCAGTGCTTGGGGTGGCTCTGAGCACATTTGTGTTCTGCTGGGTTTTCTCATTTATTCTTCATAAGCAGAAGGAGACAGAGGCTCCAAGAAGCTCCCATCTTTCTCAAGGTCAGTAGTTAGCAAGTGTAGAGACAGTGACTGCGGGACTGGAGTTTGGAACTTGTCTGCTATCCCCTGGGCTGGACCCAGAGCAAGTGGTGGCCTGGGAGTGACAGATGGCTGACCCCAAGCACTGACTGAGGGGGTGCTCACTCTGGCAGCCCATGCTTGACACTGGACACCCCTGGTCCCAGGGAGAGAGGTCAGTGCAGAATGTGTTGGCATTGGTGCCTCAGTTTTCCAGTTCTCTAGAGCCTGTCCCGGTGGTTAGGTGAGGGCTGGATTTAGGGTTGTCTCACAGTTGCCCAGAACTGGGGTTCGGGGTTGTCCTCCATGAGTCTCTCCTTGTATGGGTCCCAGTCCCTGGCGGGCCATCTAGGAGATGTGGTGAGGTGCTGACCTGGGCACAGGGCTTTTCTTCTGGTCTCTTAGAATCTCCCCTCACCTGCCCAGACCACAGGACTTTGCCGTTGTGAGTTCTCTCGGAGCTTATAAATCCTGAAGAGGTTCTCATACCTTCTGAACTTCACCCTTCTCTACACAGTAGCTGTTTGTGCAGTTTACCACTGAAATGGATCTATTTTGGCTCATTGAAAATTTTCATGTAGCTCACCATTTACGAGATTCACGTCAGCACACAGGGAAAGACTGTACTGGCTTTGGGGCTGCTCTGCTTGGCCACTTCCTGGCTATGTGACTCCTGAGCAAGTTATTGGACTTTTCTGTGTTTTCACTTTTAAAATTTTGTAATGGGGCAAAAGTGTACTTACCTCACAGGGTTGTTGGAGAAACAATCTATGATCTATGTTTGTTCCACAGTCAAATTCAATTAGTGGATTTATGGTGCAATTTAAATATTGATCTCCTATTTCAGAGCTCTTCTTCTGGCCCAACATGATTTGCTAGTTTGGCAACATGGGTTGGGGAATATTGGGTGAGTTGTGGAGGGTCTGGAGGAGCTGGCTGGGTGGGAAAAGCTCATTGGGTTGGTGGGAAGAAACGCTGTCCTGGGAAGCACCAAATGTGGCTGGCTGAGAATGTCCAAGCCATCGGTGGCTGGCGTGGTTCTCATTATCTTTATGTGAGCTTTACCTCCCTAGGTATCGTTCATCAATGTTTGAATATCTGAGTTATTTGAGGCTGGTCATTTAAGGAAAAATGCTGAAAGTAAAAACAAAATCAAGGAGAATCTGGGGGCCTTTTAAAACTTGTGCCATTTTCTGTCTTTCAAAGGGCTGACTTGACTTTTATAAGAGGTTGTGGAATAATCTAACAGAAAATGGAAACCAAGATCACAGCCATCCCCTTAAATATTTTATGCTGCGTTCAGATATGCATTTTTCAAAGATCATTTCCTTGACATTTTCTGGGGGTATATTTCTTGGGAAATAAAATAATTATGGTTGATGTTCATACCAATTTACTTAGAGCCATAAATAAGATAGAGATGCCTCCTGTCATTTGTACTGGAAAATTTAAGGATCAGAGGAATATCTTCAGAGGACAAGCAAAGGATTAATCAGACCGTTCAGATTATACTGAGTTTAGCCGACACCTTAAACTGTTTGGCTGATCTTCTCACAAATCCCTGTTAACAATGAACCAGAGGGATCCTGTGGCTAAAGCTCAGGCCAGAGAGGAGACAGAGTGCTCCAGGACACACAGTTCATTTGGGGCAGCTGAGTGACAGAATCGGATTTATAACTTTCTAGTCTTCCCAAGTCACACAACCTCTCCAACTGTTCATGCAGATTATCTGGGCGCTGAATCACTCCGAGTGTTTCCCTGAGGCCAGGAAGGACGCTTCAGAGGCCTGAAGTCCAGTTATTCCACTTGAAGTCTGAAATATGTATGCGAGACTCCCAGAAGGAGCAGGACAGGAACTTCCTCGTCTCTCAGCAATCAGTCTATTCACACAGAAAATCTATTGAATCACTGCACTGCTGCTGTGAGAGACAAGGGGAATGGGTTCCAATAGGAAGAGGTTGGGAAGGAAGGAAAACACAAGTATGAATAACCAATCACAGAACTAAATATTCTACTCTAGGGCAAATGAGGCAAGTCCTGGGAAGATGCTAGAAGTTTAGAGAAGTGGTCACCAAGTCTGGCTTCAGGGAGGCAAATGGATAGAGCAAGGCTTAGAGGATGGGTGACATCTCTTGGCTATGGAGAGAGGGCAATGTATCCATGGCAACAAGAGATGGAGGGGCAGGACCAAGGCAAGCACTTGGAAATACAGGAACAACCTGTGTGCCCACTGAGGGATGGGTGCATGAAGAGAATGTGTGTGCACACACGAAGAAATATTAGCCTTAAAAAGAGAATTCTGCCATCTGTAACAGCATGGATGAATCTGGAAGATATGCTAGGTGCAATAAGCCAGGCACAGGAAGATAAATACTGCATGATCTCTCCTATATGTAGAATCTAAACTAGCCAAACTCAGAGAAGGTGGGAGTAGAGGGTTAGTTGCTAGGTTCTGGGGAGAAAGGAAGTGGGGTGATGTTAGTCAAAGGGTAAAATAATTTAATTATGCAAGCTGAATGAGTTCTGGAGATCTAAGATACATAAATGTGAGTATAGTTACCAATGCTGTACTGTGTATGTGAAATTTGCTGATAGGGTGTGTCTTAATGTGTTACACACACACACACACACACACACACCCCAAAGTGGTAACTTTGTGAAGCAATGAGGGACTACTAATTAGCTTGATTGTGGTGATCATTTCACAATGTGTATGCATATCAAAACATCAAGTTGTACTCTTAAATGTACATCATTTTTATTCATCAATTATACCTTAATAAAACTAGAAAGAAAAATACTACTATGAGAGGGGAGAGAGAGACAGATGGGGGGGATATGAATGAATAAATGATGGGTGAGTCGTTCCCTGTGACCTAGGAAGAAGCAGGTTGGTGGCAGGAGGAAAAGGAGACAGAAGTTGGGTGGGGTCAGCAGTAGGCTCGACTCCCAGGAGTTCAGGCTTAAAGGGACACAGGGAGGAGGTGCTTTTTGAAATAAATCAAATCAGACTTGAAATACCTCACGAGAACACAATCCTTTAAAGAACTCTTATAAGTCCTTTTACAAATGAAGACAATCCATCATATAAATGCAGTGTAAACAATACATTTTCAATTCAGTTATCTCATAACTTTAAATTTTATATGTTGCTTATTTCTCTGAATTAGGTGAGGAAAGTTAAACTCCCTTATGCCATCACTAAAATAGCATCACCCTGAAAAACACACAAGGTATGCAGGGAAGAGGGAGAAATAAATATTTAGTAGGAGAAAGAGCAGCACTGCTCTGTACTTATTTTATTTGGAGTTTTGCCTTAGAACTGAAAGCAAATATTTTATATCTTCTTTTGCTTTTATGTCAGTGTATGATCCAAGTCAGTTTGGAAATTGGGGAGATTTTGCAGTCACTGGTCTGAAGAACAATATGATGTGATGGTTTATGACCTCGAGGTGCCCAGGATGGCTGTTCTGTGGCTTGCAAGCTGCTGTCCACTCTCTCTCCATGAGGTTTTAATTTCTAAATCAGAGCCAGGCTCAGAGTCCCTTTGAATTCATTGCCCTTGGGTAGTCACTTCCAATTCTATTTGGCATCGAATGGATCCTGCCTGCTTCTTGGCTTTGAGTGGAAGACTGGTTCTTACACTTTAATGACATCAGAAGTGCCCAGAAGACCTGTTCCAACACAGGTACTGGGTCCCATCCACTCTGATTTAGCAGGTCTGGGGTGGAGCCTGAGAGTTTGCTGCCGATGCTGCTGAGCTGATGACCATACTTTGAGAGCCACCATCTTGAATTTTAACAGAGCAGTTGTTCCTTGTCTTTAAGGAATATGTTCCAAGATCCCCAGTAGATGCCTGAAACCATAGATACCACTAAAGATACTGTGACAAATACCATATTCTTTCCTATAGTTTTTTCAACTGGATACAGTTGTATAGATATATTTTTTTCCATAGATACATTTTTCCTATAGATACCTATGATGAAGTTTAATTTACAAATTAGGCACAGTAGGAGATAAATAACGTTAACTAATAATAGAATAGAACAATTATAACACTATCTGTAGTAAACTTGGCAAGCAACATCACTATCCTTCTGCTTTGGAACCATTACTGAGCACCGTAACAGTCTCTATGGAACAATCACAGTAGATCTGCTAACCAAGATGGTTACTTGGTAACTAGTGGGTGGATAGCATATAGAGTGTGGACACACTGGACAAAGAGGTGATTTGCATCCTGGGCATGGCAGGGCAGGATGGCTATTCAGAACAGCATGCCATTAAAAACCTCTGAATCTTTTAGCAATGGAATTTTCCACTTCGTACTTTTGGATTTTGGTTGAGCGTGGGTAATAGACTGAGGAGACACCACGGCTAAGGGATGAAGACTGTACATCATTGGACAGCAGCTCTGTTTTACATTTGAATGAGGTTAGGGGGCAAATAAACCAATAGTTTAAAATTTCTTACACGTTTCCTCACTTCCTTGCTTTTCCTTTTGATTCCCTAGAATTTTTACATCACTTGTTTTTTGATGTTCCAGTGACCATAATGACTTAGCCAAAATTTAAGTTAATGTTCTATAATATAAAAAGAGAGGGTTCAGGTTTTAAAAAGAGCTGGTGGATTGGCAGAGTAAAGAAGAATGTGCTGAGAGTTTGTTCTTCAGGGGCTGGAACTCATGATGATGTGGCTGGTTATGGACAGTTGAGATGTACACACGAATGAGAGAAGTGTGATCAGACAATATGCTGAATATTTAAATTAAAACGATTTATTACAGTAAAAGACATATTGCTATTAATCTTCCCCTCACTTTGGACACACTTATCCCATCTTTTTTGCCACTTTCTGAAGCAATTCTGGAAGTTCTCTTCCTTTAGTATCTTTGGTCGGCACCGTTGTAGCTGCTTCGATGTCCTAAATCCATTCAAAACATTTATCTTTCATAGTCATTCTGATTTTGAGGAAGGGCCAGAAGTCACACAGTGCCAGGTTCAGTGAATACGGTGCATTAGGACACAGTGTAATGTTTCTATGAGGCTGCCTTTCCATTAGATGCCACTGTATTTTTGATCACGTCTTGTAAAGACGTTGATGAAGGAGGATTTCCAGAACTGCTTCAGAAAGTGGCAAGAGGGATGGGATAAGTGTGTTCAAAATGAGTTGGAGTATTTTGAGGGGGGTTAATGGTGTATGTCTTTCACTATAATAATTTTAAAAAAGCTTACATGCCGCAGTTTTTGATAAGCTCTTGTAGTTTGCTAGGGCTGCCCTATCAAAGTGCTACACATCGGGTGGCTTATACAGCAGATATTCATTGTCTCACACTCCTGGAGGCTTGATATCTAAGATCCAGGTGTCTTCAGAGTTTGTTCCTTCTGTGGGCTGCGAAGAGAGATTTGTCCATGGCTCTGCCCTGGCTGCTGGTGGTTTGCTAGTGAGCTTTAGTGCTCCTCGGCCTGCAGAAGCATCCCCCCGTGCCTGTCTTCATCTTCACGTGTCTTCTCCCTGAGCCTGTCTCTGTGTGCAAGTCTTTCCTTTTTATGACTGGAATGTGGCCCTCCCTCATGGCCTTGTCATTATGTCTTTAATGACTCTATTTTCAGATGAAGTTGTACTGGGGGCTGGGACTTTGACATGAATTTTTGCACGTGTATGGTTCTGGGGTTTGAACCCAAGGCTTTGTGTACATGAGGCAAGCATTTTATCACTGAGCTACATGCCCAGCCCAACATAGAAATTCTTAGGGGACACAGTTCAGCCTGTGGGACCCTGAGCTTAGTCACTGCTAGCCTGAAGGAGCCTCAAGAGTCACTTGCAAGCATTGGTACCAGCAGTCACCTCCCCTCTCACTGGCTGTAGGCAAAGATGTCACAGCACATGCCTGGGGGACACATCTCTCCATTTGCTGTCATTCTAACTTGCACTTTGACATTTTACATCTTGGACTGGAGCATCAACTACTCCCCTCAGCTTGCAGAAAGTATTTTCTTGTAAAAAGGTGGAAAATTGTTATAAATGAGGCTGCAATTAAGGGTCCTATTAACCCCTGACTCTAAGACAAACGCTCCAGTCTTCTGAGCAGAGATGCCTGCCAAACACCTGCCAGGGAAAATAAAAGTAGTAAATCTGTCAGCGCCTCAAGGTGTTTGAAGGGGCTGCGACTATCAGCAGTGTGGCTCTGATGCAGGTCGGGTCTGCCAAGGCTGGTTATATGGCTTGTATTTTGATCTGAGGAGTTCTTGCTTGATTTCCTGCGGTGAATCTTTCTCCGTACCTGTCAAGAGGATTACCTTGTTCATTAACGTGTCACTAAAATTTAAAATCCCCCATTTCTGCTTCTCAAGTAATTATTGCAGACAGGTTTGAAGTATATTGAGAAAAGCGAAGTTCTCAGCAGAACTAGATCCCTGCAGAATATTGAGGAGGAGCGTGCTTGACTTTTAACTAGTTGGGTTCCTTGGACGCCGGCTAATTTAGTGTTGCGTGAAGATCCGTGGAGCACTTGTTTCTGCACCATTTCCTTTGCAAGAGGCTTTCTGTTTGTTTCACTAATTTCTGACTCCGAGCCTTTGTGTATAAAGTGCTAGCTTTTCACAAGGAGGGAATCCCTCACCTATGTTCCTTTAGCAACTCTCTGCTTTTCCCTTTGTCCTGTCCTGTCCCCCTGTCCTGGGGGTACTGCCACCCTGGACATCTGTTAGCCCAAGAACCCCAAACCCCACAGCGGAGGCCTTGAGCCCCATGGTTCGTGGCTCCCTGAGCAATAGAGTTGCTGACACTTGCGTCTAGCTTTTCTCTTTATCTCTTTTCTCAGATTATTAATTTCATTTTTATTAGTAGACTGTATTATATTTTAAAGTTATAATCATTAGAGCACATTGTACAAAATAATGGGCTTCGTTGTAACAGTTCCATACATCCATATAATTTGCTTTGAATGGATTCACCTCTTAATAGACGATGAAAGAAATTCGTCAGGTAAATAGAGTAAGGACGACTTTCTAATCTTTCATCTCAAACTTTTGGGATGACTTGGAGGGCTCTATGTTGGCTTAGTTTTTAAAAATCCATCTTCTTTTTATTGTACCATTTGGAAGTATCACTCTATCCTGTCGGAAAAGTCTTGTTTCGATGATGATAGCTGTATGTGGTGGACGAGCGCTTCACAGAAATGGGCTCACTAGTATATCCACGAGTCATGGTTTAGATCAAGCATGTCCCCAAAAGACCTCATGTACTCATAGGTGGGGCTTTTGGATGGTGATCGAATCATCTGGGCAATACAGCTCACTTGCTGTTAGGAGGTGGGCTTCGATCGGAAACGGTGGGTCACTGGGAGTGTGACCTGGTAGGGTGCATCTCCCTTCCGGACTCCTTTCTTCTCTCTACTTCCTGGCTGCCACCACATGAACAGCTGTCCTCTGCCCAGGCCCTACCACCATGCCCTTCCTGCCTTGGAGCCAGCTGACCATGGAGCGAAACTTCTGAAACCATGAGCCAAATTAAATCTCTCCTTTAAGTTGTGGGTGTGTTTCAGCAATGAGAATGTGACTAAGATACCACATGTCACACGAGTAAGGACCCAAATCATTTTTTCAGGTGAGATGACCTACAGGAGAGGCTCGAGATTCTTATGTTCGGGAGCTCCGGGGACACGTCACCACGCCCTTAACTGCCCTGCTTTTTTGCGTGTGTTTATGAGAATTCTTCTTAGAAACGACTCTAAAAGTGTATAAATCAATTACGACCAAGTTGTATCCATTTTGGAATGGTATAGATTATTTTTAGGGTTTCCTTGGGAAATAGTTTAGGTTACTGTTGTAGTCAGTGGTTTAATACAAGACACACAAATTTATAGGATTATCTTACAATAATCACCCAAAAAGTCAAATGCAGAAGAGGGCAAGAGATCTGCCCATGCGTGAGAGCCCTGAAGAATCCAGCCGAAGGCCTGGATCCCATGGCAATACCCCATAAATCCAGCAGTCAGAGGCCTGGAGCCCACGGCAATGTCTCATGCAAGCCTGTAACAAGGATCTGCGCTGGAAAGTCTGCACCAGTGGGGTGGGGGTCTGTGTCCGAAGGCCGAGAGGTCTGCACTGGAGCCAGGAAGTGATGCTCAAGACAGAGGCGAAGACCAGCGCACCCTGAAGAGAGCAGCAGCCAGCCCTGGAGATAGCGAGAACCGGAGCTCCTCCTCTGATGGGAACAGCTGAGTTTGTACCAGGAAAACCAGCTGCAGCAAAGCTCCTCCTGGGAAATCAGCAGCACGCAATCTTCTCCCTCTGTTCTCCTTTCACGCTGTTGGCAACAATCCTCAGGTAGGTCTTCTACGCCCACAACCTTGAAGACTCAGTTCCGCTGGGCGTCCCCACTCAAGTTGACCATTAATTAGTCCACCAAGCTACTACTGTGTCAATGAAGTGGCAAGGATAATTCAGTAGGAAATTAACTTCAACAATCCTTTTCTCACAGTTGTTCATTTAAATGCCATTTAGTCTGTCTCTTCTGTTAACTCTTTGATTTTAAGGATGTGAAGACTCAGTTGTATTACTTTAAATATTTGAGGTTTTCTTGTAAGATGCACACAGGAGCCTAGAAAAGGCTCCCCAGCCATACTATGGTGTTCTTACTCTGGTGTTACTCAGCCTTTGAAACCCCACACCATCATCTCCTAAGTATCTCCATAGGCCTGGAGAGTCTGGTTCAGCACTGCATCCTATAGCATGGATGATGAAACCAGCAGGTGTTATTTTCTCCAGCCACATGCTCCTAAATGTGTTTAGCCACATGTCCTAAAGTGCATCTCACTGTCTTTTTCTGAATTATGCATTTTCCATGTCTCCTGCCTTTGGGATTCTGCCTGAAATCTGCCAAACTGGTGATTCAGACCTTGGGCCGGGTGTTTACATCTGGCTATTACAAGCTGTGTGGAAGGGGGGCTCAGGGCCACCAAAAGTGACTCCTTCAAGCTGTCTCTTCTGCAGAGTCCAGGCATCATTTTGATCTACCTGGCTGGGATCCAGTCTGAGGTATTTGCAGTGGAGGAATGTTAGAAAGTACTTTCAAGGTAATTTCTGCTCCAATTTCCTTCTGTAAAGGAAACAGATATTCAGAGACTTTTGCTAGCACTTGCATTCAGAAGGGAAGGAGACCATGTGCTCCAGAAGGGAAAAAAGAAGTGAAGCTGTGGTGCAGATCTGGGAAACAAGCAGTAATGTTGGAGCCCGAAGCTGGCAAGGGAAGCGAAGCAGAAGCCCATCTGCAAGATTGCCCTGTCTCTGGCAGCTGATAACAGGACACAACACTGGGAATGAATTCTGGGCTCTTGCACACATGGCCATGCCACAGTAAGGGGCTCTCAAGGGAAACTGTCAATGTTTTGGCCTTTAAATGAGGGAGTTTAGGACTTAAGAGACAGAAATTGGAGTTAAGGGAGGTTTCCCCATTTATACAGATCATTCTAGACTTTTGGTTTGTGTTCACTTTGTTCTCCTTGTTTATTGAGGATGATTTATCCCTTCATTCTTGTTTGTTCTTAAACCATCCCTTTGGGGTAGAGCTTGCCCGGTGCAGACAGGTCTGCTATCTGGTTGGCCTTCTGTCCTGGCTCCTGTGTGGCACCTGCTCATGGGTGAGATACTGCAATAGAATAGTGACGTCTAGGTTTTTCTGAGGACTGTCTCCTAGATAAATCACTGCCTGAAATTCCCCTTGGTGTAAGCCTGGCATCAGTCCTTGCAACACAGAACTTAAATTTCAGTCTTAACATTTTCAGCTGCTCATCCTCCTGTGAGGCGTGCAGGGTAATCAGCTGAGGGCTATCTTCTCATTACTTTGGGCAAATTAAGAGAACACCTTGGAGAAGCCATAGGTGAGCACCGAGACTCCTGGGCAGAGTTAATAAGCTGTTCTCATCTTCTGAGTTCTTCCCTGCTGTTTGAATTGTGTAGCTGCTGGCGCCAGCACTGGCAGCAGAAAGAAATATGATGTTCAGCTAATGGCTTGAGAAGGGGAAGGCAGGACTTGGGGTCACTGGCGGCACATCCTATTTTGCACGGAGACGAAGGAGATTAATGCTGTCACTTGCTTGATTAGCATTGTTACTTGCCTGGCTCTCAACTTCGAAACGTATTAATTCTGAGAACAGCTTGCCTCAAGTTGTCTGGTGCACACTGGCCACTAACCTTGTAAAACGCTCACAGCAGTGGGCTGACGGAAGGTGGGGCGACACCCTGGAAAGCCCTGCTTGTCTTTTGTTTGCTTTTTTGGACAAAAGCTTTCAAAATAAGGCTAAATTTCTTAAGCTTGAGTCTTGAAGAATTGGTGTTTTGAGTCTCAAATTAAAGCTTTTTAAAGCAGAGTTCTAGAGCAGGCAGCTTCGGTCTCTTCAGCAGTTCACATGCATATTTATTCATGCGAATGTCAGGAAATTTCTTGTAGGGTGACCTTTCTGAATACATCACTGTGATGTGGATTGGTAATGTGCTCTCAGAATCAAAACTCTTCTGTGCTTGGGTTTTTAAATGCTCAATACATCTTCTCACTTGGCTCAAGGTTATCTGGGTTTGGGTGTCCTGCAGCTTAAATCAAGGCTTTTCCCAGGTACAGTGGAAGCATTGGACGACCCATTTGCCAGTGGGTTGAACATAATTCTACATCTTGAGAAATCTGTGATCTTTACAGTTGACACCTCTGGGTTCTAATCCCAACCAGAGTACTTAGTGTGTTAGTCACTTTTCTCTCGTTGCTGAGACACAGTACCGGATGCCACCCAAAATTAGAGGGGAAGGGGTTTATTTGGCTTACAGTTGGTAGAGGTTTCAGTCCACAATTGGCTGGTTCCAAAGCAGGGGTGGCAAACAAGCATCCCACAGGAGAAACAACATGGCATGCACAAAGCACCAAAGATAACAAGAGACTTTCACTGCATCTTTCTGCCTCTTTTTTCCATCCAGACTACCGGGATTAGGGCAGTGCCAAACCACTCACCCACAGGTGGTAGTTTAGTAATCACATGCCCTTAATCCCAACATCACACATTCCAGATTCAGCCACTTCTGACCGAATGAGGCTTTGGAGGACATCCAGACCCAAACCATAACACTTAGTGATCTGTTTTTTTCTTAAATTCTTTTATTGGTACATTTTAGGTATACAATACATTTACATTTATCATTGGGTGCTTGTACCTGTACATGATGTATCTT
>NW_004624751.1:7405835-7438027 GCF_000247695.1 Heterocephalus glaber | reverse complement strand
TCTCTATTTTTTTTATCTGTGTCCTCTCTAGATTTATTAATCATGTCTTGCACTATGGGCACAATCTCTGCTGTTATGTGAGAAATTATTTCTGATTTCATTTTTTCCAAATCTTCTTTTGTTGCTAGTTCAAGGAGTCCAGGTGGTTGAGTATCAGAGTGTTCCATCTCATTTCCCCTTGGGGTTGATGTAGCTGATTTGGAAGTCTGGTTCTGAGGCTTGTTTATGTGTCTTCTCATTTTCATGGAGGTGGGGTTGCTGCGGGTGCCTGTGCGGCTTACCTCCTCTGTGCTGGGAGCTGTGGCCCACCTACCCAGAAGCCTCCTCCATGCTGGAAGCTGCGCATGCCTACCTGGAAGCCTCTTCTGTGCTGGCAGGTGTGGCACACCTACCCAGAAGCCTCCTCTGCACTGGGAGCTGTGGCACGCCCACTGATCCTCTTTATTTTCCCATGCCCTCACATTCCTCTTTTACCCTCATCCCCAGATTCCCTTTCCATCTTCACAAAGTCTACCTCCCTGATTCCTACATCTCTTGTTTATTTTGCTTATTAAATGACTTATACTTTGGGATTATCATATAAGAGAAACCATATAATATTTAACCTTTTGTGTCTGATTTATTTCATTTGACATTATGATGATCTCAAGATCTATCCACTTTTTGTACAGATGACTCATCTGTCCTTCTTTATGGCAGAGTAATACTCCAGTGTGTATATATACACCACATTTCCTTTATCCGTTTATCTATTGATGGACATATAGGCTGTTTCCAGGAGTTAGCTGTTATGAGTTGTGCTGTTGTAAATATGGGTGTGCATATATCACTGTAATATGATGTCCTTAACTCTTTTAGGAAGATATCCAGAAGATATATAGCAGAGTCACACAGAATCTTTATCTTTAATTTTTAAAAGAAATTTCCATACTGATTTTCATAGTGATTGCACAAGTTTACATTCCAATCAACAATGTAGAAGACCTTCTTTTTCTCTCACTCTTATTAGTATTTGTTGTTGTTTTTGGATTCTTGATGATGGCACTCTTTCTGGAGTAAGATGAAATCTCAGTGCTGTTTTCATTTTCTTTTTTCTGATGGCCTAAGATGCTGAACAGATTTTCATATACTTATTGGTCATTAGTTTCTTTTCTTTATAAATAATCCAGCCTCAAGTATTTTGTTATAGTAACAGAAAATGGCCTAAGACATTCTGCAAAGACACCCATGTCTGTCCTTTATGAATTTTCCACTGCTTTAATGGCCCTTATTTGTGTATTGAATCTCCTTTGGAGAAATCCCAAACTCAATATGCTAAGTTAAGGTAAAAGAGAGATCTTCCATCTGGCAAGGTGAGTATGAGGGATGGTAAGTGGCTCCCAGAGGGACCACTTTCAAGCTGGAAGCCTCAAGTGTGCACCAGGAGCAAGGCCGGGGAGCAGGAGTCTTGAGGCACATGGACAGAGGTGCCTTTCTGTGCCTTCATAGCCCACAATGCTGCTTTAAACTGTACTATTTTGCTGAGTCTACTTTCTTAAATTCACAAACAAGGGAAGGTAACTGAGATCTGTCCTTGTGTTTTTGTATTTGTTGACTTTGTATCTTGTTTCAACAAACTCAAGTCCTCCTGGGAGATTTAATAGAACTCAAACAGGCTTGTCTTGATTGTATGAGTTAGAAGAGGAAATAAGACCACTGAAAGGGTAGGATAATTTATGTTATGGGAACTCTGTTTATTACTAAGACATTCTTGAACTTATAGTTACTGCCTTTAAATATTAATTCTATTTCCTGAAAGAATGAGCTAAAGAATTCAAGCAATTCTAAAGCACATGGAGGAGAAACTAAGTTCTCAAGAAAAGAAAATTGCTGGAAGGTGAAATATGCAATTTGACAGCATGCATTCATTACATTGTTGCAAATGCTTCAGACTCTTTAACATGAAATTGTAGGATGTGTTTTGACCGAGTACAGCAGTTTTGAAGACATGACAAGTGATTAATGTTGTGTTTAGTGGGATAGTTTCTAAGAAATGAATTAGATTTCTTAGATATGGAAGTGGTTTAAGCTGTGTCTTAACTATTTCAGTTCACCAGGGTAGAATTTAGTACATAAAAGCAATGATGGAATTACACTTATTCTAGTGAGTCTAAATAATTAAAATTCCACAGTAAGTTTATTAGATCGGAATGTTTCAGGAATTGTTTATGCAATCATAAGGTGTGCATAATAGAAAATATTACAACATGTGTGTGACCTACAATCATCTCATGTTAGTAGCCCTGCCTAACCCTCCCCTTCTTGGTGGAAGTCATTCTTTCCCCTTCTCCCACCAGGAGATCTGTATGGGTTTCATGTGATCCCATCTTTCCAGCAAATTATCCAGTGATAATTTAAAGGCAGACATTGGACCTAAATTGGAGTCGTAGTATCTCCTGCGGATGACCACAGTGATGCTTTGGAGCAGGGACATTTAACTAAGGTTGAATTTGTTCTTTTTTGCTTGAAATTTCCCAAATTCAAAATTGAAAGTGCCATGTTCTAGGAGGTTCCTTAGTCCCAGATACAGTGGGATGGTTGCTTATCCTACATCAAGCCCAAGCTGGCCAATCAAGAGTTCTCTGCTGGGAAATTTAGACTGTAAAGAGAATCTGTCTCCTTTAGCCACAAAAGTGCAGATGATAAGTCCAGAGCAGCCCAGGACCAGAATCTACCTTCCACCCCAGGACTCAGCAGGTTTGAGGTAATACAGTCTGCTTGCGGGGAAGAGACAGAGTCCCCAAGCCATTAGTGTTCCCAAGTCTGCTTCTCCTCACCTGTAGCAAGGACAGTGAATGCACTCAGCCTGAGTCCACAGACTTCCTTGCCATGTGCCCCAACCCATTCCAACTGTGTTTCTGTCAACTGCAACTAAAGAGTCCTACTACAGTGTGTTTGCCCCAGACATGCTCAGTAGCTACTATTCTTTAATCTTTTTAGTTATCATTTTTCCCAGTTTCATAAAGTTTGCAAAATAAAAGATAGAAAAATTTTATAGTCATCAGAGTTCAATGAGTTCCCTCATTGGAGGGAAACTTAAAGCTTAGAAGATTTGAAGACTAATCTTGCAGAGAGGACAGAATGCCTTTCCACAAAATGCCCAGGAGGGTTTGGTAAAAGTCACTTTTCTCTGGTTATCAAGTTCCATTTTATGGTAGCTTAGAGGACATCTGGTCACAAATGGTCCATAGATCCTGGTATGGGGCTTGATACAAAGAAGCACACAGTCCCTGTCAGTTGACTTGAATGTATACGTGCTTAACTGACCTTACCTCAAGTATAATGGCCTCTGAATATTAATTTTACATTTGGGTTTTGGACTCTTAGAAAATTATAGAATCAAATTAGAAAGGATCAGAAGAACGTATAATGACAGTGTACCATATCTATTGTGTTATAGAGATCATATAATTGTTGGGCATTTCATGTCTCACATTTACTCTTTTAAAAGTTTAAGTGGCTTTATTTTAACATGATCATGTAGGGTATTTGATAATCATGTCCTAAATTATTCTTTGGAAAATAACATTTCCCATTGTACAGTATTTTGCTGCTTTGAAAAAATTTTCTTTTACCTAAGAAAATTCAGCAATTGCCTATCCTGTGCACAGAAGTTAGAGGAGTTTGGAGGTTTCCAACCATCTCTCAATGTGTCTAGGAGATGGAAGATCTCGTGGTGCAGGAATAAAAACTCCCCTCCCACTGGCCTATACAAAAGCAAGGAGACTTTTGTTTGCATAATGGAAAAGGTATCCCACGCTACTGGGCTCTGACACTGTTACTCTGCCCTGGCTTTTCCCTCTAGTTATCAGCACTACTTCCTCAGTGCAAATTTGTTCTCAGAAATGTTCCTGCCTCATCCCATGGTGGCAATCATCCCGATCCCACTCTGGCTGCTGCCACTGGAATCTGTCATTGACCCATGTTCAGGTGGGGATGGAAGGGAAAGAGCCTGTGTCTCCCCACGAGCAATCCCAGGCAGTCTCCCTCCTCTCCCTAGCTTTGGCTTGTCTGTGAGCATCTTCTCCTAAAATCAGTCTCTGTAGCTTGGGATTGCAGCATGCTGATGATAGCCCTAGGTGTGGGTCACATTCTCCATCCCAGAGCCGAGGTGAGAGAGAATCCTAGAAAGTATGAGCACAGGTTTCCCAAAAGGAGGAAAGAGGAAGTATGTCTGGCAGATGAAGATACAAAAATGTTTCCTACAGAGGACATCTAGCCAAATAGCAATTTGGGTTATGAAGCCTTTTGCTACTTTATTTTTTGTTACTGGGATTGAATCCAGGGCCTTGCACATGCTAGGTATGCACTCTACCACTGAGCTATATCCCTGGCTCCCTTTGGCCACTTTAGTGCAAGGGATGTCTTACGGGCTGAATGTTTTCATCTCCTTCACTTCCTCCCACCAATTCATATGTTGAAGCCATAACCTTCAGTGTGATGGTGACCTTCAAGAAGTAGTAGGTTTAGATAAATCCTTGAGATATATATCTCTCTCTCCCATGAGAGGATGCAACTAGAAAGTGGCCATCTGTCAGTCAGGTCACGCCAAGAACCAAATCTGCCAGCACCTTTGTCTTGGACATCCAGCATCTAGAACCACCAGAAATGAGGATCTGTTGTTTAAGCCACCACGACAAAGTATTTGTTAGGGCAGCCTGAGCTAACAGTGGTGCAAATCTGAGCTATATCGTATAAGATACTAAACCCTTCCACTAGTGACCTGTTTGCCCCTCTGCAAACGCCGACCCCATACTCTGGGAATCTTCGACTTTTCAGATTTTAGCTAACACTACGGCTCTGTTGGAAGGCCCCTGTCCTCTTGAGCCCTTTTCTTGTAGGTATGGCAAAGGGAAAGACGGGAGTGTTGGTCAAACACTGGGCCCTCCCTGCCCATACCTGCAGAGGCAGATTCAGAAAGCAGTAGTTCAGAGCACTTTAAATAATTGCCCATGGGACTCTGAACACAGGAAGAGCCAGCTTCTGTCAGCTCTGTGTCTGCAGAGCCTTCTCTCCTCCTTGCAGCCTGGCATGTACCCACCCAGCCTCAGGATCCAGTCTCACATCACTCTCTGGAGGACGCCTTCCTCACCCCTCAGGAAGAGGGACACCACCTCCTTGCAGTGCCACAGTATGGTGCTCATGTTTGTGTTGGAGCATTTTTCATCTAGTGTTATATTGATGTGTGTGATTCAGTTTCCTTGGAAGATTTGGAGGGATTGTGGATGGGAACTATGTCTTCTAACCCCTGGACTTTGAGATGGTAGAGAACAGGAGGAATTCAGAGACAGAAGACAGTCGGGAGTGTTGGGATCATCTCCAAAGGGATGGGTGTTGCATGGCCAGGAGTTCTTGGATGCAGGAAATACTAGAAGTTATGTTTCCATGTATATTTCCATTTAATCTGCATTAGTCAACTTTCTGCTTGCTGGACACAATACCTGACACTGTATTTTAATGGAGCAGAGGTTTAATTTGGCTCATGTTCTAAGGGGATTCAGTCCATGGTTAGCTGGCTCCAAGGCAGAAACGTCATGGTGGAAGGGCCTGGAGGAGCAAAGCTGCTCAGTTCATGGCAGCCAGGAAGCAGAGCAAGGGGACAGTGCCAGGGAAGAAGGGGCAAGAGACCAGACAGACCCCAAAGCTATACCTCCTTGACCAACCTTACACACCCACATGTGCGCTCCACCAATCCCGTGTGAGTCTCAAAGCCAATCAAATTGACACTCCTGGCAAACCACAGTGCTTTTCATTCCTATGTTCTGGATATGTTGATAAGGCATATCATATATAGAATTGTGACATACATGTAATTAAATGTATAGCTGACATACCATATCTCTAAATATGCATATGTTGAGATTTTAGTTTTCAAAATGTTTTAAAGGTCAGAGTGTGAGATCAAAAACAGTTGAAGATCTGGGTTGACATAATTGCTTTTCCTTCCTTGTTTTTTGGTGACAACAATCACCGTGAGAACCACGCGTTACATTATGATCCCACAGTGTGGGTAGGTCTGTACCGGCTGGCAGAAAAGCTTGAGTAAATGCTTTCTGAAGGGCCCTGCACCGATTTCTGATGCTCAGGGTCTGCTCCTGTGGGTCAGGAGGGCAGCAACAAGGGAGGGTCTCTCCCTTTGGCGCCGTGAGCCTCTGGGTGTACCCTGTAAGCATGTGGCTTCTGCAGGCTTCAGGCCAGGTCAGCCTGGGGGTCCTAGAAGCTGAGAGCCATGGGCTTGGGTTCATTTTGTGGATAGTGAGGGTCCCCGAAAAAGGCAAAGGACAGAGATGAAATTTATGGGAGGACGATGGGAAGGTCTATGCTTATCAGAAGCCAGCCTGCCTAGGGAGGCCTGGGCCAGACCACGTGCAGCTTTGAAAGTCAGGTAGAGGATGTGTCGACAGGTAGAAGGCAATAATAATTCATCAGCACTCTTAAGTCCTCTCAGCCTTACCTCAGTCAGTCACCTGAAAAGTATTAGCACGAATTCCTGAGGGGTTCAATCTGGCCTACATTGACTTGGGTGCTGAGCACACATTTTTTGGGAGGGAGGCACATTTGCTTTGCTTCCCCATACCTCTTTTTGGGGAGAAGGTCAGAGACAAATATGCTGGCACCCAAGCCCTGTGGGGCAGTGACTCCATGGGGAGAGCCCTCCACCGAGCAGTCCCAAGCCCTGGAAGGGTCCCGGGCCTCCCTGGGGTCCTGGACCTTGAGGTTTCACTGGCGACCTGGGGCCAGTACAGACATGAGACCGCAGCCTGTGTCCAATTTGCTGAAATGAGCACCGAGGTGTGCCCCGGGTCTGTGTCCCTAATTTACTCTTCTTTTCTCTCTTCTTTATTGGACAAAGATGCCAGAAAGACAAGTTTCTTCACCTGCTCCCTATAGCAGCTCAACAGCTGCTCTGATCCTAATCCCCCTACGTTTGGCCGCCACTGTATTTCATGGGAATCACCTGGGATGGCAACTTTTCCTAGTAAGCAATAGTATAAAAATAGTATTCTATTTTGGATTTAGCCAGGGCTATGCCTTTTAAGCAGCATTAAAGTCATGTTGCAGTCATAATTCTTGCCCAGCAAACCAAGTGTGGTCTGGAGGCTTTCTGAAATGCAAGCCTGGACGGCTGAAATTGGATGCTATCTACAACTGCCCTGCTAGGCTGCAAGAGGGGGTCGAGTGGGGTCTCAATGACCTAGTTTCTGTGGCAGGAGTTTATTAAATTGCAAATCAGAAACCTTTGGTTGAAAAGGCTGGCTGTGATCCAATTAATATATTCATTTAATAGAGGGGCCCCAGGCCATTGAAAGGCACCAACTCAGAATCGTGTGTTTGAGTTTCACCTGGGTCCTAGCACCTGTGTCTGAGGTCAGCCTGGGACATCACTGCCAAGCTCGGCTCATGCCTTTCGGTCACCTCTGCTACCTTCTCGGGGAGGGCAGTGTGCATTTTGCTCTTTTCCTGGCGCTAAGGATCTCTGCTGTCCTCGGGGTGGAGTTTCTTGCCAGTTGACCTTCTGATTAACCAGGGGAGGTGTAAAGTGTACGGCATATCGATTGGCTTTGACTTTTCAGAAATAAGACAAAGGTGCTTTCTGCTGATGGCTAAAACTAATTACAACGCAGGACCGCTGGGCTTTGAGCGTCCTAAAGCAATGTCCTAAGGTCTCTTAGGAAACAAATAGAATCTAAGCACAAGGGAGGGTAAAACAAAGAGGAAGGCTCCTTTTCATGCCTTGTGCTTATCTGACTGCTGCAAGTGGGAATTCTGTTGAGACGACTGACTTGTTCTTATGGTTCTACTTCTCTCCTAACACGGAGTCTCCGGGGTGATTTTAGCCCTCCAAGTCCACTGTGCAGCTGAGCTTAGAGTTTCCTGCATGCCCCAAACATGTCTGCCCTGGTCATGCATTAACCAAAGGGTTGTTTGGCTGCAGATCTGTGGAGTGATGGCAAAGATTACTCACATCACTGGCTGCAGAGTGGAACTGGAAGCCAATTGCCATTGTGTGAGTCTGGTCCATGTTCTCTGCCATCCATCCCAACACACCCCTGAAGTTTTCCTCCATGTCCTGGCTCAGTTTTGGCTGACAGCCTATGTTCTCTGGCACAGAGGCAGAGCTGGGGTCTGAGGGCTCTCAGCTGTTCCCTGGCCCTCGGCTGCCCTTCCTTTGCGGTCCTCTCCTCCTTCGGCTGAGTCTGTACCCTGAGGGATGCTTCTAACTTTAGGATGTGATCCACCTGGCTTCCAAGCCAGACCTCGAGGACAGCCTGGGAACTGGTTAAATTGACAAGCACTGGCACATCTCCTTAATCTTGCTGGAAGTGTGGGTCAGACCCTGCCTCTGGGACCACTTTTACCTTGTCCTTGCATGCCAGTCTGACCAGCAGTGCCTCTGCTTCGTTTCCTGGGCTTCCATCTTTGCTGTGATCACCCACCCGTTAGCCCAGGTCTCCCAAGCACACTGCTCTGCTTTGGTCTCGGAAGTCCGTCTAGATGCTTAAGGTTCTTTCCTGATAGTTGGAGTCCGACTGCGGATGGCTCCTCTTCCCTGATTCGCACTGCTTTCCCCTTTAGATGTCCTGATATTATCTGTCCTCTGCACATCCCATGCGGAGGCAGAACACCGGCCCTCCTTATCCCCACACAGAGAAGCCCACAGCCTACTCCCTGGGACCTGTGACTAGGCTGGGTTATGTGGAAAGGGGGAATTAAGGTTGCAGGTGGAATTAAAATCACTAATCAGCAAGTGGGGAGATTAGCCCGGATTACCTGTGCAGGCCCAGTGTTCTCATGAGGACCCTAACACCAGGGGGACGACATTGTCACAAGTGGGAGAGGAAGGCTGAAGGGAAGTCAGGGTGGTACCCTTTGGAGAGAAATGCCAGCTTCAAAGATGGAGGAAGGGGCTAAGCTGCTCCACTCATTCCAGCTGCTAGGATTCAGTATTTCAGGGTTAAGCTTGTTATGGCAGTGGGGTGTGGCTCGGGGGTCCTCAGGACCCTGTGTGTGCCGTGGCCAGCATCAGCACCACTTGACTGCTGCTTCGATACTGAGTATTTTGACCAAGACTCTTAGATATATTTGGGTCCCAGCCATGGGAAGCTGAGTATTGGGAAAGGTGACACCTGGTGGAATATTATAAAATGAGGCATTAGGAGCGCGTCAGGTGGAAAGGACACAGAGTGTGCAGGGTGAGCTTAGGCAGTCCAGCCCTAGTGGAAACTCAGAGCGGGTACAAGGAGATGAGGAACCACTGGGAGAATCCAGACACCTGCAGCAGCTGGGGTTGTTGTCCAGGGGACAGTGGGAAGCCAGCAAAGGAGTGAGAGGGGGCCAGGCAAGGAAGGGCTGTGAGCACCACCTCAGGGCTGTGGGGCAGAACTAGTTCCATGCTGCTCTCCTGTCCTGCTTCTGATGACTCTGGTCATCCTTGGTGTCTTTGGCTTGCAGCTACAGCCCTCCCATCTCTGCTGTGTTTTCACTGGTTCTTCTCTGTGTGTCTTCAGTTATTCTCCACAAGAGTGCTGTTAGAATTAGGGTCCACCCTAGAGTCAGGGTGATTGTGAGATTCTTCACTTAATTATATCTGCAAAGACTCTCATTCCAAATAAAGTTAAAGTCTGATGTTCTAGGTGGACAGAGCTTTTGGGGCACACCATTCAGTCATCACATCATCTGAACAATGTCGAAAACATCAGTGAGGAAGGAGGTGGGAAGGGGGTGATGCTGCAGTGTCAGGTATGTAGAATTGAAAGCATCAGTGGGATATCTAGGTAGAGATGTGCAGAAGGTGCCTGTGTTGGGAGCTCAGGAGAGGGGATTGGGCACTGACATATGTTGGTAGATGAGAATAGGTATTATCACTGAAGGAGAGCTTAAACAATAAGAAAAGTACAGGCTAAGAGTGAACCCTTGAACAAAGTCAATGATGAAGTGTAGGTACAAAAGGCAAAGCCCGTTTAGGGCACCAGGGAGGAATAGTCACAAGGGAGGAGATGCATGGGCTGGCCCCATTACTGTCCAAGGAAGCAGAGAATTTCATGGAGAATCCTTATGGTCAAGTGCAGCCAGGAGACCAATTAAGACAATTCCTGGTTTCCAAGGTGTCCCATGTTTGGGCAGACATGGATTCAAGAAAGCCCTGTCTGTCATTTCTCCTGCCCTGGCTGATGTCCACTCAATTTAACAGTGACAGTCAGTAATAATGGACAACACAGTGGGCACAGTGAGGTAGACTTGGCTGTGAGGAGGCTCTGCATTCTGCTCATTGCATTTGAATTTCAAGATAATTACTTTAATTGGGTAGGGCAATGCCCGCACTGATCTAATTTCCCTTACAAACTTCTGTCTGCTCTCATGCTCCTAATTATCACAATTAGAAGGTTGTTTGTGGGTAAAAAGTGGAAACAAAACTGTAGGAAATTAGGTTATGATGACATGCAGTTGAAGGCAGAGAAGTGGGGACATGGTTTTGTGCCATCGTCTGAGACGTGTTATTGGCTGCACGGGCCACTGCTCTGACTCTGACGCTATTTCTCAGGAGTGTTCGAGGCAGCGGTCTGGCACTCTGGGCCAATTAGTCATGGTTTGGTCTTCCAGTCCCAAATACATTGGCAGGGGCTCAAGTGCTCTTGTACACTTCAACTCCTGAGAATTATGTCCCAATAGTCTCATAGGTCACGTGACTGTATTCTCTCTTTCCTAACCTTGGAAGAACCAAAAATTCTGATAATTCCAAGAGATGGCTCTAGATGTCAAAGGTTTTCTGCAAGCCCTTTTTGCTGGCTTGAGTTCTGAGTTTAATTCAGCTGGAACTTAATTGAGAATACTGATTGTTTTAATCTGTCGGGCTGGGCTTTACCATAGTGAGAAATAACTCCAATATCTTAACAGCTTAGCAGAAGAGTTTCTTCTCACTCATCCTACATAGGCAACAGGGTGGGTAGCTGCAGGCTATGCCCAAACAGCTGTCTATGGACTGGGTTGGTGAGCTCTATCATCTTGTATTATTCTGATTTGCCCAGCTGGTACTGGACTTGTGGGCTCAAGGTCCTCCCCACCTCAGTCCTCGGTAGCTGGCACTCTAGGTTCATGCCACCATACCCAGTTGCTACCATCCTTTGAGTGCCATCTAAAGTGTCTGGACTTCTAGGTGGCCACAGCAGGGGAAGGGACTGGGGCTAGTTGAGATGTCAGCTCAACTGATCAGCCATAAGCTAGTTTTGTTATTGTCCAGCCTCCAGATGCAAGGGGCTGAGATGTGTAGTCCTCCTTTGGGGAGAGTGAGAGACAAATGAGATACTGGTGGTGACTGGGTGCAGCTGCCAGGGCCTGAGGCAGACAGCATCGTGATCTGAATATGTCCTCACCATGTAACGTTTAGTGAACGCCCGCGTGCCGGTGTTTGGGCTGTCCCTTAAAACTGCCTCCCACAAGGTCAGCAGTTTGTCAGAGAATCTTTTCCAAGGAATTACCTCATTTTGGATATGTAAGTAAATGTCTAATACACGTGTTTGAAGTCCTGAACAAACCAATGTCTCCTCCTTTGGAAATGTCCTTCCTCAGATTGTGTCCTCTTCTTTTCCCTTCCAGGGACCATTTTTGCCTCTGGACATCTCTGACTGGGACAACATGAGACAACCTCATTGGTTGATAAGTGTCCAATCAGATTCTGTTTCTTATAATTGTGAGTGGATGACACAGAGGCTTCCATTGGACAATGGGTTCTGGAACCCAGCTAGGCAGAGTCTCCAGGAGGTTGTGGCCTGGCCATCTCTGTAGCTGCCAGTAGTGGTGGCCTTTGGGACTGTGGACTTCTCAGACACTGCAGCCTGAGAATACAAGGAATAAGACACACAATCTTTCCAAATTTGATGTTACTTTTCCGTGATGATTTGTAGAGTGCAGTTGAGCGGTGGTCTCAAGCTCCTCCCCACTGTGCTTTTTAAAAATGAGTATGTTTGTGGTAATAGTAAATACATTTGTCCTGGAAAACTGGTACATACACATACTGCATCTTAATCCCTTTTACTTCTTCTTCCCCTTGCCTCTCTCAGGATCCCTGCATCCCCAGGGATGGATGGACTTTGTGGCTCTTTGGCCATTAAAGAAGCACAAATCAAAGAAACACTGATACCTATCTTTTATTTTGCTCTTTATTTGGATTTCTCACATTAGAGAAACCATGCAATATTTAACCTTGTGTGTCTACTTTATTTCACTTAATATTATGGTCTCAAGACCCATCCATTTTCCTACAAGAGACTCAAATTTATCATTCTTTATCACAGAGTAGTACTCTGTGATGTATATGATCACATATGATATACATATGTGATATGTATACATGCCACAAATATTTTATATGTTTACATATTTTATATGTTTATATACCACATATATACCACTATTGACATGGGTATGCTTGTATCACTGTAATATGATGTTTTTAACTCTTTCAGGGAGATAACTGGGTTAAATGGCATCTCTATTTTCAGTTTCCTGAGAAATCTTCATACTGATTTGTATAGTGGTTGCACTAGTTTACATTCCCAGCAACAATGTAGAAGGGCTCCTTTTCCTCTACAACCTTGCTAGTATTTTTTGTTTTTTAAGTCCTTAATAATAGCCATTCTTTCTGGATTAAGTGTTGTTTTGATTTGTATTTCTCTAATGGCTGAAGTACCAAACACATTTTTCATGTACTCATCAACACTTGTATCTCTTTTTTTGAGAAGTGTCTATTCATTTCAATTGCCCTTTTTTAATTGATCTTTTATTTTTTGGTGGAGGGAGTCTAATTTTTTTGAGTTTTTAAAATATATTCTAGATATTTTCCCATTCTGTAGGTTGCCTCTTCAGTCTATTGGTTATTTCTTTTGCTGTGAAGTTTTTAGTTTGATATGATCTCATTTGTTGATTCTTGATCTTATTTTATGTGCAACTGGGGTTCTGTTCAGAAAGACCGTGCTTCATGGCTATGTCTTCAAGGCTTTTGTCTGTTTTATCTTCTGCCAGACTCAATGTTTCTGTTTTTATATCCAAGTCTTTGCTCTATTTTGGTTTGGTTTTAGTACAGAGTGATGGATATGAGTCTAGATTCATTATTCTGCATGTTGGCTGCCAGTCTTTGCAATATTTTTGGCCTCTTTGCTGAAGATCAGAGAGCCGCATGTGCCTGGAGTTGTTTCTGTATGCTCTGTTCTCTTCCATTGATCCACACAGTCTGTTTTTGTGCCAGTTTCATGCTGTTTTTATCACTGTAGCTCTGTAATAAAACTTGAAATCATGGATTGTGGTGCCTCCTGCTTTGCTCTTGTTGCCGAAAATTGCTTTTGTTCTTCTGGATTTCCTTGGGTTCTGAATAAAAATTAGGATTATTTTTCTAGATCTGTGAGGAATTCTGTTGGTGTTTTGATTGAGATGGCATTGAATCTATATGTTATTGGTAATATGACCATTTTAACAATATTGGTCCTGCCTATTCAGGTACAGGGGATGTCTTTTCATTTTCTGATGTCTTCTTTAATCTGTTTTTCCAGAGTACTGTAGGTTCTATTGTAGAGTTCTTTCGTTTCTTTGGTTAGATTAATTACCCAGTATTTAATTTTTTAAAGCTATTGTGAATGGAGTTGTTTTCTTGATTTCATTCTCAGTGGGTACATTGTTGGTGTAAAGAATGCTATTGGTTTTTGGGTATTGATTTTGTACCATACTACCTTGTTGAATTTGCTTCTTAGTTCTAGGAGACTGTAGGTTTTAGGTCTTCTATGTAGATTTGTGTCATCTGTAAATAAAGATATTTTGATTTTTTTCATTTTCAAGCTTCTGATTTTCAACACTACAAATCAGAAAGCTTGAATACTCCTAGCAGACTGAGTCCCCCATTGATACCAGTCCCTGGACACAGGTCCTGGCAGGGAGTCTGGTGGACTGACCACCAAAATACTTGCAGGCAGTGCCCCAAAGTGCCATGGCACTGCATCCCCTTTCCCCTGGGAATTGGTGGGGGAGTGAATGGGACAGAGGCACAGATCTGGCTGTGACTCTTTGAAGGGTTGGTCAAGGCTGAGCTGGTAGAGGAAACCGAATATTGGGGTCTGTTGCCTACAGAACGGAGGAAGAGGCCGGACAATGGGTATGGTCCATTCTTCCTGGATGGGTCGCCATCAAGAAGTGTCTTAGGTGTGTCACAACCTTGTGCAGCTGAGCACATTGCATTTTAAAAGATCGGTGGACTGGGGCATTTTCCTGATCCACATCAGTGCTGTCAAGTAACAGAACTGAAGGTTGTGTTAGCAGCTGAGGCACTCTGGGGAGAAGAAAGCTGGTCCACAGTGAGCAGCAGGAGAGAGGAGGAGCACATGAGGAGAGAGAGGAGAGGCAGAAAGCTGTCCCAGCCTCAGTCGCTTCCTAGTTGCAACCTGTGGATCTTAAACATCCTGTGATCCTTCTCTCTGTACATAGCCTTGAATGAGCTAGTTTGTGTGTCCAGTCTTTTACTAGAAAAAACCCGAGTGGGATGCACCTTCCCTCTTGCACCCGGACTGTTACTGTACTATGCACTCATGCAACAAATGTTTCTTGACCTCCCACCTCCCAGGGTCCTCTGCTGGACGCTGGGCATAAAGTGGTAAACAAGACACAGCCCTTGTCACGGGGACTTAGCTCAGTCGGATGGTAACATGCACAAGCCAACAGGCTGTGGTGGTCTGGAGTGAGAAGGATCAACCATGCAGTTTTGAAAGTTTTCCCAAGAAGGGTTACCGAGTGATGAATAGGAGTGTGTCACCTGGACCCAGGTTCAAGGCAGGGCAGTGGGTACTGCAGGTAGGACAGGGTTTGTGACAAAGGCCAGCTGGCTCTGGCCATTTCAGGAATCTGTGGCTAACAGCCTGGACTGCAGACATTTCTTGCTGTTACCTCTGATTCACGCCAACAGAATGGGGGTCAATTTTCAATCAGCTCTGGACAGCTCAGTCATGGCCTTAGAATTATTAACTATTTTTAATTAAATAAATTAGTGTGATGGCCATGCTAATTAAAGTATTTAAAGAGCGTCACCAGTGAATTCCTAACAGTCTCCTTCTGAAAGCCTGGCTTTTGGAAGGACTCAGCAAAGAACACAAACTGAAACTGATACCCTGTGTGGAATGTCAGCCGCTGGTCGTTAGTGTCTTCCTGTGGTCTGTGTGTCCAGATCTTGTCACCTGCTATGGTCTTTCAGTGTGTGACTGATCAGACCTAAAGAAATTAAAATATGCACTTGCCCTCCAAATTCTGTCTTATTCCTGTAGACAGACTGTTAGAAGGTGAGAGTGGAACAGTAGTTACTGGCAGTTGGAAGATTGGCTGGGGCAGTGATGGGGAGAGTTTGATCAGCAGGGGCTCAGTTGCAGTTAGACGGGGAAAGAGGTTCTGCAATGTTCTTGCATAGTTGGGTTACAATCCATAATGGCTGTGTCCTGGGTGTTTTAAAAGCTAGACCAAGCGCAAGGACCTGAGTTCGATTTCTGGCACCAAAAAAAAAAAGCTAGACCAAAGGATTTTGAAAGTTTTCATCATAAAGAAATAAATATTTGAGAATAGAGGTCTGTTTCACCTGATTGGAATATTATCCAATGCACACGTGGAGCAAAGCATCACATGGTGCAATCTGAAGTATCAGTTAAAAAATGCCAGGATTTCTTCCAAGAAAAGACTTTCTTTGCCTTCGTGTCAGCCACTCAAGGACTTCCGTCATTGCTGGCACTGCTCAGGTGTAAACAGCCAAATCGCTGAGGTCAGTTGGCAACTCCTGTCCACGGCCCACTGTGGGATGCTCTGGAACCCTGCCTGGAACACAATTCACCGGGCTCCTTCCACGCTCATCTCTCATTTTTTTCTTGCTATTATCCTGTTGATTTCCCAATGAATAAAAATTCTTGATTTAAAAAAATAACACCACTTATTTTTTTCCAGCAGGAAGACTCTAAGAGGGAGAACTATGCTTGTTCTGATTAAGATGCTGGTTTACTAAAATGTTTTCACCTCAAAAAGCTGAGAATTTTAGACCTAGAAGGGGCCATGAGTGAATACATGCAAACCACTCCTAAGGAAGCTTGAGACCTCTTCCATGGCATGTGTGACCCTGGTGTGTATGTTACAGTCCCAGCCTCTGTGTTTTCAAGTGTGAAGCTGGAGCATTAAAGTTGATTCTCACAGAGGTTTGTTTTTCAGCCCAGAATTCTGATTCTTTACAGTGCAGGGAGAGAGGCTGGGGGATTGCCTGAGACATCCACAGGCAGTGAACGGTATCACCACTCTCGGAACTGTGAGCCAAGTGTCCTGTCAACTTCCTGACATGTTACATAGTGGCCTAGGAGTCAAGTCCCATCCAAGGCACTGCTTTCATTGTTTATTCAAAACACACCTCAAGTCAATATTTGTCAGATACAGATGGCAACAGGAGATGAAGATTAGAAAATAGGTCCCTAGACTCTCAGTACCAGCCCTGATGATGGCTAAATTTAGAACATCCATAGGCTCCATTTGCCAGGATATTTCTCCCACTTTCTTCCTTGTTTTGACTTTCATATTAATAATAGCTACATTTCTAAAATTTCCATTTTAGGTATAGCACAATGATATAAATGGATCCATTCACTCCTGCAGAAGGTGCCCCCGTCTAATCACTGGGAAGTGAATCTGGAGTATTCTGGAATATTCAGTGGTGACCGGAGTTAAGCAGCTGGCACATGTGTGTGCATGGGTTAGGGCTGGAATTGGAGACTGCTGGCTAGAAAGAAGTGGAGGGCCCGGCAGGAGCTGGGGGTGGTAATTGGGAGTGCAATCAGAGACACAAATTGGTCGTGACCTAAGAAGCTGGCCCTGTTGTGTTAACTCATCTTTGTGACAACACTTTGAACTTATTACTGTGTCCATTTTACAAAGGGGACTGCTGAGGTACAAACGGTATGTGTGGTCAGTCCAAGGTCAGTCCAAGGGGTTAAAACAGCACTGCTGAGATTTGTGCCCGGATGGATTTGCTTCTTTAACCAGTGTGCTTGGCTGTCTCACATGGAAAGATGGGAGCCTCGTGCCTACAGCAGACCCCAGTCAACCTCTCCATTAAACGTCAACTCTTTCCCCAGTTTCTTTTCTGGTGTGATGAGCAGCTCCTAAAAAATCACAGTCTCCATAATGAAAACAAATCACAAGAGCTAAGAACAAATGACCACCGCCCCGTCTTATTGGCCCCTGTTACATTGTAATTTAAATATCCTCTCAAGGGGATGTCCTCCCGTACCCCCACGCACACCCACACAGCCCAAGAGGCTTAATAAGGTTTCAGAACAACAAAAGTCAGTCTTGTCCTGGGAGAGACTTTACTGCTAAGAAAATCAGATTTTCTTCATATGGTTACGGTAATCAAATTTCATTTCCTTTAAAATATTCTACATATTTCCTCCATTTATTCACCTTTATAGTTCCTTTCTTCCATTAGCCCAAGCTTTCGGGTTTTATTCTAGATTGTTCCAGATTCCAAGCAATATTTTAATGTCCCAATTCTTTTGATGTTTCAACACATGCAATGCTCATGCCTTTGCCTGTTTTATGTAAATATACTTCCTTCCAACAAGTGTTGCCAAGAAGTTAAACTCAATGTCAAGAAATATTCCTGGGTGAATGAAGAAATGTGACATTCTATCCTTCGGGAGGACACCTCGCTATGTTCTCCCAAGATGCTTGAAGCGAAGCCAGATTATCATCAGAACTTACAACTCATTGATTTTGCAGCATTTATATCAGAAAACAACAATGTTAAATATATCTTCTTTCTTAATGGAACTGGAATTTTGGGAAGTGACTCATTCAAAAGATGCCTGTACTCAGAGGCCCCTTTCACATGACTCAATTGTAGGATAAGAAGAGTGTGTCTTGTATTTCTTCATCTTCCTTCCCAAATCTCCCAATTCCCATGCCAAAGAGTAACTATAAATTGGCATGAAAGTTAGGGGAATGCAAATATTGAAGGAGAAGGGAAATCTCCTTGAGAAAGTTTAAAATAAATTAAGTCGATCTGATTAGTAAAGAAGACAGCTATACTTCAAGAAGATGTTAAATGTTCTGTACAAATCATTTTATGTTGATTAAGCAGTACACTGTAATTTCTTTTCTAAATTGAATGGGCTACAGTGAAAAATGGTATTTGGCCCACCCTGAACAATAACTTCTCTCTGAAGACCTTTACTGTGAGTTGAGAATTTTAAATTAGATGAAGAAATAACAATGCATGATGTTGCTTAGCAACCATTATATGTCTGTTAGTAACAGATTCCAAATGGATTCGTTTTGGGTCACTTTCAGAGGACAAATAAACTAATTACCTGAGACCAAATTAAATGAATTTCTAAAAGCTAAACGATGCCAACATCATTTTATTCATATATTTGTGCCAAGGAGAGATGTTTCCAAGATTATGAAAGTTCAGGACTTGGGTAACAGCTCTTGAGTCAGTACTTTTTCCCTGGTAGAAATGGCTTTGGTTTGGAGGCGACGATCATAACTGGAGGTCAAACTCTGGGAAGGCTTGCAGCTGCAGATGGGTGAGTCCAGCCCTTGTCCTGTGATTTCTGTGGATGTAAATGGCCTCTGACAAACTGGGCGGGCTTTAGTTCCTGTCTTTTACAACATCATTAATAAACACTGACAACAAAGCAAGTCTCAGAATGAATTCTGCCTCAAACAATCTTTGTTAACAAGGAAGCACAAAACCAGTCCTTGGAAGCTCTGGGAAGTCCAAGTCCATTTTCCTTATCCTCTTTGAAAAGCTGCAAACAGACCCTTAGTAATTCAGTAGAATCCAACTTCAGACTGCTAACCAAACTCTGTCCTGCTCATGCCTGGGTAGGGGTGCCTGGAAGATATTTCTAGAAGCTCACCTACCTTAACTGTGACTCCTTTCACCAACAAAAATCATTTCTATCATCTTTTGTGCTGATTAATGAACTCTGATTCAGAGCCACAGTGTAGTGGCTGAAGGTTCTATGTTGTAAGGTTATGAAAAGTGTCTCAGATACTGAGGAAAAAGATTTCTGATTGGGATATTGGAAATGTGGACTCACTATCCCCAGGGAATTTATACACTAGTGCATTTTACCGAATTTAAGATGTAGATACTCGTTCCCTTCCTTCTTTCCTTCCTTCCTTCCTCTCTTCTCTGTCTTCTCTCTCTCCCTCCCTCTCTCTCTCTCTCTCTCTCTCCCTCTCCCTCTCTCCTTGTGGTGGTGTTAGATTGAAGTGAGGGCCTTGTGCATGAATATGACTATTTTAAGTGTCAATGAGAAAGAAAAAATTCCGCTAATAATATTGCCTTATCACTTTAAAATTTTATTTTATACCTGTTGAAAGAGCCTTTTTACATTAGATTTAGATTTTTTTTTAATCATAGATTAAGAAAGTTCATAGATCTTAAGAGGGAATATATAGGTGAAGAACTGCTTAGTTTTACTAAAAAAAGGAACCTTCATATCCAAAATTTGGCTTTTATCAATCACTTTCTCAAATAGAAATATGTATTATTTTTGATAAAATAGAAAAACCTATTTTTTTTAACCCAACGCTGTTCTGTGTGCCATGACAATGATGTGCCCTGTCACTTAAAATAAGCAAAAGCCACTGGCACTGGGCTCTTATTGGTTCCACCATGAGGTAGACTCAGCTGCAGTGAAGTTTATTAAATTCAGGGGCAGAAGAAGTGTTAAAAAAAAAGAATACTAAATCACAAATACAAAATTAGGTAGGGTAATTATTTATGAATTATTTAGGCATGATAAAAAGAGAAACAAATATGAAGAAATGAGAAACAAATTAGGAAAACAGAGCAACAAGTATTATAAATTATATTTAAAACGAAAGGTCAAATTTTCCAATCAAAAGTTATCAAATACCACAAATATTACAAAATGCTGAACAATAGCATAAGTATGTTCATTAACTGACTTTGAGACCTGCCTCTTTTTTCTCTCTCCACTTTTTAGGCCGCATACTCTGTGGTTGCCCTGATCCACTGGGATGTGTGATATGTAACTGTTATCTCAAACACTGTATTCACTGATGTAATGTTCATGTGAGGAGCAGTCCCGTCACTGGAACTCTGGATTCTCCAGCCCATTTCAACATGCCAGCTGGATTTTGCCTGCCATTTTTCATCATCGTGAGATACCACGGTAACAAACAGAGCCATCTCCATGTGTTGGGTTGTATAAGACATCATCCACTCATGAGTTTGTAGAACTTGTTGTTTGACCTCTTAAAACACAGGAATTCTGATCAATTCTATTTTACATGATTTGCCTAAAAAGCCAGGTGTGTTTTGTGTTGCAAACGTTTCATGCTTTCAGGTTTTTCCTGGAAGAGCAATTCTCTTTGGACTTGGATTATAACTGAATATTCTGCTTATACTTTTACCCCTTTGAGCTTTTGGCTTTATACCTGTTCAACCTTGTTCTTCCTTCATTATATACACGTTTGAGGTGTTAGATTAAGTCTTCTCAGAGTTCCTTAATGAGGTAGTACAGCTGTGGTGGCTTAAACAATAGAAATTTATTTTCTTGCAGTGCTGGAGGCTGTGGATCCAAGATGAAGCTCATGGCAGATGTCGCTTCTCCTGAGGCCTCTCCTTGGCTTGCAGGTGGCCTGTCTCTGTCTGTGTCCTCACATGACCTTTTTCCCTGTGCATGTGCATCCTTGTGCCTCTTCCTCTTCAAGGACCCTACTTCTATTGGATTAAGTTTCTGTCCTTATGGTTTTACTTAACCTCAATGACCTCTGCCATGGCTTGGCTGTGGTTTGAAAAAGTCATGTGCTAGAAGTGGGGTCTCCAATGAGGTAGTGTTGGGAGGTGCTGGAACCCTTAAGGGGTGGGGCTGGTGCAAGGTAATTAGGTATTTGGGGTGCATTACCCTCCAAATGGATTAATGTAATTCTGGAGAGCCCAGTTAATTTCCCTGAGAATGAGTTGCTATGACAGAGCAACTCTGGCCTTAATTATGAACCACCCAGCTTCCTGGCTTGAATTGTGATTTCCTCTGACATATACACCTACTATGATGTTGTTTGCCATGTTGTGATGTAGCTAGAGCCCTCACCAGAACCAAGCAGATGCTGACACCATGCCCTTGCATCTCCAGAACTGTGAGCTAAACAAAGTCCTTTTGAAATAAAGCATCCAGCTTCAGGTGTTTTGTTATGGTTACAGAAAACAGATTGAGACATCTCTTAAAGGCCCCACCTACCATACAGTCACCCTGGGGGATGAGGCTTCAACACAAAACTTTCAGAAGAACACGATTCAGTCTATAGCAGGGACACAGATACAAGTGGGGTGGAGTCTGTCCTCTGACCCTGTACCTTTGTGCTATGCTTCTGCATGAAATGGCAGAGTGGGTGGCAGGGAAACCCAGGAAGCATGCCTATCCTGAGTTGGCTAGCAAAAATTTAGTCATGGAAATGAGTGTGAGCTGCATAACCTCCTCAGCCTCAACTGACAAAGCACACCACCTGTTCCTCCTGTTCAACTTCTTCAGTCCCTGAAATGCCTGTAGTCCTCCCACCACTGAAAAGAAATGGGACGGGGAAAAACTGGAGTAAAAGGAAAGATAAAGTTCTTCACTAATATTGGGTAAATATCTTACTTTTACAGATATTACTCATGCCAACATACTACAGAGGGTATCCTAGGGCCTCGGCAAGATCTTGTGCAAGTTTAAATGAAGCCCTGAAGCTTGAAGTTTATTAGCCGTATGGTAAATTCAGATCTGAGAACTAACTTACTTTTCATGCCAACTTTGGGAATGGTGCAGAGAATATCTGGTTCACCATTCTCCAACCCCTTCCTGCAACCATTGAGTGTCTAGGGATTAAGAAGTATTCTACTTAGACCACAGGGTTTTACTCTAATTGCTAACATCTCCCCTAGAGATTTTTTTAAAATTACACTTTTTATCTTGAGATCACTAGAGTTTCACAAGCATTGTAAGATATACTACCACAGAAGCATCCATGAACCTTTTACTTGGTTTCCTTCAGTGGTGGCATTTTGCAAAACTAAGGTATGACACCTTAGGCAGGATATGGACCCTGAGAATTCCCATAAGCATGAGGATCCCTCATGATTTCTTTTTCAGAAAGGGTGATTGGAAAGCATGGTGCATGATTAAAATTTTAAAACCTCATTACGATAAAGGACATATTGTCAAGAAAGATGGGATAAGTGTGTTTGAAGCAAGGGATGGATATTTTGTGGAGTGTTAAGGGCATTATGTCTTTTGCTGAAATACATTGGTTTAAACATTTACCATTGTTTTTATCATGCCATTTCGATCAAATGTTAACAGCAATTTCTGTCAAATAAAAACAGTATGGTGAGTCCTCATTCATCTTATTCACTGGATCTGGCACCATGTGACTTCTGGCTCTTCCCCCCAAATGACAGGGGGAAGAGTAACATTTCGGTAAAAGGTAAACATAAATCAGTTTAGGACATCGAGGCAGCTGAGACAAACAGCTAAACACACTTATAAAAGAGGACTTCCAGAGCTGCTTCAGAGAGTGGCAACAATAAGTATGTTAAAACAAGGCGAATTATTTTGAAGGGGATTAGAGGCAATGTGTTCTTTACTGCAATAAAGTTTTAAAAATTTAAACATTTACTAGAATTCTCGATTATACTATTTCTTGACCCCTGGGAACCCAGAATCTGTTCTTCATTCCTAAATTTTTGCCATTTTGAGGATGTTACATACACAAAACCACATAGTCTGTAATAGTTTGAGGTGGTTTTTCACTTAGAGTAATTCTCTGGAGAGTCAGTCAAGATGTCCCCTTTCCAACTCTTCTTCTATTTGTTTTCTGCATGGCATTCAGGGAAGAATTGGAAATCAGAGTGGAGTATCGCTCAGTCTCCTTGGAAGCAGAAGTTCAATTCCCAGGACCTAGCACTGGTGATTGTCATGTTGCTCACACACAGGCAATGACAGTGACATAGGGCAGCTCCCTAGCCACAAGCAAAGTCAGAGTGGGCAAGATGTGAAAAAATGTAGGTCCTAGAATGAGATGCCATATATCACATCGAGTGTGGTGAGGTTTCTTTCTTAAGTTATGGACCGTACAGCAGTGTTGCTATGGTCTGAATATTGGTATTTTCTCAAGAGTCATCTATTAGAACCTCATACCCACTGTGATGATATTAAGAGGTGAAGCCTCTGGAAAATGATCAAGTCACTGAGGAACTCTCAACCTTCTACAAAAAGCTCCAGAGAGCTCCCTGGCCTCCTTCTGCCGCATGAAGATGCTCGGAAGGTGCCATCTCTGATCCAGAAACTGGATCTGCTGGCATCTTGATCTTGGACTTCTCAGCCTCCAGAATTGTACGTAATAAATTCCAGCTGTTTATAAGCTACTTATTCTGAGATATTTTCTTATAGCAGCTGCAATAGATTATAATAAATTGTAACCATTATTGTGATTGGTAACGACTACATTAAGAAAGGTCCATCAGGTTAGTAAAGCACAGTTCTGTGTGTGTGTGGGGTGTCAGAGATGACTGCCCTGTAGGCCAGCAAACTGAGGGAGGCGACCCATCCTGATTGTAGGTGGCACTGCCAATAGGCTTGCAGCCTGGATGGAATGAAAAGGCAGAAGGAGGAAGTCCGCCGGTATTTGAAAAGTTCCACTCTGCTCGAATGAGTGCATCTTTTGCTTCGACCATCACCAGTGGACATGAGATTCCTGCTTCTTCAGGCTTTCAACTCAGACTCTCACCAGTGACTCTCCAGGGAACTTCCAGGCTTTTGGTCTTAGACTTGTGCTGGCTGCATCAATCCCTCTTGTTCTATGGCTTCGTGCTTCTCACGTTGAGCAGCTCCTGGATCCCCTGATCTCCAGCATGCAGACAGCCATGGTGGGGTCTCCCACTTCTGATCCTGTAAGCCTTCCTAATAAAAGCCCTTGCCTGATTTTATCTATCTATCTGTCTGTCTGTCTGTCTGTCTGTCTGTCTGTCTGTCTGTCTATCTATCTATCTATCTATCTATCTAATGTATTTATTACAATTTAGATCTGGGGTGTTCCCCCAAAGCCTCATGTGTTTGGGAGGTGATTGGATCATAGAGTGCTATAGCTGAAAGTGATGTTAGGAACTGGGACCTGGTCAGAGGGGAAGGCCGTGTCTCCCTCCCCAGCTCCTCCCCTCCGTCTCTGCTTCCTGTCCACCATAACGTAAGCAGCTTTCCTCTGCAGCAGTCCCTTCCATCTTGCCACTCCTGCTGTTAAGCCTGCCAACCTGTGGAGAGCGGTGTTAGCTGTGGAGAGCGGTGTTAGCCATAGAGGATCCATGTTTAATCTTACCCTCCATAATATAGAGCAAGGAGACTATGTTATGAGGAACCACGTACTTGCCGAATTAGATTGCCCTGGAACGTGATGAACGTTCTGTAAGCCCGAGAAACAAGGAAGCCCATGAGGGTGGGGAATTCCCAAAGAACTGGTAAACAACAAAGCAGGTGTTTTGGATAAAGGTCATGGTTAATGACCTAACTCACTGAGTGTATAAAAGAGAGGTGAAAATAAACTTGCTTGTTCGGTCTTAGGAGCCCGGATGACTCTGTCTTTTTCTTTTGAAGTGTGTTTTTTCTTTCATCCTCACCCCTCCTCTCAGGTACTGTTCGACTAGTGACGGCGGGTCCCGTCACCAACCACAAACTGAGACTTCTGTAACTGTGAGCCAAAATAAACCTCTCTTCCTTTCAGTTGTGGGTGTTAGGTGTTGTGTCTCAGCAACAAGATAAACAACCAGGAGAAATACATAAATATATATTAATATATTCTACTGCTTCTGTTTCTAACCAATATAAAGGTACTCTTTCATTTAGTCATTATTTCTCATTTGATTTCTGATCTCTCCACATCTGTCCCAAGACAGAAGATATTAAACCACAAAGATATTAGGCTTTGCTAGTGTTTAACAGACTGACTGAGCAGATGGGATATTTCTAGTCCTGGAATTAGTATCGGAGGGAGGGAGGGAGAAGGAATCTGGCTGGGGCAGTGTGAGAGCTCCTGCTGTGAGGCTTACCTCAGATAGCCGGGTGAACCACACAGGTCTCAGGAGCCAGGATGGCCCTTCAGAGGTGCCCAGGGCTGGTCAGTGGCCGGGCCTGCACACTCCTGTGTGGATGCATACCTGTGCGTGCCTGGTTTGAGGAGGGATGTCCTCAAAAGTCCCGGAGGGACTGGTAACCAGAGGCTCTCTGCCTTTAGTGACCCAAACAGCCCATCCACCTGTCTTCCTGCAAGGGGGGCCCTGGGCAGAACCTGGCACTGCGTGCATAGAGTGCCACTAAATAGACACACATTGAAGAGACAGTCTCAGAAGTGTTTTCCTGTTAGACGTATGTGAGCAAAAATATTGCTCAGCAGTTCTCCTAGATGGCTGTGACTCTTTCCCGGAGATTAATGCAGCTATCTCAGTTAATAAGGAGTCATAGTTCTGATGTGTAGACGTGCATTTCTTTTTAACCTCTAAGGTTGCTTTCCATCCCCAAAGGGATGACATAATTATTTGGGGTTTTAAATTAATTTTCCATTTCTTCAAATAAAATATCAAAAGGTCTTGTTTTCTTTAAGCCCCTCTAGATCCCACTTATAAATCTTAATGTTCCTTTTACAAACCCAGTGAATTTTAATAATCCAGTTCAAGGGTGTTTTTATTAGTGTTCTAGTTGAACAGACAAAACTACCTCAAATAATCAGCCACATTTACAACTTGGTTAATTAAATTCCTTTAAACATTTTTACTGCATGTATAAATATATTTGATTTTTCCTCTGTAGTTCACGTAATAAATTACACTTATGAATATAGTAAATCCCAAGTTCTCTTAAGCCTCTCAGTGCTATTTACAAACCTAGCCAAATTTTCTTAAACTGTTCAGCTTAAAATCTCAAGTCAAAAATAAATCACTCATTTTCATGGAATGACAAAGTTAATCTGTTGGATTTGTAGGTCAGATCCTCTCCAAAGGCCGCAAATCTCCACCCTGGACAAAAGCAGGGATAACAGGGCAGCACCCAAGTTTGTGTGTCCATCTTGCTGCTGTGAACTTCCCCGTGTGCTAGAAACCCTCAGGTCCTTTTAGGTGGGCTACAAGGCCTCTGTTGGGCTGCAGGGAAAGTTGATCATAACCAGATTCTACCCTCCATGAGGACACCTGATGGACCACCCTTTATTACCATCCTGGGAACTCAGTGAACTCCCTCTTCTCTGTTTTTAAAAAATTGACTACATACAACAACCAATAGCAATAGTATATATTTATTGGGCATATGTTTTGAAGTAGGTATGCATTGTGGCATGGCTGAAGAGAACTGGTTGACACACTCAGACCTCAGGTCCTTGCCTTTGTTTGGGCCACTTTGCCCGGCAGTGCCACCTGAGGAGGTGGGCCAGCCTCCTCCCGGCTCCAGGGTCAGACACGGGCTCTCACACACTGAATATTGAGTGGCATCTTTCCTGGGCTCCTCTTCTATCCTGTTTGTGGAGCGTGGGGATTATTACTGAAACATATTTCTCAATCACATAACTTGAGTGCCACTGAATATAACAACAGAAACCTTTTCATTGGTTTATTATTTCTTTTAAATTAACACAATTATACCTATTTCTAAGGTACAGCATGATTTTGAATACATGTATGCAGTATGTATGAGCAAATCAGGATAATTATCATTTGTATCTCCTTACAATTTCTTTACATTGGAGGCTTGAAGCTCTCTTCTAGTTCTTCATTAAATGTATAGTATGTTGCTACAGTCACCGGAGGTGCTGAACACTAGAATTCGCTCCTCTTATCTGTCTTGGTACCCGCTATCTACCCTCCCTCTGCGGAAATTTTTATCTTATCCTCACTACATTAATTACTTTGGTGTCAACTGAGTTGTGTGAGACCTAAGATTGGCCGAGCTCCTTCCCTGCTTGGGGAGATGTTTCCTTTCTTTAGTGCTCCAGTTGTTTTCCTTAGCAGATATTTCTTTTCTTTCATTTGAATCTGTGGAGAGTCCCACCACAGGGCCTCGAGCAAACCTCTTTTGAGAATTCTCTTTTGTTTTTGCTGCTTTATTCTTTAATATCGATCCACATAGAAGGACATACACAGTATACACCTGTGTTGTGAAACATAATAATACTATGAACACAGGAGACACTGGAATATCTAGGAGAATCAAAGGAAGGTGGAGCCATGGAGCTTTAAGGGGAGCAGGACATGCAGTTCTGGGGATCCTGAGCTCGGTTGGTCATGCACCGAACTCTGTGGTTAGGATGTGGTGAACCCTGTGGTTGGGAGCCCCAGGAGGGGAGGTGTGGTTCCCACCAAGAATGAAGTGTGGAAGGAAAAGCAGACAGACTGTTGCTCACACTCTCCAAGCCACGATGTGTGAGTGCAGTCTCTCCTGACTCCAGACTCCATTGCTGCCTCTGCACTGGAAGTTGTGGACCACAGTATCCTATTCTCTGTCTGGTCTTGTTCTTTGTGTAGAAAATCCTTTGATGCTGTTTTAATATTATTTCAGCCTCCCTGTCATTCCAGTATTGATAGAGATGTTCTCTGGTCATTGGATGCAACTTTTGAGAAAGACTTAAGTTCAGTGGTTGAATCATATTTGCCTGAGGTATTTCTGTGGTAAGGATTTCTGTGGTGATAGGATTTGTGGGTGGGAGTTCGAGGAGGGAGGAAGAAAGAAGGTGAAAGAAGGCCAAAGTAGCAACTTTCTCAAGGAACACGAGCAGGGGAAAATCAGGGGTAAAAGAGAGACAACAAGTAGCCTTTGTATCTAACAGGTTGGGATGTCCAGGAGGTCACCATGGATGTGGGCTGGATGCTCATCTTCCATTCCACATCAGTGGCCATTTTCTGCCTTTTCTCTCACTCCTGAAGGTGTGGTTCCCCATCTGTCTCATCTTTGTCTGCTCGCCTTTCTGTGTACCTTGACAAAAAGTAAGGGATGATAAAAAAAATCAATGAATGCTTAAAAACATTTCTGTTTGCAGTAAAAGACACATACCCATTCATGTCCCTCAAAATATTCACTCTTGCAGTTGGGAACTCTTCTTCTATGAGTGGAAGTCACAGTGAATGAGGCTGTCAAATGCCATTCAAATTGAAGGCAAGGTTATAAAAACATGACGGTGTGTCCTCATCTACCTTATTCACTGAATCTGACACTATGTAACTTCTGGCTGTTTCCCAAAATCAAAGTAACTATGTAAGGTAAACATTTTGAATCAATTCAGGACATCAAGGCAGCCACAACATCACAACTAAAGACACTCAGACAAGGAGAGATTCAGAAATGTTTCAGAAAGTGGCAAGAATGATGGGCCAAGTGCGTTAGAAGGAGGGGAAGCATTTTGACATTCACCTTCAAGACTGTGTTCCAGAAGTGACTGTATCAGGCTGCCTGTAATGTTAAAATTCTAGGAGGCTGAGGCAGAAGGATTGCATCTTTGAGTGCAGCTTGGGCAATTTAGTAACTTAGCAAGAACTTGTCTTAAAATAAAAAATACAGAGAGGAGGCTAGGGATGTAGCTCAGTGTGAACTTGAGGGGGGCGGACCTAGGGTTACAGAACACACTTTATTGGAGAGTTACTGACAGAAGTGCAGTTCTGGACAGCAACAAGACCACGTGGATCCTGTGATTTGGGCCAGAGTAGGGTCATATAGATGGGAAAGGCAAGAGTCCCTTCATCTAAGCTACAATGTATTGGTTTATCTCAGGCTCATATGGAAGAATTAGGCACATTCCTGGTGCCAGAAACCAGCTGTGAAGCTTGCAATACCACTCTAAGTTTTTTTGTTTATTTACAATATTCTGGGCAAATACATGTGGAAAAAGAATGAGGATTCCCCAGGGGTAATCACGACTGCTACAACTCCAGATGGCTGCATTCACATCAAGCTGAATCCACACAGACAGGAATTCTTTTTTTTTTTTTTTTGCTTAAATTCTTTTATTGGTACATTTTAGGTATACAATACATTTCCATTTATCATTGGGAACTTGTACCTGTATGTGATGTATCTTGGTTCTTATTTTTTCCCTATTCCCTGTCCCCCCTTCCCTCCCTCCACCCTTCCCTATTTACAAAGACATGGTTTCCATTTTTTCCTTTTCTCATAATTTTTCCTTTCCCTTCTTTCTTTTCCCCCTTGCCTCCCACTTCCCCTACCTCTTTGGACCTTTGCTTCATATTTCAAATTATCAGTTATTCATTTTAATCCTTATTTACACTTTCAGTTTCTCATACCAGAGAAACTATTTGGTATTTACACACGTGTATCCTATTTATTTCACTTAAGAGTACAGTCTCCATATGCATCCATTTAGCTATAAATGTCTCTAGTTTCTCATTCTTTCTGGCTGAGTAGTACTCCATTTTATAAAAAAACCACATCTTCCTTATCCAGTTTCCAGTTCATGGACACTTGGGCTGTTTCCAAGCTTTAGTTATTACAAACTGTGCTGCTATAAACATGGATGCACATATATCGCTGTGGTATGATTATTTTAATTCTTTGGGGAAGATATCCAGCAGGGGAAAAGCTGGGTCAAATGGGACTTCCAGTCCTAGTTCTCTGAGGTATCTCCATACTGATTTCCACAGTGGTTGCACCAGTCTATGCCCCCACCATCAGTGGAGCAGTGTTCCTATTTCCCCACAGCCCCACCAGCATTTGTTATTGGTTGATTTCTTGATAGCAGCCACTCTTTCTGGGGAGAGGTGAAATCTCAGCATTGTTTTCATCTGCATCTCTCGAATGACCAGTGATGTTGAACATTTTTTCATATGTTTATTTGCTGCTTTTACTTCTTTATCTGAGAAATGTGTGTTCATTTTGGATGCTCATTTTTGAATTGGGTCTTTAAATTTGGAGGGTGTGATTTTTTTTCAGTTCTTTATATATTCCAGATAGTAGTCCTTTCTCTGAGGGACAGCTGGTAAAATTTATTTCCCACATTGTAGGTTGTCTCTTAGCTCTGTTGGTGGTTTCTCTTGCTGTGCAGAATCTTTTTACTAAGGTGAGATCCAGGTGCCACAGCTCCCAGTGCAGAGTAGGAGGCTTCCAGGCCAACCTACTACCACTCCCAGCACAGAGGAGGTGAGCCACATGGGTGCTAGTAGCCCTCATCCACTGTCAAAATGAGAAGACATGTAAACCAGCCTCAGAATGAGACTTCCAGATCACCTACAGCAATCCCAAAGGGAAATGAGATGGAATACTCTGATACTTAACCAGCTGGACTCCCTGAACTAGCAACAAAAGAGGATCTAGAAAAAATGAAATCAGAAATAATTCCTCACATAACAGCAGAGATTGTGCCCATAGTGCAAGACATGATTAATAAATCTAAAGAGGACACAGAAAATAAAAAGAGGATCTGACGAACATGATGGAATCCCAACATAAGAAACAAATGAAATCCATAAAACAGATGCAAACAGATTTCCAGATGAAAAACTCCATTGAAAGTCTATGCAGCAGAATGAGCCAATGTGAAGACAGAATTTCAGATACAGAAGATAGGATTGCAATTAGTGACCAGGAAAAGAAAAATTACTTTAAAATTTTAAGGGACCACCAGAAATCAATCCAGCAGCTGCTAGATAATGCAAAGAAGAATAACATAAGACTGATTGGAGTCAATGAAGAAATAGGAAAGAGTGCAGATGACATAAAAAAACTCTTCACATAATTGATGGCAGAAAACTTCCCAAGCAGGGGAGAAGAACATGACATACAGATAAGTGAGGCTTATAGGACTCCAACTAGTCTTGATCAAAACAAATCTACACATAGGTATATAATTGTTAAGATTCCAGAAACCCAACAGAAGAACAAAGTTCTACAAGCAATTAGAGAAAAGAAAGAAATCACATACAAAGGAAAGCCCATCAGAATCACAGAAGACTTCTCAATGCAAACCCTCAAGGCAAGAAGATCTTGGAGTGATGTATTCCAAGCCCTAAAGGAAAACAGCCTCCAACTCAGATCAATGTACCCTGCAAAACTATCTTTCAAAATTGATGGTGAAATAAGACACTTTCATGACAAAGAGCACCTTAGGAACTTAATGAATACCAAACAGCACTCCAAAAAATTTTAGACAAAATCCTAGGAAAATACAATGAGGATCACAACCTCAGGAAGCCCAGTAGAATGAATCCATCGAGTACAAAAAGAAATTATAAACAAAGAGGGAGAATGAAACAAAAATAAAAAGTCATGACAATGATAAGTCAATATGTATCATCAATGTTAATGGTCTTAACTCACCAATCAAAAGAAATAGACTGGCAGAATGTGTCAAGCAAGATCCAACAATATGCTGCATACAAAAAAATACACTTAATTCAAAAGGAAACTCATAGACTGAAAGTTAAAGGGTGGAAAACAATACTCCATGAGACAGGAACCCTTAAAAAAGCAGGAATAGCTATCCTCTTTGCAGATCAAGTGGATTTCAAATCAACACTGATTAAGAGAGACAAAGAAGGACACTACATCTTCGTAAAGGGAACAATCCAAGAGGAAGAGATGACAATCATAAACATCTATGCACCAAACACTAATGCACCCAACTATATAAAACAAATACTAATGAACATGAAAAATCATACAAGCACTAACACAATAGTAGTGGGGGACCTCAATACCCCACTGTCACAGATAGATAGATCAACTAGACAAAAAACAAAGAACAAGATACTGGAACTCAATCAAACTCTTGAACAAATGAACTTAACAGATGTTAACAGTGTATTCCACCCTACAAAATCAGAATACACATTCTTTTCAGCTGCACATGAGTCGTTCTCTAAAATAGACCAAATACTCACTCATAGAACATATTTAGGTAAGTGCAAAGGAAAATTGAAGTTATTCTCTGTATATTATCAGACCATAGTGCAATGAAATTGAAGATCAATAGCAAAAGAAACTGCAAAAATTTCATAAACACATGGAACTTGAACAACACACTTCTGAATAACCAATGGGTCACAGAGGAAATTAAAGAAGAAATCAGACAATTCCTTCAATTAAATGACA
>NW_004624751.1:7375820-7396920 GCF_000247695.1 Heterocephalus glaber | reverse complement strand
TTGTCTTTTTCTAGGATATTGTTTAGAATTGCTTGGAGTGCTGGTTTGGTGTTCATGAAATTTCTCAGGTATTCTTTGTTGTGGAAGTATCTAATTTCCCCATCAATTTTGAAAGATAATTTTGCAGGATACAACAGTCTAGGTTGGAAGTCACTTTCTTTTAGGGCTTGAAATACTTCACTCTAGGCTCTCCTTGTCTTGAGGGTTTGTGTTGAGAAGTCTGTGATTCTGATGGGCTTTCCTTTGTAGGTGCTTTGTTTCTTTTCTCTAACCACTTGTAGGATTTTGTTCTTCTGTTGGGTTTCTCGGATGGTGGCTATTATATGTCTAGATGTAGATATTTTTTGATCATGGCTAGTTGGAGTTCTATACACCTCACTTATCTGTATGTCCAATTCTCTACCTCTGTCTGGGAAGTTTTCTACTATTACTTCTGTGAGCAGTTTTTTTTAATGTCAATTGTACTTTCTCCTGGTTTTTCATGGACTCCTACCAGTCTTATGTCATTCTTTGCATCATGTAGCAGCAGCTGCATTGATTTCTCATGGTCCCTTACTATTTTTAACAAATCTCTGTTTTCGTGATCACTAACCACAATCCTGTCTTCTATATCTGATATTCTATCTTCACAGTCCCTTAATCTGCTGTGAATACTTCCAATGGAGTTTTTAATCCCCTGGATATCTGTTTCAGTCTGCTTCATGGATTCCATTTCTTTCTTATCCTGGGCATTCATGGCTTCCAGCATGGTTCTGAGCTCATCTACTTTTTAAAAAATCTGTTTCTGTTCTAGAGCCTCTAATCATGTCTTTTAGTCTGCTCACCATCTCTGTAGTTATCTGGGCAATTATTTCTGTTTTGAATTTTTCTAGAGCCTCATTCATCTGTTTTGTTACTTCCTGTACTATCAGTTCAGGGTGTCCAGGTGGTTGATTGTCAGAGTTTTCCACCTCATTTCCCCCACAATTTGCCTTTGGTGGGGTGGAAATCTGAGTTTGTGCCTTGCTTAAATGTCTTCTCATTTTTGTTTTTGGTACTGTCCTTGATTTAATTCTTGGGTTGATACTTCGAAATTGCTTATTGTAAGTATCTTTGTTGCTTGTATTTAGAACCCTTATGGAATGATTTCTTCTCAGAGTTGTCTTCCAGAAATAGCTGGTCTTTGGTTTTTCAGTCTCTAATGACTGTGAGGGTATCTCATTTTCATTATACCAGGAAGGACAACTGATTAGATCAATCACAACACCATAGCCCAAGTGATACAATCAGCAACACCCTAGAATCAAGTACATCTTAGAGAATGACAATTTGTGAAAGTTATTAATCTATCACCTTTAACTGGGTGAATTAAATCATAATCAAGGACCAGCCCAACGTATGTTTATAGTGAATAATCTCTTCAATATAGCAACTTTACCCTTTGGGATGGGGAGTTAGAAGGAGTTGGCAAGAGAGGGATAGGAAAGTAGAATGATAGGGGGAAGGTTAGCAGTGAGTCCAGAGGACACAGAAAGATCCCGCAAACTCTAGGAAACTGTTGAAGACAAGAGGAAAAGACAGAATGAAAGAACAAAGCTGAGAACTGAACAACCTAATAGCAATAGGGAGGCTAGAAACTGTATTTACTTTCCTTTAAAACTAATGACAATTGAGAGAAGACAAAAGAGAAGAAAAGAAAAATAAAGAAGAAATCTGAATTAGGGCCAGAAGATGAACAAAAAGGGAGATGAAGAACAATGTGGTACAGTGAGAAAATTAGTGATAGATAGAGAGAGAAGAATAGAGAAAAGTGAAAAAAAGAAGAGAAAAATAAAAATTTGAAGAGTAGAAAAAAGAAATTAAAAATTAAAAATAGCAAAAATTTATTTTTTTGAAAATGACACATAAAAAATAAAAATGACAGCCCTCCTTCAGGGTATGTCTCTGCTGTCACAATAGACAAAGTGGGCTGCAGTGTGCAGATATAAGTCAATGAGTCTCAGTGAGCCTGTAGCAGACCCATGATATTCAGGCAGATTTCTGGCTGCAAGTCTGAAGTTGAGCTCCCTGTTCTCCTGCAGGATTGAACTCTGCAAGGTTCTACTGCAGGTTCCAGCTGCCCTTCCCCTGAAGAGAGTCCAGGTTCTAATGGGAGGTGGTGATCCCTCTAACTTACCAAGTACATTGGTCTGGTGTGCCTTTATTGCAGAGATTCTCTTCACTTTTCCAGTGGGCTTCAGTTTTCATCAAGTAGTCTGAGAGAGCCCCTCTTTCTGTTGTTCACTTCTGCTCTGTCTTCTGGAGCTCAGGACAAGGGCCTTTATGACCTCCTGTGCCTCTGTAGTGTGGAACCAAGTAGTGGTACAGTGAGGAGGCCAGAGGTGGCAGGGGCTAAGCTGGTTGTTTGAGGGCAGGCACCGGGATGGAGCCAGGAATTCTTATTCTCTGTATTTTGGACCCTTTTGGTCATCTAATGAGTTCCATGGACCCTTTCTCTAAACAATGTTTTTAAATGCATCAAATAACATATATAGGATTACTAAGGAAATTGATAATGTGGAAATATGATTAATGAATATACACTACATATAATTATATAATTATGTTAAAGTATGACTTACAAATATATACCGCATATGATATATATATGACATGTATATCTTAAAGTGGAACCTTGTTACATACGGGTTTCCGTTTACCATGAGAAGGAGCCGTCTCTCCTAGCAGACCTAACAGCCCTGAATTGTGAAATAGTGGCAAGACTAAGGATGTTGAGATAGCTGCACAACCTAGAAGTTATATGAAAATATCCATGATTTCTCTTGGCGATAAAGTCTCTGAGACTGCTGTAGTTTGCCGCCTACATTTGATTTGAAGGAAATGCTAAATTTCAGTTAAGGTTGGTGAAAATAAAGATGTAATTTCTTCCACCATCTAAGTTTATGGGTCTCATGAATTCACACCACCCAAATAATGTCTATGCTTCTATGACCCAGAGGCAGATGCATGATGATATGCAGGCTGTGTGGCTTGCTAGAGGCAGGAAATGGAGAATTACCAGGCACAAGGCCCCAGTTTTCCTTATCTGTCAGTGAGAAGGTTTCCTAGAGAGTCTGAAAATTAGGAAATTCCTCTCAAAGGGGAAAGATGTTCTTAACAGAGGCATCTTTTGTGAAACAAGGGATCCGGAAGCAGCGTGATGTTGCATTTTTATGCCCAGGACACAGGCCAGGTTGGCATGGCTCACTTTGGTGTGGATTTCTTTCAGAGACTCTTTGGTTTCTCATAGCAGAGAATTTCCAGGGACAGGGAGAGGAATTAACCAGGCTGAAGGGCTGCTTTCCCACCCACAATGCAATGGGCCAGTGGGCCGATTTAATGTGGCTCCCAGTGGCACAATTAAGATTTACATGTATAATCATCCCAGTGGTAGGAATGCTGTTATCATTTATCATTTGCATATAGAAAGGCTCTTCATGAATTCTGTGGGTTCTCACAATTCAACCCTATGCTTGAAAAGGTGAACAGATTTTAGATTTAATTAGAGAGTACTAGAAAGGTAAATTTATAGGGTATAAAACATCAGTAGTAGATCATGTGTCAAAGTGAACAGAAAAAACATAGGACATTTGTTTTCTAAGATAGGCAAATACGATGTCGCCTCAGTAATCCCTCAGGTTTTAGTAGAAGCAGAGAGCATGTTCTAGGATGTTTGCGTGAGCCATCATTTCTAGAATAATTTTATGGCTATCACAAGACAAGATCAGTAGAAGCAGCTGGTGGCCCCAGACTCCTGAGGGGCTGTAGAATTAATGCCAAGACCTGTGAGTCTCTATCTGCATATATTCTGCATTTTTTCAATCATGTAGGAGTTCTCAATTTCTTGGTATTCAAAAAGGGTCCTTGAAAATATTAGGAACCATTGCTGTAAAGGATGTGCGATTACTTCCATACAAATGTGATTTCAAATTTATTCTCAGAACATTTCAAGAAATATCAACCCGATCAGTGACTTCATAACACATTTCAGAGGTATGGCTTTTATGACACAGATGCTCAGCCTCATATGAACAGCTTTATTCTCTCATCTCTTTCACTTCCTTGCTAATAAGTCGTTATAGAAAGACCAGAGCCTCAGGTTTTAAGCTCTATTTCAATATTATACGAAATCTTCCATTCATAGATAAACTTGAGTTTGTGGCTGGAAACTGGCTATAAACGTTTTAGGCTGCAGTAGTTTCTAGGGAAAAGTGGTATGTTGAAATTTGATCTCAAGTTAGATAACACAAGGGAAGAAATTTAATGGAGGCTTTTTGCTCATCTTTGGAAAGTATGAGATGATGGGGAAACTTATTGGGAGAAGTGGTCAACCTGGAATGTGTTTTTAAGAAGTGATTAATTTACATGTGTGCACTTATGTTTATAGACACACATACCCATGATTCATTTACATATATACACAAACACATTTTTCGTCTTTGAACCAGATAGTACATATCTTTATCTACCTGTATCTTTCTTCTTTGAACCAGTGGCATTTACAAGTCTGATAAAACTGTGGAACTTTACTAAAGAGGAAATAAAGAATATTATTTTAATTTGTATCTTTTCTTCTATGGGAGTGGCCTGCTTGTGACCACAGTGTGAAAAGCATCTAGTGGCCAGAAGGTGGAAAGAGAGAAGTGCTTCGAAGACACAGCAGTTCCCCAAACTCCAAGCTCTTCTGAAATATGGTAGCTGATCTGGGAGTTGCAAGTAAGAACTCAGAATGCTCAAAAGCAATGTTCTCCTCAAGTGTGATCAGTTTGGTTCCGGTGTTAGAGCTCAGCTTGATAAAGTGTTAGATCAATAAGGAGAGAATACAGGCCAGTTAGTGCTTCATCTTCCACACAGTTGTCTTTCCCAGGTACACGATGTAAACACAGAGATCTCCAGCTTGGGACCCCTCATACTGAGTGTGCTTGTAGCTAAATGTGCCCTTGCCCTGGGCACTTCTGTGATTCTACTGATGAGTAGGAGCTTTGTAAGATTTCAGCAAGAAAAGACTCTACCACTGGGTATCAAGAGCTATAAATGTGAGCGTTAAAACAACCTGGTAGAAGTAGGGCAGGATTTACCTCCTGGAGAGAGGATCGGAGTGTTCAGAGGTACCCAGGAGGCAAGCTCATGTGGAATAAAAATTGGTTTCAGAATTGGGTTCCAGGAGGACTCATCCTGCAGCCTTGCTATTCTGTTGGCTTCTGCAACTTCTAAACAGAACCAGAAACCTAGCAGCTCATGCATGGCCACTGTGGGACTGAGGTTGGCTTTGAGAGCTTGTGGTGGTGGTGGGGTCACCAGAGAAAAGCAGCTGTCCCTCATTTCCCAGGCAGAGGACAGTGTTTCAGAACACAGAAGGTTTATGTGAGTATTTTATTCTAGCTATTTTCATAAGAAGCCAGAGAGGGAAAGTGTGTTTGTCTCCATTGCTGGTGACTCTTTTGCAGCAGGACTTCTCACTCCAGCACTCCTGGGATTTGGGGAAGGGCTGTTCTTTGCCGATGGAGGCCATCCTGTGTGGGGTAGGATTGGTAGGCATGGGTAGGATGTTTGGCAGCATCCCTGGCTTCCACTAGATGCCAGCTGGGTCCCTCATCTTGTATCAACTAAAAATGTCTCCATCACTGTGGAAACTGTGGGGTTGGCAAAGGCTCCCTGGCTAGGAAGCCCTGATCTCTGGTGCCCGCCATGTCTTGGGCCCCATGGCTGCAGCCTGACATCCCTTCTCAGGGCTTCCCACACTGCAGACCAATCCCAGAGACCATTCACGTGCTGGGCCCCAGCCTGGGCAATCACAATGCAGCCGGACGTGAACAGCATGGAAGTCCTTTGTTGGTTTTGAATCTTCTTCCCCAGGGGTGAGGCATGGGGTGAGGGGAATCACGGTATTACAAGCTCATGGAGTATCGGTCATCATTGGTAAATTCATCTAAGTCTGGTGATTTTTGTATTAATCTTTTTTGTTAAATATCTAAGGCTCATTGTGCTGGTATTTTGTCACATTCAGGTCCTATTGTCACACAGAAGGTTACAGCTCTCTCTCTCCCTCTCTCTCTTTCTCTCTCTCTCTCTCCCTCTCTCTCTTTCTCTCTCTCTCTCTCCTCTGTCTCTTGTCTCTCTCTTCCTATTTCCCCACACAACTGAGCTTGGTCATATGGCATGAGGTGGAGAGGAGAAGTCAAGCTGGGGAGGGAATGTAATGAAGAAATCCTTGATAGCTAATTGTGATATTTAAAAATTATGGCAGGCTATTTCCTAATTTTGTTTTCATTCTTAGTTGGGTGGTTTTAAAAATAAATGTAATATACATGACATAAAGTTTACCATCTTAACCATTTTTAAGTGACCAACAAACTTCCAGGACTGTGTTCATCTTACAAAACTAAAACTCCATACCTGTGAATTCCTCATTCCTTCCATTCCCTAGCCACTGGCAACTGCCATCCTACTTTACATTTCTATGAATTTAACTACTTCGGGTACCATAAATAAGTGGAATCTTATAGCACCTTTTGTGACTATCCCATTTCACTTAGCATGGTGTCTTCTACCTTTATCCACGTTGTGGCATGGGACAGAATTCCTTTTTTCAAGCTAACTCCTATCTGTCTGTATGCAGATATCGCATTTTGTTTATCTACTCATCTGCCAATGGACAGACACTTGGGTTGTTTCCATCTCTTTTTTTGGTACCGGGGATCGAACTCAGGACCTTGAGCTTGTGAGGCAGGTGGTGGAACCACTGAGCTACGTCCCTGGCCCCAGTTTCCATCTTTTGGCACTCTGAATCATGCTGCCATGCACACAGGCATACAAATACCTCTTTAAGACCTTGCTTTCAATTTTTTTAGCATAATCTATCCAGAAACAATTGCTAGATCGTGTGGTATTTCTTTTTTAAAACTTTTTTGAGGAACAATCATACTTTCGACATAGTGGCAATGCCATTTTACATTCCCATCAACAGCCCCCAAGGGTCTGAAGTTCTCTGCAGCCTTTCTAGCTCTTGTTTTTTGTGTTTGTGCCTGAGGAATCCTGATGGGGGTGAGGTGCTGTCTTACTGTGTTTTGCATTTGCTTTTCCCTAATAATTAGTCATGCGCTTTGCATATCTTCTCATGCCGTTTGTATATCTTCATTGGAGAAAGGTCTCTTCATGTTCTTGGATCATCTTTGAACTGGGTTCTTTCTGTTGTTGATATTTCCTTTCTTATGTTGAAAATTAATAGCATCTAGTTGCTTTGGGGCAACATGTGACTCATCAGGAAGAGCTCTATTGATCCAGTTTAGCTCTAATGATGCCAAAGCTCAACAGGTCAGTAGAAATATCACTGTGACACTTTATAAACCTGACATGATACCTTTAATAACTGAGCAGACTTGCTTTTTTTTTCCAGTACTGGGGATCAAACTCAGGACCTTGTGCTCGCCAGGCACGTGAGGCACCACTGAGCTAAATCCCGGTCCCTGTACTTCCTTACTGAGACTTCTCACACTGAATTTCCTGTCTTTCAGGCCAGTCTCCTCTCCTCTCATCCTCCAGACAACTTGGCCCACAGAAGCTGGCTGGAACCAGTTCCTGGTACTTCAGTGCAGACTTTAGTTCCTCGGCATCTGAAGTCTTGAGAAAGGAGGAGCTATGAGGCTGTTAGGGTGTTTGTTTATTGCCTGTCTGTTCTTCAAGGTCCTGGAGCAGAAGGACTCATTATGCGCACTTCACAGAGGCATTTCCAATGAGGAGCAGACATGGGAACAGGTTAATTAAAAGCAGAGCTTGCTAAACAAAGGCAATTGTTTCTTTGATGATAATCACTGATTTTCTGGCAAGAGTGAAATGAGAGACCTTAATTTAGGTAGCAGCTCAACATTATGCCGCTCGATTATGCCCCTCAGAAAGAGTGAATTTGGAAGTACAGGTGAGATTCAGTCCCCAAGGAGAGTTCATTCTTGGGAAGCACCAAGCCATGGATGTCTCCTGGGGAGGAACTGTGTGGAGTGCTGGAGCTGATACTGTAGAGCAAGTGTGCACTCACTTTACACACCGTGGGCTATGGGTGCGTGGGTGGACAAAGCCTGTCTTGCTGACCTTGCATTTTCACCCCTCACAAGCACTTGACATTCAAATATTTGCTGAGAGGATGAATGAAGGAGGGAAGGAGCCAGACAAGTTTGGTTAAGGTCAAGGGTGTAAGCATTTGCCAGTTTTGTGCAAAACTCGGACACAGGCAAAGCTTGCTCTCCCTTTACGAAGCTGCCTGTACCTCGTCAGCAGGCCAGTTGTCCTGGTCATCCCAGCAGGGCTCCAGCCAGTGCCACTCCTCCATCTTACCTGCCCTGCCCTTGCTGCCTCAGGTACCCGGGGCTTGTAGAGCAGGAGTAACATGATAATGACCTCTCAGCAGCAGGAGTTCTAATGTTTAGTGCTGTCTGCTTCTGGAGAAGTCAGCCTTCCCATTACCTGGCTTTCCTGGGGTCCTCTTTCACCCCTCCAAGAAATCTGGACCCCGCAAAGTCTAGAATCAAAGAGCAATAAGTGCTAACTCTTCTGCGAACTGGAGGCTCGTTTTTTGAGTGGTTTGATTCTTTTCCCCTAAGTGAATCCAAACATTATCTTAAGTAACTGGGAAACACTGTTCTTAAAGGAGAAAATTTTCTACGATCAGTAGAACATGAGAATATCACTTGTATGAGAGAAGTACATGTAGCATGCTTCTCCACAAAAGTGGTGTTTACCTCAAGGAGGTAAAAATTCACCTGGAGGGAGTGGATAGTATAAGAATTTGTGGTTCGAATGTGCCACAGTGCACAGACAGAGCTAATCCACGCCATTCAAATTTCACCGAAAGAAGTGATGAGGGAAAGTCTAAAAAGGGCTCCATGTGCGGAGGAGAGGTGACAAAAATGGATGCAAAAGAGTGGTATGTGTCATTCCCCAAGTTTCAAGACGGGCTCACATTTAGACCTCGCAAGGAAGTTTCCCTTTCCTCTCAGATCATAATGATGTTGGTAGCCACGTTCACGGGAGATAAAACCATCATACAGATGTACTAGGAGCCTCTCACCGAAAACGTGGCGTCTCCCCTTCTTATGGCTTAGCTTCCCCACGGGGCACTAGTTAGGTATGGATTAGAGTGGGATGTGAATTAGCACAGGTGGGGCAGGCTGACACAGGTCTTTCGGAGTGTGTGGAGAAACTGGATAACACATGGGCTCTCATTCTTTACGATTGCTCCGAAGGAAATCTGACTTGGCGGTGTGTGGAACTTGGGCAGGGTTTTCTCCGGCTTTGCGCTAGGATCAAGTCATCCTGGCTCCTGCCACGTGTCCCCCTTTGAGAGTTCTCAGAGAGACAAAGACTTGTTGTGCTCTGTGCCTTCTTTTCTTTTTTCAAACTAATTTTTATTGTGTGTATTTGCAGGATGCAGCATGATGTTACAAGGTACACATTAGTAAAACAAATTAACATATTTGTCATCTCACAGTTTTCTCCATCCCATGGCAACAGCAGCTCTAATCATCTAATGAAACTCCTGACTAGAACACATTATTATTATTACCTACGGTCTTCCCTTTGCAAACTAGATACTGTATTTGGATTTGTTCACCCCACATATTTGCTACTTTGTATTCTTTGACTTTGTTTCCCCATTTTCTCTTCCCTACCGTGATGCTGGTAACCCTCTGTTTCATGCTCTATCTCTATATTTGACTTCTTAAAAAAGATTCCACATATAAGTGAGATCATGTGGCTTTTCTTTTCTGTGCTTCACTTGTTTCACCTAGCATAATGTCGGACTTTTAATGTTTTACAACATAAAACAAAACTACAATGAAACCTGAACAATATCATAACGATGATGATAATAATAAAGGCAAATGAGTGTCAAACTCTATTTAGAAAATGAACAGGGAGAGGATGACTTCCTTTCCTTCCTTTGCTTCTCATATCAAAGGAGCTAACTTTCTGGTTTCCTTTGTTAGAAGCAAAATGAGTGTTTTTATTCTTTCTGTTTGCTTTGCACTATTTGCTTAGCAACTCCTTGGTGATGATATGAAATTACTACCTGTGTCAGTCAGTAGAGTCTCAGTTGTTTTCGTCAAGGCTGCAGAAATGATCTTCTCTCCCCAAAGCCTCTGACAAGGCCGAGGAGAGCAGGTGGGGAGGTTGGAGCGCCTTCAGAGCAAGTGCTCTTATGGGGTATGATTGGCAACTATGGTGAATGTTTAAATTGAAAAAGCCACGTTGCCATGAATCTCACTCAACACACTCCCTTCCTGCTTGGAACACACATTCCGTTGTTCTTGTCACTTTCTGCAGCAGCTCTGGAATTCCTCTTCTATCAGTGTCTTTAGTTGTGGTGTGGTGGCTGCCTCAATGTCTTGAATCTCTACCTTTCATGGTCCTTTTGACTGTGAGAATAAACCAGAGGTTGCATGGTGCCACATCCGGTGAGTAAGGTTTATAAGGACACACTGTCATGTTTTTATTGAACAGAAATTGCTGTAAACCTTTTGAATTAATTCAGGATATTGACACAACCATGAGAGCACAAGTAAAGACATTCAGGAAAGAGGACTTTCAAAACGGTGTTAGAAAGTGGCAAGAATGACGGGATGAGTGTGTTCCAAGCGAGGGGGAGCATTTTCAGGAGGATGGCAGTGTTTATTACAGTAATGTTTTTAATTTAAATGTTCACCGTATTTTTGGATCACATCTTATGTACTTTCCCCAAGGCACAGGTGGGCCTTCATCATCAAGGAGACAGACTTTGTCCCAAATATTTGAGGAGTAATCAAAGAAAATTCTTAGCAGACACCAGTGCTGTTTGCACAATGATGTGCTCTATTCTCTACCATTTTAGATCAGGCTCCTAGAACAGGTAAAAGCCTTGGCAGATCTTCATAAAGATGCGGAGCTGGTTATTCGCCCAGGTCACTGTGCACTGTGTCCACAATGCTGTTTTAGCCTTCTCTGCTTAGGGTTAAAAGGAAAAGCCAAAGTCTGACACTCAGTATTGGCTTTCTGAAAGTCTATTTCCCTAGGATTGTTGGCTTCCCACAATTATCAGATGCCCGTACATTTTGTAAGGAATTCGGTGACATTAACTTCTCTGATTCCTGGTCCCAGTAACTAAGAATCAGTGCTCTATCAAAAGCTGAGGGCCTGCCAGGCTGAACCAAGGAGTTCAAAGTTTACCTTTGTCCTTCTCAGATCCATATGGTTGAGACAGTGACCCAACATGAATTTCCTGACCACACAGAAGGAGCTGTCTGGAATTAAGGAAAGGACAGGCCTCATCCTGTGAGTGGGAGTAGTGGGCACCGGAGGACTGATGGGATCGGGTCCATGCCTGGTCCACCTGGAAGCCCTTGCCATTTGCAGGGAGACCAGCACTGTTTTGGGGCGATGAGGAAACCAGTTTAAACCTCACTGGACCCCAGGCAGCCCTTCCCTGCTGCTCCACCTGAGGCACTCTGCTCCAGGGAGTTGCTGGGACACCACACAGCCCACATACAGTTTTAGTGGAACCCAAACACATTTCTGTTAAAACTGCCCTCCCTTTTAAATTCCTAATACAATACCTAGTTAGACATATGTATATGCTTGAAAATTTGATTTAATCTATATTATTTAATCCTGAAAAAGGCATCAAAGTATCTCTAAAAATAAAAAATAGATTTGCCCTATTTTGTAAACCCCTTTGAATGCACATGAAAACAGTTAATAAAAATAATGGGAATGAGAAGCTATAAGACTAAACTAAAACATGTAAATATACACACACACAGAGGAGACAAAGAATTGTGCAATAGAATAGCAAACAAATGATTTCCTTAAAGTCTCTAAAATTTGCCAAGAGTAATGGAATCTTTATGGTTTTGAAATAAATCAGGGCTCTTGGCAGAATGCTGATTTGCACAAACATGCATTTTTCCTGCTGGAACCCTAACCTGAAAAGGAATGTTGGTTTTGTTAATCAGTAAACATGTCTTTGTATATGCCATATTTGCCGTATCCTTTCTCAAATATTTGATTTTGAAAGAATCTATTTAATGGCTCTCTCACTGCAGGAGCCATGAGACTATAGTTGAAGGCTGCAGGTATTTGCTGCAGGGGCTGGGGAGACCCAGAGACTGGAATTACCTGCCAAGCTGCTGTAGCTTGGTTCTTTTCCACACCCTTGTTTGCAAACAAGCCTTGATACATAATGCATGTGTATTGACAAAGCGCTGCACGCAGAGGCTCCAAGACGGATAATAATAAACACTACTCACTTCGACTTGCTTCTCGGCTGAATTCTACAAACAAAGATCTATTTCTTAATTGAGTGCAAACCCAGCCCTTCGTCACCTTTCAGATATGGTGTTCAGGTCCTTCTGTGACTCCTGCCCGTGGAACTAGCCAAAGACCTCCACGACCTGGAGGAGAGATGGTCCGGATTGGGGACGCCCAACCCAGGAGAGAAGCTCTGGGCCTGGGGCAGTGAGGGCTCTGGACATGGGGTCGGAGGCTGGGTTCTGCTGCCTCTGATTTAGCATCTGGTTTGAGGAGAGACACTATTTCTTTGGGTCTCATTTTCTGGGACCAGAGATATTTGGATTAAATTGTCTCTATCCCTTTCCCCACCTCCTACTCTGCTCCTCTCCTAGTAGCCTGAAAGGATGGCCTTAAATAGGAAGCTGTGGAGAAGGAGACGAGAGAGGGCCAAACCACCTCTGCAGCCCGTTACCCAATTTCCTCCTCATAGGACCACAGGTGATCCTCGAAAGGAGAGTTGTCCTGATAGCAGCACATGCCAGTGTCCTGGGGTCTCCTTCCTCTTTCAGCTTCCTTTCTGGTTTCTTTAGGATAAAAGAGAAGACTTCTAGCCTTTGGCACTGTTGGGCCCTTTTGTATACTTTCTAATGTATTTATAGAAATTTACATAATTATTTCACCATGTGTTGTATTTAAAACTATGTCAGGACCAGTAGATGTGTACCTGAGCAAAAGTTACTCTCAGAGAGTTGGGCTTTTAGTGTTTCTGTGCCATGTTTAGTAATCTACACATCCCTCTAGCATTTCTGGATTAGTAATATCCATTTTTATAGATACTGGGTAGGAAATTTGGCAGGGGCTATTTATTCAGCAGGTCTCCAAATGAAGTCCATTTGTTAGAAGAAGAAGAAAAAGGACAAATCTCTCTACTGTAATTGAATTTTCTCTAAGGTTTTTAACTATCATCACATGGGATTGAGCACTATAAAAACTTCTAAATTTTAAATATGCTGCAGTTAAACCAATAGACTAAAACCTAGTTTGAATTATAGCTATGAAACTGCATTATTCTAGAAATATTTCCAGCACAAATGCCATAAAAGTGATGATTTTTAAAATTTAGCCCCTGCCATTTCCTCTCAGATGGTTCTTGTGACATCTTAAGGCACTCAGTTCAAAACTAAATTGGAATGGATAAGATACGATAATTGGACACTTATTTATATGCCAAAATTGATACTGTTAAAATGTTTTACATTTCCTATGTATTTTTCAATAGTTTTTTTTTTTTTCCTCCAGTGGACATTGAGTCTGAGTTCTTGCTTTAGTCACGTTCATCACCTTAGTTGATCAGTCAGATCTTGGTTCCAACTGATTATCATTCATTAGATCATTCTTTATAGTTACCCAGAAAAACTTGCTCCTATCTGCTACATATTTTAGTAACTCTCTATGAATTCCATGAGATCTGAGAATATTTAATGATTTAAAAGAAGAAGGAGTGTCAAACAAGTGATCTGAAGCCGCCTAGAATGAAGAGAGGTTATTTGAGGACAGATGAAAAGCGCGTAGGAGGATGAGGACCTGCTCCTTTGCAATGCGGGGAGGGTCTGGCCAGCCATTGTCTAATTACAGAGACTCCTTTGGAAGCTCTGGAACTCTCACAGCATTGTTACCTGCAGCATGCAAACAGCGTGGAATGTTCCAGAAAGCTGGGAGAGACACTGATCCATGCACAGTAATAATCCATCTCCTTAACAGTTACCTTTGCTGAACTTTAGTGCCAGGCCTGGGAAAGTATAATTCTTTAGAAGTGAGTCTGATCTAGCCATCTGGAGATGATAATTTAGGTGGACCAATGTCAAAAGATGAGGTTCTCTCAGTTTGGGGTGTGGCCCAAGGACACTTTTGGGGGGATTTTGGAATATCCTTGGAGGACGATGCTACTTGGGCTGTCACACCACTGAAAACCTCACAGCGAAGAGGCTGCATCCCTTCTCTACTCAGCCCTTAGTGGTGGAGTCTCCTCCTAGCCCCTATCAGCAGTCACTTTTGATAGGGCGGCTGTCAGGGTACAGGTGGTCTGGGTGTTGTGGTGCTGGTGTAAGGGGAAGTGCTTTCCTTGCTTGGGTTTCCAGAGAGCTCCTGTCACTGTCCCAGTAAGAGAGCACAGGGAGGGAGGTCTAGATTCCTCCCTCCCACCGCAGGGCTCCTCCTGGGAGGCTGCTGTGTCCTGCCTGCTCCTCTGGGTGGGGCCGAGGTTCAAGGGTTCTGCTTGGGTGTGGACTGATCTCTGGCTTGGTTCTTCGCTGTCTGGGCTAAAAGATGCCTGCATACCCAGCAAAACTCAATTTCTAGGTGAACCTGGGAGGATGTTTCTGGAAAGGACCAGCATTGGAATCCATAGACTGAAGAAAGAAATCCACCCTCCCCAGTCTGTTGACACCCTGGCCCTGAACAGAACAAAAAGGCAGAGGAAGGGTCAATTTGTGCTCTCTTGGGCTTAGTTCTCCATCTCCTCCTGCTCCCAACATTGGCGCTCCTGTTGCCAGCTGGAGTCTTGGGCTCGGATTGAACACACCCCACGAGAGGTGCCCCTAGAGCTCAGGGTTGGTTTGAGCTAACCCTAGGCTTTCCTGCCTGCAGCTTCTGGACAGCAGCTGTGGGGTTTCTACAATCTCACGAGCAGTTTTTGTAATTATCTATCTATCTATCCATCTATATCTATTGATTATCTATCCATCTATCTGTCTCTGTTGTGTTTTTCTGGGGAATCCTGACTAATACTCTATTTTCTGAAAGTTCCTGACTTTTCTATCTTTCCTATAAAGTCATTCTGTCTGGTGTGTGTGTGTGTGTGTGTGTGTGTGTGTGTGTGTGTTTAGCATGTGTGAGTGTGTTGTGTGTGTACTATTTCCCTCACTCTGTCTCCCTGCCATGTCCAACTGGACTGACAGCTCCGTGAGGACAGGGTTGTGCTCGGTGTTCTTTATCGTCCTCCTTTTCCCCTTACTGTTATGCTTTTCATGAAAAGGAGCTGAGTCACCTGAGTTGAATTGACACATTACATGAGAGTCCCCATAGCCTACTTTATGCTCTTCCTAAACAACAACAGCAAAACTGAAAACAAAAGGTAAGGAGTTGTTCTACTCTTTTATGATTTCGGGAAGCATTTTGCCACAAATAAGCTGTTGATGTCAGAGAGGCGAGAGTAGTGATTATCTCATTAGCAGCAGTGCTGGGAGAAGCAGCTGCCAGATAAGCCAGGAGTGCAGTTCAAGTCAGGCCTGATGTCTCAGCAGCTCACACTGAGCCCACAGCTGTGGACTCCAATAGTTCAGGCCTCAGGCGATAAGAGGACCATCACCTGGGCCTGTGCAGAAATGTCCAAGTGTGACACTGGTCACCTCCTGACCAGCACCCACCCGAACTTCCACCTCCTTCCTGCTAAGTTAAAAAGACGCCTTTTAAGATGATTCTTGTCCAGTAGTTCAACTAGTGTTTTTTAACATTCCTAAAATGAACCCCAAATAAAACACAAAACAAAAATATGAACAAAAAAAATCTTTGTCTTTTATCTCAGGAATTTGAAGTTAGTCAACAGCCCAAGCAATAAAATACATCATTTAAAAAATAAACACAGGAGTTGCCTCCATACATTTGCTCCTTTTCTCCTTCTCAATGTCTGCAACAGCGTATTTTTAGGCACAAGGGAAAGATGCTCAACTCACATTTCCTTAATTATGTTTCTTGTGTTAGAGAAGCTGGGGAGTCGGGGTGGGCCTAGGTTTGAGGGGTGCACCATGAAACCAGCACGCTGCTCTCTGTCTTTTGAGTCTAGCTCCAGAGCCACCTCTGTCTCAGGCAGGTCCCCCAGAAGTGGCAAAGATGGCCACCAGCAGAATGGGCTCCCATCTTCCCCAGCGAGCTTCTGGGCAGGTTCTAAATCCACAAGGCCGCGCCTTCTTTCTGATGTTTCAGCAAAGTCCCTATGGGAATAAGGGGGATTGGGCCCTGTCTAAGTGGACTTCTGTCCTTGCAGTAATCTCTTGGGCCATGGACGTGCATCTCTCAGATTGATCAAACCTGAGTCCCAACCCTCTCCTAGGGCAGGGAAAGAGGCCAGCCTCCAAAGTGTCCATCAGAGGACAGTCCCTGTAAGGGGTCCGGTAAGAGAAGCAATAGGGGATTGTAAAAGACTCGAACTACAACAGCGGATTTCAGCACACGACAGTTTTGGGCATCTGAATTGTGTAGTTTGCTTATGCAAGCTGCTGAACTCACCTGTTTTGTGCCTTCTTGTATTTTCTCTGATGAAAAATGTGATGAAGAGGACATCCTTCATCAGTGCCTAAGCGACTCTTGCACATCTATACATAGAGGCATGTTTGGTGATGTAGTTGAAGTTCAGGGTTTATAGAAGAAGTCAGCCTTGAAGTCAGGTAAGTCTGTTCAGGGAATGTAATGCAGACAGAAGAGCATGCCCTTGTTGTGGCTCAGGGTTTGGGGCTAATGACTGATGCTTAGCTAGGTCCCCACAAAAGAGAAAACACTGGTGGCTTTATAGTGTCATCGCACCTGGTAATTGAATGCTATTTTGCTCTTGAGCCATTCTATTATTACAAAATGGATACTCGCCCACTGCATTGCATAGAGAGGCAAAAATTGATTGTCAACAAATCTGTGGTTTGGATGTTATTTCTCAGAATAAATTGCACTGGGAAAATAGTCTTTATGAGAGTGCTGATATATTTTTAATAGGAACTCTCTATCCCTGATACAGTAGATTACAAATGTTTTCAAGGGAAAATATTTCAGTAGGCTTATCATATAAGCAGTTTGTGCTAGTTTTAGTAAATTGAGTTTCTTCAGTGCCAGGAAAATCTGAAAGCATTTACCAAACAAGACACACGCAACACCCTTTCCATCACTAAGATGCCAGGCTGTACACTGTGCCATCACTTTTAATTACGAGCTTGGAGAAATTATGCGCAAGAAAAGCAACTAGTGGAACTCAGTAGAGCTCGAGAGGTGTATTAGTTAAGGTGCACTAGAGGAACAGAGTCAGTATAAAATATATGTGTAATTAAAGGATTTATTAGGCAGCTTACAGGACCAGACGGGGAGGAGTCCCAATGGCTATCTGTGGAAGCAGAGGTGGAGGAATCTAAAATGATCATCTGCATGCTCAAGTGGAGGGTCCAGTAACAGAAGGTTGAAGGACTAGAAGCTCACTGCAGAGTCGTCGGTGTGAGAGAGCCGAAGAGCCTGCGTTGGAAGGTGGAAGGAACTGAAGACCAATGTCCAAAGACCAGAGCTCCTCGGAAAGGAAAGGGTAGACTTCCTTCTTCTCTATTCCATCCAGGCTGCAAGCCTATTGGTTGGTACCGCACACATCCCAGGTGTGCCTTCCCTTTTCTGTTTGCCGGCCTAGCTGCCAATCATTGAGACACACCCAGAGCTTTACTAATCTGCTAGGTAGTTCTTAAGCCAAGTTGACAAATCACAATTAATGGTCACAAGGGGGGAAACCATTCTCTTAAAATTTCTATATTGTCAGAATAAGTCTAATTGGTGCTGCAGAAGGAGCTGGGATGCTCCCTGGGGGAAAGCAGGCCACAGTTTACTTGCTCCGATTGTCTCCACCCTGACGTTGCTTTGTCCTACGTGTACCATTGTCCCTACAGGGAGAGGCTCTACCCAGATGTTGAGCAACACCATGCTGCCTGCTGACTCCTGGGATGGAAAGAGAGAGAGAGAAAGGTCAATTGGAATGAAGCGTGGGCAAAACTCACCTGGACAGTGCACAGAGAGGAGAGGACTGGATTCTAATGATGCCTACAAAAGGGGACACAGGAGCTTTGAGCTCAAGTGGCCACCGAAGCCAGGAGGGGCTTTCCCATCTCCGCACCCTGAGCAGAGCACCATGCCACGCACTCCGGTGAATTAAGCCTCACTTGGGGGCTGCCTGACAACCTCATGCCCTGGCTCTGTGATAGTCAGGTGGGGCCTCCTGTCATTATACGAATGTGCACAGAGGGATGCATGGAAGACAAATAGATTTGCATTCTGGAGAGGCATCTAGAGATCTAGGTATAAACATAATTTATGTGATAGTGTAATGTAATGACGTGTCATATAATGGTATGCATTATATGCATCAAGATTATTACATGCATCTCACATATATGTAATACATATTATATGCCATACATTAGTGTGACGTATCATATTAATAGACACAGTATCAACACAATATACTAGTAATAACGCTATCATACAGACTGTATTATGTATGACATGGGATTGAACACATGTCTATTTGTGGGACACACGGATGTTACGGTGGGCCATGCGGTCCGGTTCTCTGCTCCTCGGCTGGCCGTGGACTCCCGGCCTTGAGGACAGGGTGGGGCGTTCCTCTTCTGACCAGTCTGGATGAACTTCTCCCAGCTTTCCGCTGCCTCCTCCGTACTCCACACTGTGTAGTTCCCTTGCTGAAGCACAATTCCCCACACCCACAAGTTGAAGGAGGAGAGGTTTATTGTAGCTCCTGTTTTCAGTTCATAGTTGGCTGGTGTCAAGGCAGGGGCAGCATGGCAGAAGGGCCTGGTAGCGGGCAGCTGATGACATCGAGTCAGCCAGGAAGCAGAGAAGGGCAGAGCCAAGGGAGATGAGCCCTGCCAAGTCAGGCCTCCAGGGTCCGCCTTTTCCAACCAGGGCGCACCTCAGCACCATACTCAGCTCTGAACAGTGCCCTGTGACCCAGTCACCTCCCCAAAGCCACCCCTCTGAACACAGGAGGCTTTGGCGGGGATCCTAGATCTAATCGGTCCCACACGCCTAGTGGGCTGAGATCTGGTTCCTGTTTTTAACACCCTGTGACCAGCCTGGAGGACGGTGGGCTCTGCTGAGACTCAGTTAGCAGCGGCACTGCAGTGGGTTTTCCCAGAAACTCTGGTTCCCCTCTCCCTGCCTGTCCAGAAGGGGTGGACTCAGCCTAGGAGGACACTGAGACCTGGACCCAGAGGTGCTGGCTTCTGAGGTTTGCTCACGTTGACTTGAATGCACGTGTGTACCCTGTTACTGTGCTGAGTTCGGGGCTACCCTCCCTTACCCCTGGGGCAAATTCTCACTTCCAGAATGAGTCCCAAGGTGAACACAGGGCCTGCCTGGCTCTGTGTGCCTCACTCTCCAGACCTGCAGATCTCTGACTATTTAGGAGGCCAGCGTCCCTGAAGGCTCGGGGCCTGGATTGCTTCAGAGGGGCCCGTACAATGGCAGGTGCGGCTTTGGCTCAGGTTCAGGGCTGGTTCTTGTCCCTTTTCCACCTGTGCTTCCTACCCAGGCCCACTGCCGAGGGCCAGCAGGTGAGATCTGACCCCTTCTGTTCCCCTGTGTGCTGTTGCCTGTGCACCGCACTTGCTCTCGGCAGGCACATTGTGCTGCTGGCTGGAGTTCATGCGCTTTTCAGCTTCCCTGCACCCCTCTTTGGCCCTGAGAGAGAGGAGGGCATGTGCTGGGCCCTGTATGTGTCGGAGCACATCAGTTCAGTGCTTCAGTATCTTGTTTGCATGCACAATTTGAAGAGCACAGCTTATTCAGTAGGCACAATGACTTCTTCAGGAAACACATTTTTATTCTTTAAAAATATTTCACAGATTTTCTACATAGTGTAATATTGCTTCATTTGAAACATGTTATTCTTTGACGAGAAATACATAGAAGGGTGGCTCATATCAAGTCGTAGAAAGATTAGGAAAACAGCTTGGTCTTTGGATTAATTTAGGGGTATTTAAGTTCTAGTCAAAGATGCTGTGGTGGATTAACTAATGGTCAACTTGGGTGGGGACGCCCAGCTGAACTGAATTTGTGAGGTTCTGGGCGTGGAAGATCCACTTGAGGATTATTGCCAAAGGGATAAAAGGAGAACTGGAAGGGAAGATTTCATGCTGTTGATTTTCCTGGAGAAGCATCCTGTGGCTGGTTTTCTGGATATGAACTTAGCTGTTGTTGTCATCAGAGGAGCTCAGGTCCTCGCTGTCAACAGGGACGGCCGCTGTTCTCTTCCAGGGAGCTCAGGTCTTCGGTTCCTGGCTCCACTGCAGATCCCTCAGCCCACCAGTGCAGACTTTCTGGCTTCCACCACTGGCCTTGGCCTTCCTGGTGCAGTTTCTCGATACGGACTTGCAGGAGACATTGCCATGGGCTCCAGGCCTTCAGCTGGACTCTGCAGGACACTGCTGTGGGATCTAAGGCCTCAGGTAGATTCTTTGGATTTCTAGCACATGGACAGATCTCTTGCCCTCTTCTGCACTTGACTTTTTGAGTGAATATTATAAAATAATCCTATAAATTATGTATCCTATATTAAATCTATTCTCTTGCAAACCCTGGCTATGACAGATGCCCTAGTATTAGTTTCTTAGAGCTGCTATAACAAATTACTGTAAACTACGTACCTTAGAGTAGCAGAAATTTATTCTCTTTGGCCGAGAGGATTCAAGTGTTCACTGGGCTATGCTTCCTTGCTTCCTGCAGGGACTTTAGCGGAGGAGCCTTTGTTTCCTTCTCTGTCTTCTGGTAGCTCCTTGTGCGCCATGGCCCCTGGTCACACCATTCCAGTCTGTCTCTCTGTTTATAAGTCCTTCTGCTTTGGGTCTGCATATTCTCTCCCCTGTCTTTGATAAGGAGATGCATTATTATTATTTTTTTGTTAAATTCTTTTATTGGTACATTGTAGCTATACAACACAATTACATTTCTCATTGGGAATTGTACCTTTACATGATGCATCTTGGTTCTTATTTTTTCCCCATTCCTA
>NW_004624751.1:7265252-7363565 GCF_000247695.1 Heterocephalus glaber | reverse complement strand
CCAAAGCAGATCAAAACTGGAAGCCCTCAGACTGGAATCCTAGGGGAGAGACAATGCTGCAATTGAAGTCTGGAGGCCTCCTGTTAACAGCAGTCCCACTTGCTTGTTCTATTCAGGACTTCAACTGATTGGACAAGGCCCACCCCAGTACGGGAGGCAATCTGTTGTACTCACTGTTCAAGAATTTCAATGTAAGTAACATCCCCCAAACACCTTCACGGAAACATTCTGAAAAATGTTTGAGCACATACACAGGCGCTGTAAGTGACACATGAAATTACCCATCACGTCAAACATTCTGCAAAAGTATAAAAGCATTTTGGTTCCAGTTATGTTGGTGCTGGCTCCTCCCTTTAGATGGCATGGTTGTCTCCTTCTGGGTGAGTGGTAGAGAGGGGACAGCCATGGAGCCGTTGTCTGGATGGGGTGGAATCGGGGGCACTGTTGCTTAGTGGGAGGATCTGAGTCTTAGGGCCTGATGGTCACGTGGTCCAGTGTCCATGAAGCCTACATGGTTGTGTTTGTGCGCATGTCCAGGGAAGCCTTTGGGAAACTTTGGGTCAGATCCGAGGGTGTTTAGAGAGAAGAGCGCTCAGTTTGTGAGGATGCCATCTTGTGTCAGTTTGGGCCTCATAAAGGCCATTGTTCTAGGATCAGTGGCTTTTGGCATTGTTATCGGGAGTGTAAATAGTGATAGGGAGGTGTGATAATGACTATTTGTTGAGGTTGTGAATCTGGAATGAACTACCTGATAAATTAGGTAGTACAATAAGGATCCAGGATTCTATGGAGAAAGTTAAATAAAGAATTGCATCTAAGAGGAAACCTGTGGCACATTTATAATTCCATCCTTGGTTTTTGAAAATACTTTTGGAAGTTGTGGGGAGGTGGGCTGTGGTTTGGTGATCTGGCGTGCATCGTTAGGTGTCCTGAGGTGTGCATTTGATGAGCGCTTTGCCAAAGCAAACTGGGTGCTTTGAAATCTTGAGCTGTTTCCCCCTGCCAAATAGTGTTGCCTCCTAGGACAGGGAGACCCATTCACCAGAAGATCACAAACAATTAATGACCCTGTCTGGTCATCACATATTTAAACAGCATGGGCAAAAGAGACTTCTATTTAAAAATCTCTAGAAGACAAGTTGCTCGGTGAGGCATTTTCCCGTGTTCTTTCTTTCATTGTCATGTTATTCAGAAAACTAGCACAAGAATTTGTTTCCACAGTGGAAGGTTTTATAACACAAATCCATTTGTGATGGCAAATGTATCTCTATTAGGATACTTTAGCTTAAATCAATTATGTAAGCGCCTTGTGAGACATTTATTTTGTTCGATGTTTCATCAGCATCAAGGACTTTCAAAACTGTTTGATCTTCCCTTTTCTGAAAGTCTTCTGCAAGAGTGATGGGTTTACTAAAATTTGCTGTGAAGCTAACCTGATTATTCTGAGCTATTTGTAAGGGGATTAGGCTGTTCAGGGGAGGATGGATTCTAATCCCATGACTAATATTTTGGCCAATATAGTACAATTCTTTTTGATTAGGAAAATTGGTTAGTAACCACTTCAGCATGCTCCATCCTTTTCTGGTCACAAAAAAGCAGGATTAAAATGTTTTTGTTGGAATGTGGTTGTAGGTCAGCTCCGCAGCCCTGAATTAATCACTGTGTAGTAAGGAAACCTGCCATGTGGCAGGAGGAACCTAGGGGTAAAAGTTCTTGGGTTGTTGACATTTGCAAAGAACTCATTATATTCAAGTGTTTCCCATTATTTAATCAAGGTTGAATAGAGGAATGGAGTGGGTGGTAGTGGTAATAATCATCTTGGGGGGATGTAATCTTTGCCAGAATAAAATTTAGTTTTGAGGTTGAGGTTTCCAAATGTTCTTTTGCTTAAAAAAGCAGCTTACTTGTGTTTATTACAATCCTTGTGCTCAGTTTTACAATGGGCTATAAGCATTAGAGAAGTGGTTAATATCACTTCTTAAGCAAAAGATAGTGTCTAGTGGATTTATTGGCCTTATTTGTGGACGCAAAGCTTCTTTTCCCAATTAAAGAAAACTTGGAGATACTTTTGTTCCAAAGGAATCTGGAAATTTGATTTGGTTTTGAAAATAGATTTTTCTCCCTGGAAGATACTGAGTTTATAAAGACAAGAGCATTGAGTAGGGAAACTGGCACTATATTGGTGAGAGGAAATGCATGCTCTACCCAGGTGCTTCCGCACCCTCCTCCTGTAACTGGCTCCTTCATCATTATTACTATTCGAAAGGACCACCAGGCTGCTAAAGCCCAAATGTGAATGGCATTCTTGACACCTCCACTGATGAATGCAGAATTCTCTCCATTTCCATACTAAGTCAGAGACACACGCACATCTTGCATGGCTCTACAGAGATGGCAATCACATTTGTTTCTGCAAATTCCCTTAGCCTCTTTCAGTTCACGGCTGACGGTATGGTGGGACTGTGTTTCTACAACATAAGTTACACCGTACTTTCCCCTTGCCCCTTGATTGCTCCCCGTGGATCTTCAGAGAAAGTCCGAGATGCTTACTATGACTGCAGAGCTCCTGTGACTGGCCCAGGTTGGCCCTACAGCTGCCCCCCTCTTCTCTCTTACCTTCTGAGCTCCGTGCTCCCCTTACTTGGTTTCCAGAACAGAGACTCCCAGCGTGGTGCTTGCATGCACATCCCTAGCGCCTGGGTCATCTCCCTCCCACCCTCCTGAGCTTTGCCTGCTGACACTTTTCAGCTCTCATGGGAACTGTCCCTTCCCAGGCCCACTTTTCTCTTTTTAAAATAATGATACATAAAAATTGTACATGTTTGTGGAGTACAGCCTAATATTTTGACATGTGTAATATGTTGTAACGATCCATTATTTATCCTCTTTCTGTTGAGAATTTGAAATCTTCTCTACTGGCTATTTTGAAATATGCAATGAAGTATTGTTAACTATAGTCACCCTGCTGTGCTATAGACCACTAGAACTGAATCCTCCTAACATATTTTTGTACTCATGTACCAGTTGTTCTCTATTTCCATCTCCTCTCACCCTCCCAGACTCTGGTAACCACTACTCCACCCTGCTTCTATGAATCAACTCTTTTAGCTTCCATGTATATTATGGTTTAGATCAAGAAGGTCTCCCCAAATCCTTGTGTTTGGAAGCTGGGCTTCTGGATAGCAACTGCATCATGGAAGCACTATGGATTCATCCACTGATGAGTTCAGAGCTGACTGCACTGTTAAAAGATGGAGCCTGGCTCTGTGAGCTCTGTGAGCTGCAGCCTGTCAGAAGGAGCAGTTGGGTGTTTGCCATCTTAGCGAAGTACAGTTGTGAATACGGCTCCATGAAGTTTTATGCACTATGTGGCTTTGGTGGGGTCTTAAATTATGGGATGACACATACTGCTGTGGTTCCCTTGGATTTAGTGAAATGCCATGTGCAGGTGGACCCCCAAAAGTAGAAGGCATATGTAATGGATTCTCGGTTACACTTAAAGAAGATGGTGTTTGTGGCTGGGCTAAGGGATAGGCTCCAACTTTCACTGGCTACACTATGCAGGGCTCTGCAGGTCTGGCTTTTATGGAGTCTTCCAAGTCTTGTATAGCAACATGCTTGGTGCGGAGAATGCCTAGCTCTGGCGTACATCACTATATTTGGCTGTCTTCGCCAGTGCTGAATTCTTTGCTGACATCGCCTTGGCTCCCATGGAAGCTGCTAAAGTTCGAATTCAAACCCAACCAGGTTATGCTAACACTTTGAGAGATGCTGCTCCCAAAATGTATAAGGAAGAAGGCCTAACATCATTCTACAAGGGAGTTGCCCCCCTCTGGATGAGTCAAATGTCATACACCATGATGCAGTTTGCCTGCTTTGAACATGCTGTTGAAGCACTGTACAAGTTTGTGGTTCCTAAGCCCCAAAGTGGAAGAGAATGTACGAAGGCAGAGCAGCTGGTTGTAACATTTGTGGCAGGCTACATAGCTGGAGTCTTCTGTGCAATAGTTTCTCACCCTGTAGATTCTGTGGCATCTGTGCTAAATAAAGAGAAAGGTAGCGGCCCTTCTTGGGTCCTCCAGAGACTTGGCTTTAGAGGTGTGTGGATGGGACCCTGCCCGTATCATCATGGTCGGTACTCTGACTGCGCTACAGTGGTTCATCTATGACTCCGTGAAGGTCTACTTCAGGCTCCCCCACCCGCCGCCACCTGAGATGCCAGAGGCTCTGAAAAAGAAGCTTGGGTTAACTCAACAGATCGATCATAGCAAATGTGGACTGAATCTGCTTGTTGATCAGTGTTGAACAAAAGTACAAAAGGAACTTTTATATCTATGACAGTGTAGGAAATTGTCTGTTCCTGATAAAATTATTGTAGGCTTGCTTAAAGCAAGAGTTTCAAACTTACTGCTGAAAATAAACTCATCTGTTCATGAAAAAAAGATGGAGCCTGGTTGGAAGAGGTGGGTCACTGGGGGTGAGACCTGGAGGGGTGCATCTCCCTCCCCAGATCCCCCCTTCACTTCCTGCTTCCTTGCCACCATGATGAGAACAGCTGTCCTCCGTCAGCCCCTTCCATCATGCATTTCCTGCCTCAGAGCCAGCTGACTATAGACTGAATCCTCTAAAAACCTTGAGCCAAAATAAACTTCTCCTCCTTAAGTTGTGAGTGCAGAATATTTTGTCCCAGTGATGAGAAAGTGACTAAGACAATATCTGAGCGAGAAGATGCGATACTTGTCTTTCTGCACCTGGCTAATTTCATTTAACAGATTTTCCTCCTGTCTCATACATGTTGCTGCACATGATAAGATTTTATCCTTGTTTATGTGCTAGATAATATTAAATTATATATATGTATACCTGTATATCACATTTTCTTTATTCATCCCCTGATGGACATCTCCGCTGCTCCTATCTCATGGCTCTGATGAAGAATGCTGCAATCAACATGGGAGTGCGCAGGCATCTTTGACATGCCAGTTTCCTTTCCTCTGGATATATACCCAGTGGTGGGATTGCTGGACCACGTTTTCATTGCTTGTTTGTTTGGTGGTGGTACTGGAGATTGAACCTCTCCCAAGCTCTTTTTAGATTTTTAAATTTTTTATATTTTGAGACAAGGTCGTGCTAAGTTGCCCAGGCTGGGCTTGAGATTATGATGTTCCTGCTCCAGCCTCTGAGAGTGGTGGCATAAGTCACCATGTCCTGCTCTGTGTTGTTTTTAGAGAAACCTTCATACCATTTTGCATAAGCACCCCGTCTTGATCCTGCTCATACAGCACTCAGCACTGATCCGTGTGCTGCAATAGCTGACTGTTGAAGTAGAGCTCAGTGTCTCTCTCATCTGTTAAACTAACTCCTGGGGGCAGCCCTGTGTCTGCTTGGCCTTATCTATTTCAGAGCATTGTCAGTGCCCACCATATACAGGCACTCACTGCCCAGGTTCTGATGGGAAAAGCAAATGAAAATCTGAATATAGAATATAATAAAGAATATGTTTTTGTCCCCAGTTCCTGGAATAGGGCTTCAAAACCCTTTGGGATTTCCTGAGTAATAAAAGTGTCTTTGGCTAATACCTATATAATTTTTGTCAAAAATCAGAAATGTAGGCTTCAAAAACCATTTCCTGAGTAATTAGTCTTTTGCCCAGTGTCTATATAAATTTTTTTTGTCAAAAAACAGAGATATGGAACCAGATACCATACCTACATATGCTGTTCTGTGATTGGAAATTTTATGCAGGCAGAATAATAGGTCCTGCTTGTTAATCTCTGGAATTTATAAATGTGTTACCTTGAAGAGCTAAAAAAAATTTTCAGATGTAGTTAAATTAAAAAAAATTTGTGATGGGGAGATTATTTTGGTCTATGGATGTGGTCTCAAAGGAATCAAAGGTCCATAAAAGGAAGAGGCAGGAGCATCCGGGAAGTAGGGGTGACAACAGACGGCTGACAGAGTCAGAGGGCCAGGCTGGAGATGAATGGAGGAGGGCCTTGGGAGGGACGCAGGTGGTTGCTCAGGCCTGGTAAGAGCACAAAAGAACCAGTCCTGCTGATACTCTGATTTTTAGCTGCTTTTAGCTAACACTCTGATTTTAGCTTTTAACTTGTAGAACTGCAATATCATAAATTTGTCTTGTTTTAAATCACTAAATCTGTGTTAATTTGTATAGAAGCTATAATAAACTAAAACTTTTATGGAAAATATATCATGAACATTTTCCAGATCCATAAATACATTCTTTGAATCTCATTTTTAATGACTCCAATGATTTTTCCACCTGAGAGCTGTGCTATAATTTATTTGCTGATCTATGGCTAGGTGTTTAGGGTGCTTTCAGGTTTGTTTTCTTTTTGCTGTGATATGTAGGACTTTGATCAATATCCTTGACATATGTCCTTTTGGACATTTCTGAGATTTTCTCAGGGCTGGAAGCAGGAAGTGTAGTTCTAGGGAAAGCACATTCTGAAGGTTCACGGTGCATGCTGATGTCAGAGTTTGAGACTCGGAGACTTCTCAGGTGCTTGTTGGTAAGCAGGTGACTTCATCAGTCCTTCTCTGTGAAATGCAATGATGACAAGTTCCCCTAAAACAGGACACTCCTTCATGCTGGAGCCCAGTCATTTCTTCCTGCTGTCCTCTATCTGCAAAGAAGAGGGGGGACTGGGTGTAGGGGTCCAGCCGCCACCCCCCTAGGCTGACCAGAGACTGCTTTAGGCCTCTTCCATCCTGCTTTGCTTTTACACCTGCTGAAGATGCATAATCTCAGGTTATATGGCCCAGCAAGCCCAGCTGTGCCCGATAACTGCCATCATCCTTCAGCCCTGCTCCCGGCAGGCAACCACCACTCCGGGTACCTTCTTAGGCTTTGTCTCTCCACCAAACTCAGTTCCATTTTGATCCTTTCTCTTTCACACCCCCTCTTCATGCTCAAGACCCTATAAATTAGACTCACAGCCTGAACTCAGTGCCCAGGAAGACCCTCTCAGGTTTGTTCTAAATAAACCTGTCCTGACTGGTGAGCTTGGACCTTTGTCTTTTTCCCAACAGCGTGCCGAATTTGTGCAGAGAACTGGCCTGCTTTGTAGGCAGCCAGCTGATGGTTCTTGTCTAGGGACTTCCTCCTGAGCTGCACTAATGGATGCTCAAACAAAGCTGGGGGAAGGAACTTGAAGCCATGAGTCACTTGCACGAAAATATATCAGTTTATTCTCGGATATGTTTGTCCTCGTGTGGTTATGCATTTGTCATTCCCTATGTGTTATTAGGGACGTTTTGGGACTGTCTGTGGCCCTGCAGCGAGGACAGCTGAATGTTGCAGTTAGGGAAACTCTACTATGAGTTTTCAAGAGCATTTCATGCATGTTAATCATATCTCCAAATTCTACTGTTTGAAAATAAAGACACTGCTAGAGTCAGTCAGGGATGAGGGGCTGCTATGACAAGGGCTTTGTATTGGGAAAAGTAGTAGTATGTCCAGAATTTTAATGATTTGTGTTTTAATTTGGAATGCCATGCGATATTTGATTTTCTATAGACAGCTTCTAAAATGGTTAGGTTAACTCAGATGAAACCAGAATGCAGGATAAAAGAGAGCAAGAGATAAAGGAGGAAGGGAGACAAGCTCCAGGACGCGGAAGAATGGGCTATAATAGTAATTTGACAAATCCTCACCGTGCTAAAATTGGTTATGGGAGGACCATTGTACAGGTTCTTAGATAATAGGTCCATGTACGGCACTAGCCATATCTTGATTCTATACCTGAGTTCTACTGCATTTATTAATCACTGGCATATAAATGATATTAGCTGCTATGTTTAAGTAAATACCTACAGCTATGACTGCAAGGGATTGTTGACCCTATACCAAAAAAATCTGTATCTGCAAAAGGCCAAATGTCAAGAAGAAAATCAGTTCATAGCAGCACAATTTGTAATAGTTAAAACTTGGAAGCAGCCCAATTGCCCATCAACTGGAGAATGGATAAAGAAAATATGGTTTTTTAATAAAATGGAGTACTACTCAGCCATAAAAATGAAAAATTAGAGATATTTATAGCTAAATGGATGCACGTTGAAGTGATACTCAAGTGAAATAAACAGGACACACATGTGTAAATACTGAATAGTTTCTCTAGTGTGAGAAACTGGAAGTGTAAATAAGGACTAAAAGGTATAATAGATAATGTGAAATAGGAAGAAAAGAGGCAAAGGGGAAGTGGGAGGGGTAGGGGAAAGGAAAGAAGGGAATGGAATTAATATGAGAAAATGAAAAAAAGGAAACAAAGTCTTTGTAAATAGGGAGGGATGGGGGGGTTGAAGGGAGGGCAGGGGAAAGGGGAAAAATAACCAAGAGAGATTATGTAAAGGTGCAAATTTCCAATGATGAATGTCATTATATTGTATACCTAAAATTTACCAATAAAATTAATAAGTAAAAAAAGAAGAAAATCAAAATAAACCTGTGTGCTTGTTAACCCTGATGGGTCAACTTCAGTAGACTCAGAAATGGTTAGCACACTAGTAGAGCATATTCCTGGGTTTGTCTGGGTGGGTCATTGAGGCGTGGCTTTGGGGCCCTATCTGGTCCCTGGCCCCTTGCCCTCTGGCACTGTTCCCCTGCTTTTCTCTGGCTGCCAGGCACTCAATATCTTTGTTCCCCTGAGCCCTTCTGCTATGATGCTTCTGCCTCAGAGCCAGCTGACCATGGACTGACTCCGGAAACTGCAAGGTAAATTAAACCTTCACTTCTTCAAGTTGTGGTGCCTCAGCAATGGGGAAGCTGACTAAAATAATCTGGATATTTATTTATGTGAGACCTAAAACCACAAGATGTACTTTGCCCATCTGCTTGTGATGAGTGTTCAGCCGTCCCCTGGCAATAGCTACCCCAACGTCCCAGGTGTAGCCGTTAGCGGCTTGGGTGAGCGGGGCACAACCGATCGGGTTTGGTTGCCAGTCTGGAACCTTGCTGTGGCTACTGTGAAGGCCCCTGCTGATTTGGAGTCGGGGCTCTCAATCTTGACCCGCTGCGGCGGTGACGGTTGGGAGTCCCTGCTCGAGCTTGAATAAACGACCCTCGTGTGTTTACTTCGGAATCAGCTCCTTGGTGGTCTTTGGGGACCTCGAAATCTGGGCACAACAATTTACATGATGCAAACTATAAAATTACTCGGAAATACCCACGGGTTTGAATTACTCAATTTTCCTTTGACTATTTTGGTAATTTAAATTAAGTGTGGGAAACACCCCTTTTCCCTACAGCTCTCCCCATGGGCCAGTGCAGTGCTGAGAGAGAAGATACCAATGTGCAGAGGAATCTCTGTGTTAGTCTTCTAGTGTTGCCCAAGCAAACCAATATACAACTGGTAGATTAAAACAACAGAAACTTACTCATTCACACTACTGGGGGCCAGAGATCCAAAATGGAGGTCTCATGAGAGCCAGATGCCCTGAAGTCTTTAGGGGAAAATCCTTCCTAGTTTCCTCCAACTCTGGGGGCTCCCAGCTTGCCTTAGGGGCAGCATCACTCCCAACTCTACCTCCAGCTTCACATGGCCTTCTCTTCCTTTCTTGGTCCTGTCTTCTAGCTCCTTGAAGGACCCTATGGTTGGAAAGGCTCGCCAGGGTAAACCAGATGGTCTTAATCACATCAGCAAAGACCCTTTCCCCAGCAAGGTCACATCCAAAGATCTGGGGAGCTCTCTTTTGCAGCTGCTCTTCGATCCACTACTCTCCGCTCAGTGCCCTCTCTCCATTGGTCGCTGATGTGGGCAAAGTAGCTGCTTGCTTTACTTACGGAGAGGCTGAATGTACACACGGACAGTGACCAATGTATGAAAAATCCTCCCTCAAATTCACAGTCTGTAGAGACCTACATGGGAAACCAAGCTGTTATTTACACTAAGCAGCCCAGGAGGCCTGCTGCTCGCTATAGATCAGACTTGTGGGAAGCCAGCCTGTTGTCTGCACATATTAGTCCATTCTCGCTACGAAAATGAAATACCTGGGGCAGTGTAGTTTTGTAAAGAGGTTTATTTAGCTCACAGCCCAGGTTGTAGTGAGGGCCCCATAGCAGATGATGAGAGTGGACCTGGGAGCAAGCGTCGACATCTGCAAACAGGAAGCCAGAGGGAGCCTGGGGTCCCACCATCCCTTCCGAGGGCAGCCCCAACTGGCCTGAGGATGTTCCTCCAGGCCCTGCCAATTAAAGCTTCTGCCTCCTAACAACACCGCACCGAGGGCCAGGCTTCCAACGTGCTAGCCTTTGCAGATGTGCTCCATCATGCCCAGAACACAGTGTTCTAGCAAACAATGCCTGTAACCATCAGCCCCCAGTGGCCCGCACTTGACTCATAGTGGACAGTTTCTCTAATTCTTTCCCCCTACTTCTAACTTTGGATCAGCCAGACACAGTCAAATATGCCCCCACCAATTACATGGCTTGCCCTGCTTTTCCTGGCCCCCCAGTTTCTCTAGGCCATCAGCATCCAGTTGGGCACACTGAAACTGGCCTCACACACTCAGCAGCTCTGCATGCCTCTGCCTGCCGCTGGGTCTCTGCTGAAGGCCATGTTGTTGGCTGACTCCTTGGCTATAGCCAGCTCTGGTAAATAGCCCATGCTTGCTTGCCTTGGATTGGTCTTTATTTATTTTCCACATGCCTTGCGATCTTCTGACACTGGCACCAAACATTCTCCACTGAGGACTCTTCCTCTAACTCCCATTTCCTATCACTTGCAGGGTCTCTCTGCAGCCAGGCAGGAGCCTTGGCATGTGCCAGAGCTGGGTGACAGTGCAGAGTGAGGTTAGTGGATAGAGTGCTCAAAGGGCTTGGTGGCCCAGGGCCAGCAGAGCATGTACAGCTCCAGGACCTGTGAGCATATGTCAGGACAGACCTTGCAAGCCCCTCTCAAGTCTGCACATACTCCAAATACCTCGGGTGTGCAGCCCAGGCATTTTGTAAACTGTGTTATTTATAGCATTCTTTTTTCTGCTTCTGGTCCTTCCTTAGTGATCAAACAGGGTTACGTGTGGGGCACACCAGATTTTATTATTTGTTCCCCTGTAATTATGGAATACCAGCAAGGAGGCTTGTTAGGAGTGAGAGACTGTCCAGGTGAACACGCCTGTATGTAGCTGGTTGTGAGAGAAGAATAGAGCAGGTTGTGAAGCCAGGGTGGGGGCAGGCTCTAAAGGGACAGATGGGGCATAAGAGAAGAAAGCAGGAAACAGCATGAGAAGGTGGGAGAGGCTGGGGTTTAACACCGCAGCACAGGGCTGAGTGTTGGAGTTTGGTGGTGTAAAACGAGGGGGTTGATTTATAGGGTTCTTAAAGGCCCCTTCTGCATCACTCACGCTCTGGTACTGGTCTGACATTTGCCCAATGAGATGCTAATTTTGGGGGTCTCTTTTTTCATGTTAAAGGTCTCAGTTTTTATTTTAAAAATTCTGTGGACCAATGGGCTCTAATAGCCATGAGGATGAATGAGCAAGCTGGCTGTAGGTTTTCCAGAGAGTTGCTCGGGGCAGCTACAGGGCCTGGCCAATCTGAATAATGCAACTTTATTAGTTTTACATGTTGGGCTTCTATCTCTGCTTCACCTTGAAGAAATTTTCCTTTAGCTAAACATTTGACAACACCAAAATAGTGTGTTCCAAGGAGGTGAATTTAACTCTGGTTTCGTCTTTTGTAGACTAGTCTTGCTTTCTTGTCTTCAGCTCCATTGCCAGGCTTTGCGTCAAACATTCATGTTTCAGGAAATGTGTGACAATGGCCATTCTCTCTCACCTGGCACGAAGGTATTGAACCCGCTGGTCAGTTACAGAGAAGGTGACAATCAGCACAGTCTCCATGGAACTGATGTCCTCTGCCCTGGAGAGGAGGCATAATTAATTCTGATCCGGATGAAAGCTGGAAATGCAAGCTAGTCAAAGAACCCCCTGCATGACAGTGCTGGGTTCTCAGGACCTAGGTCTGGAGATCAAGCCTGTGACATCCAAGCCCGGAGTCCCCAGCCTAACTGACATGACCCTCTTCTGAGCAGCCGACTTTAGAGTTTCTGTCTGCTGCTCCTGACTGCTAATTCTTGTTGCCAACAGAACTTACCCTTTTGACTCTTTTCTATAATGACAGGATTTCAGCATTGAGCGTCCTGGCCCACAAGCAATGGAAATTAGACAGACCAGATCTGCATTCCCTGCTCCACCCTGCTGTGACCCCATCCCTGCAGGTGCAGGGGTTGCCTAGGCAGCTTTGAGAAGCAAAGCTGTTCTCTCGCTGTGGCCATTGGGTTGTCACTGCTAAGAGCCTGTTGAAGGTTCCAGCCATGATCCCAGTAGGATGTGAGGGTGGGAAGGAGGGGCAGTCTCCGGCTGCTATAACAAATGACCACAGATGTAATGGTTCAAAGTAGTACATATTTACTCTGGGGATTAGAGACAACCAAACTGCATCTTACTGTGATCATTAGCCACACTGAGTTAAGCAGTGCCCAGAAAATTAGTAAAGCACATTTCTGGGTATGTCTGAAGGGGTTCATGGAAGTGTGACCTTGGGGTCTACCTCTGGTTCCTGGCCCCTTCCCCTCTGGCTCTGTCTCCCTGCTCTGCTTCCTGGCCACCATGAAGTGAGCATCTCTGCTCCTCTATACCCCTCTGCCATGATGTCCTTGCCTTCTAGCCAGCTGAGTCTGTACTGAATCCCCTGAAACCATGAGCCAAATTAAACCTCTCCCCCTTTAAACTGTGAGTGTCAGGTATTGTGTCCCAAAGCTGACTAATACACTCACCTAGCTAAAATCAAAGTGTCAACAGGGCTGGTTCCCTCCAGGCTCCAGGGTGGCATCTGTTTCCTGTCTCTTCCTGGGTCGATGGCTGTTCATCTTTTGACCTCGTCATTCCAATCTGCTTCCATAGTCAAGTGGCTTTTCCTCTTCTGTGATAGTGTTTCCCAGCTTTTATAAGAAATACTTGTGCTTATGAAATTGGGCCCACCTGGATAATCAGGACAATCTCATCTCAGGATCTTTAATTTCATATGTTCTTTGACCTGTGACATGTCTGCAGGGGCAGGAGCTAAGGACATGGATATCATGAGAGGCCATTATTTCACACCAAGGAATTCTCAGTCTGGAGTGGAATCCAGCCCTAAGTTGTGACTGAAGATGGAAAGGACCCCACCTCCCTGGGGACAGTGAGTGACAGGAGGGGGTTTTCTGAACTCTTCTGATGCCATGACACCATGGACCTAATTGTCATATTACAGGGCCGTCAAAACTTGATTCTAGAAACCTCTCATCCTCCACAACTGAGGCAGGGATTGGTGATGTGCATACAGCTGGGTGGAGGGAGCCTGAGGAATCTACTCTGACTGGAGAGAGCCAGGCAGCTCCAGAGGTGTTGGATGCTCCTGCCTGAGGCTGTGGGCCAGACACAGGACACAATACAGGACAGTGGTGGAGGCCTGGGTTGCTCTATACCTTCCATGCTGCCGGTAGGCCCCTTACCATCATTTTCCTCAATTGTGACACACATGTAAGGCAAAAATGTTCAGCAATTTTATTTTATGTTTGTTGTTCACTGTTTTTGTTAAAGTATATTTATTATTTATTTTTAACAATATTCCTTGCACATATTCAGGGCAGCATGCATAAATAATTCAGAAATCCATAAACTAACCAAAATCCTGCTGCTCTGCTCCGCCACCTACTACTCCAAGGTAATGCCCCCTGTTTTCTACGCAGGTGCACATGCACACACGTAGATGTATATATCTGGAGCTGTTCTGTAAGTATAGAAGATATTTCACAGCAATTATTCAAATGCCATAATGGGTAAACACTTGGATTCACCTCCACATGTCCACACTGGTGCTTCTCACACCTCTATTTTCTTGATCCCAGGCCTCCACGGAAGTGGGGGAGTACACCTCCTTCTCTTTGCAAAGCCATTAGCAGTGAACAACACCAGTGACAGAATAGTCGTGTCTTATCAGGAGTTTCTCCGATGGTTTGTTGGACTTTAGTCTTGAGACCCAAGGCTATGGATTTGCAAGAGCTGAGCTTTTAGAAAGAGAAAATGGTGTCTGAGATTCAGTAACTTGTCTTTGATCATCAAAAGCTAAATAAGCCCTTGTGATGAGTTAATCAGGTGCATGATAAGGAATAGATTTGGAAGGAAATTGGAGAAAGAGCTAGGGTGCATGTCACTCTGCTGGACAGAGACTCAGTGATGTATGAGGAGCTGAGTGGGGGCTTTGTATAGGGTGGGGATCATTTGGATCTTAAATGTTCCCAAAAGTGAAGGCTGAGCCCCCCGTGGTGATTGGCAGGTGAGGGCCAGTGGTAGGTCTTCTGGTCACTGGGGGCCAGCCCTTGAAGGGGATAATGGGACTCCCCACCCTCTTTCTCTTTTTTGACTCCTGGCCATAATTTAAACCACGTTGTGCTGCCTCACCAGAGGCTCAAAGACAACAGGGCCGAACAGCCATGGAATGAACTTCCCAAATGGTGTACCAAAATAAACCCTTCCTCTTTATAAGTTGATTGCTCCTGGGTATGTGTTACAGTAAGAGAAAACTGCCACAGTGGTCCAGGGAGAGAGCATGAGGTCAGGGGAAACACCAGAGGAAGGGCAGGAGTTGCCCAGCCCAGGGAATTCTGTGTAGAGGACTGGGCCGATCAACACGGGCTCAGCTGTTGGCCCTGCTGCAGGCAGCACCGACAACTCTACTTCTGCACTTGTCGACCGTCCTGGAATGTCACCTATTTGAGCTGCAGGGCAAGGCCCGCCTCAGCCCTGAGGTCTGCGTATCCATCTGGACTGCACCGTGTGCTCTGCCTCCCTTTTTAGTGCCCAGGATGTTCTCAGGTACCCAGATCCCCAGCAGGTAGAGCCCAGAGGATGGTGTCCTAGGGAAAGCAGAACCCTGGCCTCCATCCTCCATCCTCAGGTAGGAGCACAGGGACCAGACTTCCGCCACCCACTTCAACATATCTCCAGCTCAGCTGTCATACGGCCTTCCAACAGCGACAGCCACCCAGAAGTGCCCACTCCTGGGCCTATGAGGACGGCTTGCCAGGGCCTCTTTCCTAACGGCCGTCAGGGCTGGACACTCGTCCAAGGGCGTGGGATGGGGGGGTTGGGGTGTAGACTCCTGAGATGCAGTGCAGGGCTGGGCAACCTGCAGAGTGTCTTCTGCCCTTCTCAACACTCCAGCTGTCGCCTGTGCCCCACGGCTCACTGCCATCCGCTGGTTACAGCATCTCCCTACCTGCGCGTATCCACCTTACCCTTCTCCTTCTCTCTTTTCTATAATGGTGCTCAGGCACATTAAGCATGCTTTATTCCCCCTTTATAGTTCTCTTGCTGAGCCAAAACCAAAATTGTAAATCAAACAAGGACGAGACAACAGCCCAGCTGAACCATTGGCTGAGGAGGGCTGGAGAGCAGCGCCTGTGGACATCTGCTGTTAGGCATGAGCCAAGCCTTCCCAGGAGAACTGGAGGTAAATGCAGCAAGCAGCAGGCACTGCTGGGGTCCTGGCAGTGCCTGAATGTCCTCTGTGGAATCGCTGTGGACATTTCCTCCTGTCCAGCCTCCTCCAACCTGGCTTTCATCATCACAGTTCAGGAGTCCTAGCAACATGGACCTTCTAGGTGCTGTTTTGATGTTTTAGTCATTATAACCAGAACGGGACTCATTACTGTTTTATTATTGGAAATTTGCCTTGTTGCTGAACATTTCCAACTAGAGCCTGAGATAATGGCTTTGAGAACCCGTTTGTGTAAGTTGCCTTGTTCTCTGGGATAACGAACTCCAGGTCTCAACAAAACTCCAGTGGTGCTTTGGAGAAGGTTGATTGAAAACGGGGTGGGTGGCAGTGACTGACTGTAATTCCATGCTTTTAGAAGCAATAACCTTTAAAGTAAAATTTTAATGGGAATACTAATCCACCATTTTATTAAATTAAAGAAAATTTACCCGTGAGTGTACCTGTCTCCAGGGCAGAGACTTCAACACAGACTCTTTTGAAAGAGTCACTCAAACAGAGCAGAAGTTCTTTCATTGGAACTGTAGAGGCCAGGTGAAAGTGCAGCCTCTCTTCTTCCTCTCCTTGTTTGATGCTGGTGGTGGTAATGATGGCTACAGCTAGTGAAACAGTTGCTTCCACCCTGGGGGTGACTGTGGTCCATCTATCTTATGACATCTGGGTTTAAGGGAGCCAAAATCTCAATTCTCAAGTCCTAGCCCAGAATGAGACATCTGTGAGCTGCCTCTCCAGCCCAGCACGGCCTCTGTTCTTGCTGAGTCCTTAGCATCCAGCACCCTCATCGCTCTCTACTTGGCGAAGGGCCCGGAGCTATTTCTGACCAGCTCTGCCCACACTCAGCAGAATCGCCTCTGAGGGCCTGCTGGGGTGAATGGTAACCTCTAAGAAGTGACATGCACCCCTCATCCTGGGAATCTGGTGATTGTGAACCTATTCAGACAAAAGCGTCTTTGCCAATGTCAGGAGGCAGAGGATCTTGAGGTGATTTTATCTTTGATTTTCAGTACCTGGGATCGAACTCAGGACCTTGTGCTTTCGAGGCAGGTGCAGTGCCCCTGAGCTAAATCCCCCACCCTTGAGGTGATTTATCTTAGCGATAGTGGGTCCTAAGCAGGTGTCCTCATAAGGGTCTCAGAGGAGAAGCAGACCCAGGGAGGAAGCTGATGTGAAATGGCAGAAAGCACATGGGATGGCTAACTTGATGTGTCAACTTGAGTAAGAAACGCCCCACTAAATTGGCTCCGCACAGTTCTGGGTGTGGAAGCCCCACCCTAGGGAGGATTGTCGCCAGCATGGCCTAAAAAGGAAACGGGAGGAAGGATCGCTTCTGTTTTCTGCAGAGGAGCTCCAGTCTTCGCTTTCACCTTCAATGTTGTCCTCTGGCTTCCAGCACAGACTCCTCAGCCTCCATCACAGACCCATCGGCCTCCTGATGTGGACTCGCAGGGGACACTGCAGTGAGCTCCAGGCCTTCGACTGGATCCTTCAGTCTCGGGTGTGCAGGTGGACCCTCTGCACTCTTCCACACTGACTCTGGGCGGCCACTAAGGCGAGCCTGTGAGTTCGTGTATACTTGTCTATCTTGCACTGAATCTGTTTTCTTTGGTAAGCACTGACTGACACATCACGCCTCCAAGCCACGGAACACCAAGGCACAGCATGGCCACCAATTCGGGAAGAGCCAAGAGCAGACTCTTTCCAGTGCCCCGGGAGGGAGCATGGCCTGACCACTCCTTCATCTGAGTTCTGGCCTTCTGAGCTGGAGAGAATGGATTTCTGTTGTGTTAAGACACCAAGGTTGTGGTAATTTGTGACAGTTCTAGAAAATGAACACAGCAACCCTTTCAAAATGGCAGTTGTCACAGAGGATTTTTAGGGAAAAGATATATAAAAAAAGAACTTCTGAAAAAAAGAGAAAACTTAATGGAAACCTACCATTTCTATCTCTTTCAAAATCATAGCATACATAATGTCCTTACTCTTTTTCTCTTGAACAGATCTATATTCTCAGAAAGAATTTGCTGAAATACTGTATTTATATTCTTTCTGATTTTTTTTTCAAAACAAAACATTTCCATTGATTTCCTTGGCCCAAGAACTGTGGTAATGACGTTGATATCTTAAAACAGTGCCATATCTTTGTTGGATAAGGAAAAATACAGTTGTATGAAGTTTTCTCTTTTTTATAAAGAAGATTACAACTTGTATTTAAGTTTATTTTCATATACCACCTGTTCAACTATTCCCATTATTGTTTCTTAACTGCCTCTACAATGTATAATATAGAACTAAACATATAGAGGTCAAGAGATATCTTACTAACAAAAATAATAGACATGTTAAAAAAATAACAACAAAAACCCTTGTTGATAGTTGAAGCTAATGTGTTATTAAATATAACTGAAAAAGCCTCCAAGAAAGGTTTTTAGGGCAGTGAAAATGCTCTGTACGATGCTATAAAGGTGGGTCCATGCCATTAGATCTTTGTCCAAATCCTGATGTCCAGCACCAGGAGCGAGCCCTCACTCATAGACTTGGGTGATGGTCATGCATTGATGTCAGCTCATTAATTGTGGCAAAAGTACCACTGGCATTTCATGTCGAGAGTCAGTGAGGCGAAGTGTAGGATGCAGGAGGTGCATGGGAAATTTCCATACTTTCTGTTCACTTTTGCTGTGAACCTAAAACTGCCTTAAAAATAAAGTCTATAAAATGAACAGCCAACTTCCACTTTTTTCCTGTCTCTGAGAATCTGTGCATCACTATACTGAGTACAGCCTGAGCCTCAACTCTCCCTATAGGTCCCTCCACTGAGGGAGCCAGAGCCAACCAGATGGGACCCTGGGGAGAACAGTGCCCTTCTCATGGGCCTTTAGCAGCTGGAGGAGGGGGCAGCTCACCCAGTGCACAGGGGCACATCCATACCCCCAGTCACACCCGGTGTTGGATACATGCAGCTTCTGCTCTGTCTAGGTGTATGTCCAGGTGTATGTCCGGGCTTTTCTTCTTCTTTCATGTTACTGGCTTCCCTTCTTTCCCCAACTGCTAAAAATTTGAGAACCTTAAGACTTGCTTTGGGGCTTCGTCTCTTTCCATCCTCAGGTGTCTGGTCTACGCTCATTTCCCACATGTCCATCTCCAGCCCTGAGGTTTTGTGTGAGCCTGAGGTTCCTACATCCAGCCACCCACGGGACGTGTCCGGCTTGCTGGATCACAGGCATCTTGGAATTGCCATGTCCTTGTCCCTCTGCCCCCTTTCACTCTCATAAGTTATGTTCTCGTTGACCGGTTGTTGAGGTAGAACCTTGGGCATCTTCCTTAAACATCACTACTTCTGTGTTTGGAAGGGTGTGCTAGTCAGCGTCTCATCTCTGTGATGGCACACCCAAGACAAACAACTTAAATGAGAAAATGCTGACTTATTCTCACAGTTTCAGAAGTTCCAACCCATAGCCAGTGGGTTCTGGGGTAGAGATCAGGGCAGAAGGGCATGGAGAAGAAAGTCCCTCAGCTCATGCTGGCCTGAGGCAGAGAGAGAGAGTGGAAGAGGCAGAGAAAAAGCAACTAGGAACAAAGTCTAGTCCCCGAGGCCATGGCCACTTGATCCACTCCCTTCATGGACTCCCCACTTCCCAAGTCTCCACTGCTTCCCTACAATGGCATCTAACTTTGATCTCATCATTGGACTGATCCATTCATGAAGTGACAGCCTTCAGCATCTAGTCACTTCCAAAGCCCATCAGCTGGCAACCAAGGCATCACTAGAGCAAGATTTTGGGGGCTATTTTACATAACAACCTCAGCACAGGGTTTGTGTTGAAGAGCTTAGCCCTTGAATCCATTGGGCTTCCCCCACCTAGATGGACATCTCCCAGCCCACTGAGGGCTTGAATACAACAGGAGCTTGAAGGAAGGGTGAGTTCTCTGACTGACTGTCTGATTTGAGACATCAGCCCTCTCCTGACCTCTGTCTCCTGGTTCTCAGCCTTCAGACTCAGATTGGAATCCACACCATCAGTTGTGTGGGTCAGGTCTCCAGCTTGAAGGTGGCAGATACTAAGACTTCTTAGCCTTCATAATCTCATGAACTATCACCTCTCTCTCAGTTAATCTCCCCCCCCCCCATTAGCTACACAATCTCCCCCATAGATTCTTCTGGAGAACTCTGATCAATATAGAAATTTTCCAAGGTTCTAATAGACCTGGCCTGGGAATAGCTGACATCACTCCTGCCCACATTTATTTGGCTACTACTCAGTCACATACTATATACTTAACAAAGCAAGCTGGGAAATGTAGTTTGTGTTCACAAGGTATGGTGACCATCTGGTCAGTCTTCTTGCAGGAGGCATTGCATCTGTGGGCTCAGCATCTACAACAGTGCTGGGCACAGAGTGGACAAGGACTAAATATTGTGAAATGAATGAATAGCATCTTAATCTACCTAGATCTTTTATGAATTTCTAAATTGGAAGAGATTAGTTTTTTTCTCTTCATCTGATCTTCAGTAGCACTATTTAATACTGGAAAGCTCACAGGAAGATAACTTATCCTAGCAGAGCACTACTCTTACCCCTGATGTGAGACCTGGCCAACCCTTGGGAAACTTGCTTCACTGTCCGGGGACTCAGTGTCTTCATCTGCCCACTGGGTATCTTGGAGGCCAGAGTGCTGGTGGCTTTGATTCATATGTGATGAGCTTATGGGACAGACCTAGGATAAAGGTTTCCAGGTTGATTTTCTGATCAGCATAGTTCTTTGTGGCTGACATCTTCCTGGTCTGATCCAGGAAAGATACATTTAGAAGAAGGACTCCCAGGCAGGTGGCTAGGAGTGACCTGGATTTTGAAATGAAAGCTTTTTCTCCCTTTCCTGATTCCAAGGGCTGTCAGTGTAATTCAGGTGTACCTTACCATTGAAGAATTTAGTCATTAGTGATAACTCTTCAACAAGTGCTGTGGTTTATATTGGACTTACAGGAAGCCCTTGGCAAGACTTTTGTGACAGGGTTGAACTCAAGGGAAAATGTCAAATTTTGGGGACCCCCAGGGTGCATATTACATCGCACATGCAGTACTTGTAGCAAGAAATTAGATTTTGTTTCTCTGAAATTCTAATCTGATTGAGTGCTTTCTGTCGGTAAAGCCAGTAATCTCCAATCTCCATCACTGGCTTTGCTAAGACCATTCTGTCTCCATCTCTGATTAGATTGATGTGGCAAAAATGTTCAGGACCTCTAGTGTGTGTGTGTGTGTGTGTGTGTGTGTGTGTGTGTGTGTATACTGTTAGAGATGGTGCCACAGCCTTGTTAATCCACCATAAATTCAGTACTTGATGAGCAGCTTGGGTGTTCACACAGGAGGGTCCTATTCCCCTTTCAGCGGGTTGCTGGCCAGCCCACTCCAAATCTAAGCACATCCTTCCCAGGGCTCATTTTACTTTCCAGCCTTAGGAAGAAGACCTTCCAGGCCTCCCATTTATCTTGCTTCTCCCCTGACCAAAATTACTTAGGTATGTCCCTAATGATTGTATCTGTGTCTTCTTTATTAAAATTGGGGTCAACCTTAACATCTGTGAGCCATGTTCTGATTTAATTAAGATACACTTGGTTTGGTCTACAACCACTTATAAATTTTAATTAAATTGAGTATATAGTAGATTGAATTATTTTTTAAGAATCCATGCATCTGATAAGAAGTATAATTATCTGTGTTCAAAATACTATACTTGTATATTATGAAATCCTCATTTTAAAAGACAAGTCATTTTAGGTGAAATTTAGCTTCAAATAAGCATCAATGAGGCTTTTTTGGATTTGATTTTCATTCAAATTCATCTCTTGCTATTATTAGAAAATCCTCTTCCTTCCTTCCTTCCTTCCTTCCTTCCTTCCTTCCTTGACCTCAGTAGACCTTGCAGCTCCATTAAGTACCAGGCACTGTGCAGATTTCCGCACGAGAAGACCAAGTCTGCAGAGTTTTCAATCTTCCACTTGGGTGTGTGTTTTCACTGCTCACATTCAACTCTGCTGGTATCTGGAAAAAGGTTCGGGTTAAGGAGGTAGAACTGTCTCCATCAGAGGAGGAAGCGATCTTCGTTTTTATTTTTTAGTGACTGCTATGTCTGATTAGGGCGGTAGGAGGCGCTGTGAATAGAAAGTGAACGGGATGGAAGACTGCGTCTCCGTAAACTCAGGCTGCAGTCAAGACTTTCCGGAGGTCGTTAGAGTTAGGTGAGGCCATCAGGGTGGGCTCCAAGCTGACAGGACTGGTGGTCTTGTGCAGAAGTTCTCTCGCCTCTCTACTCATGCGTGGAGGAAAGGCCATGTGCAGGCCCGGAAGATGCCTGCACAGAACCCGGACTGCTGGCGCTCTGACCTGGGACGTTCAGCTTGCAGAACAATGAGAAATCAAATTTCTGAGGTTTAAGCCACTGGAGGTATGGTATTTTGTTATGGCAGCCCGAGCTGATTAAGGGAGTGTGCCTGAGTCCAGCCTCTTCACGCCAGGCATTTCCTGGTGATTGGTGTTCTGGTCCTGGATGGGGCAGCTCTGACTGGGTGGCATTTTGACCTTTCCTGTAAAAGACTCCATGAAGCCAGCCACTTGCTCCTGTGAATAGCGTGCGTATTATCATTGGCGTTTGTGGCACAGCCCTCAACTGTGGAGCAAAGTGAATCAGTCTGTCCTTGTATTAACTCATGACCTTGACCTGTTACCATTGAATCTTGACTGATCAAACATCTCATCCTAGACCCCTGTGATTTATAACATCAGGTCCTCCATGGAAGGATAAATTGCAATATGCAGCTTACCAGGTGCTAAGGCATGCTTCCACTCTGCCAAGGGAAATTTTTTTCCAGTCTAAGAGGCATTAATCCTCTCTCTTTTGTGTCCCATTGAGTCTCATATGTCAACAGATTTCAGAACATTAAAAGAGATTCCAGTTCAGCTTAATATTTTATGTGACTTTTACCCTGCTGAGCCATGTCCAGCCCTAAAACACAGTTCCCCCTTTTCTCTCTGAGTCATTCCTTCTGCTTCTGCTTGCACTGAAAATGGTCTCTGTGGCTCAGTGGAGAGAGCTAGGCCCCCAGACACAGAACTGTGACTGAAAATCAATGTGCGGCGCCGACAGTTGAAGAGAACCTTAAATAACATCTAAGGATCTGCACTCCATTTCCGGGTGCCCATGGAGACCGCAAGCAGAGGTCACGGCAGGGAGCATGCGTGGACAGAGGTTTAGCAAAACCTGCAGATGGAAACCGCAGTTAGCATCACCACCACAAAGCATGCAGCTTCACAGATTATTCCAACACTTTCCCCTTCTCCATCCCTATGGCAAGAATGTTTAAAAATATTCAACTTGGCACTGGATTAAGTCATGCTGTGAGGCCTACCGTGTGCATCTTATTGTCTTTAGAAAAGCAACACTTAGCAACTTCTGCTCATTGGCATTGCCCGGTGCCAAGATCAGCAAAGGATTCTCCTGGTGAGAACCATATGCTGTGTTCACCTGGTATCAGGTGAGCAGAGGATAGTGAGAGCCCCATTTATTACCTTCTTGTTACAACATAATGCATGGTGTCTTAGTTACTTTCTGGTTGCTGAGATGCAATACCTGACACCCAAGACTTAAAGGAGGAGAGGTCTATTTTAGCTTGAAGTTTGTAGATGCTTCAGTCCACAGTTGGCTGGCTCCAAGGCAGGGCAGCATGGAGAAGGGACAAAGCAAAGGAAAAACAGTCCATGGCAGGGTAATCAGGAAGCAGAGGGAGATCAAAGGAAGAGGAAGGAAGACAGACACTTTCACGCCATGCCTCCTGACCCACCTCCTCCAACCAGGCTTCACTTCCCCACATCACATTTAGCTACTGCTAAGTATCACACCCCCATGATCCACCCTAAAGCCCTCCTATGAGCCCTCAAGGCTTTGGGGGACATCTAGATGTAAACCATAACACATGGTAAGCTTGCCATCTATAAAAGGATCTATGGGTGGGGGCTACTCGCCACATATCTGCAGTTCCCAATATCTTCAAAGACATCTCTAATTCTGTACATGCTGAGTTTTGCCAGATACCTCCAGCTGCTCTCTGACTTTAGATTTTTCCTGGTGGACTACTGTGAAGCTTCTCTGGAATAAAATTTACACTAAGAATATTTTTAGCCCCTTGGAATTAGATAAGAAATGCAGGCCTTGGAGGACAGGACATAGGTTTCACAATAGTTCATATAGTTGTGTCTGTTAGTGTTACCATCACCACCAACAAGAATTTCAAGACAGAAGAGAAACTCAAAGGGCATTGATAATCATCTAACTGAGAGGATTGCCCTGCTCGACTGGCTGCTTACAGTGGTGGAATGGTGGTGTTAATTGGCCTGTCATTTGCAGGAACGTGCACTGTGGTTCAGGGTATGGTTGTTCAGCAGTGAGAATGAGATGTAAAATGCACCCTCAGGTGTACCTATTCAGAATGTGAGAAGGAAGTGGACACATCACAACAGAGCAGAGAGCCATTTGCCACAGGAAGCAGGAAGGTATGACAAGAAGAATGGGAAATGGGAAAAGCCCTTCTTTGTTAGTATTAGTTGGCAAGAGCCAAGGGCCATGAAGAAATATTTTTTGAGTGGAAACATGGTCACCAGCTGCAAACCTTCATGACTTATGATGATTTGTAGAGAAAGAAGGGTCTCGGGCCATAAGGACACTGAAGCCAGACCCCTTGACAATTCCTTCTAGGACATCACCACCCAGTTACTCTCTAGAGCTGCTCTGACCAATATGGCAGCCACTGGCCAGTGGAGCCATGGAGCACTTATAACGTGGCTGGTGGGAATTGTATAGAATATACAGATTCTGAGGACTTAGATGAAAAAAGAATATCAAATACATCCATAACTTCTATAGAATTGCTTATATGTTTGAAATAACAATATTTTGCATTCATTGAGTTTAAAGTATATTATTAGAATTCCATCAGTTTCTCTTTACTTTTTACAGTGTGGATCCTTGCAAACTTAAAATTAAATATGTGCTCCCCAGTTATATTTCTATTGGTGTTAGGTAAAGGTCAAGTTGAACCTCTCTTATGCATAATCATACTTCCAAACACTTTTTAGTTTTCCAGTTTAAAAAAAAATTCCTTAAATAACTCTTGACTTGATTTTAGAGGACTCACCAAGCAGGTCATCCCATGGATTAAACACCCAGTTGTCAAGGTCTCCTTTGAAATACGATGCCTGGAATTGAATGCTGGAAGGCCCTAATGCTGGTGAGGAAGGAACTCTAGAGGAGTAGATAGTACTGAGGTTGAGAATTTATAGCTTCCAGACTGAGAGTGCTACCTGCCTACTTCTGATGACTCAGAATCCTTTCTAGCCAACTTCACCTGTTCCGAGGGCTGGGTTTACCTAGGATCCATCCTCTAGCAATGAGAAGGTCCTCAGGGGATGGAAGCAAGGACCACAGTCCCTTCATTCCACTTTCTCTTCCTCAAACCTTCCTATGTTTATCTGGAGTCCTGGATCTTCCCTCTTCACAGTGCTGTGACTTGCAGATGCAACAAGACTCTCTCCTCTGGACAGATGATCCGTGTAAACAACTGCCTTGGTTATGAGACCCAGACTTTGCATTTAAGAGCTGAACTCCTGGAGCTTGAAATTCAAGTGACCCCAAGCTGTGGAAGATGGTTCCATTTTCTCTGTTCTCTGGGATTCTGATGATGTTACTGTTCCACATACGCAATTACCCATCCCTGACTCAAACCATACTTGTTGTGGAGGAGGTATCAGTGCATTTTAGGAAGATAGAAAACTCAGGATCTCACGTGTTCTAGAGGCTCTGTATTTGTTTGCTCCGGAGCCTGGCAGAAGGGGTAGGAGCAGGACTGCATAGCTGGTCCTCCTGTCACAGTTGCGGCAATCGGACTGTGCTTTGACAATTCTAGGAAGATGGGAGAGCACAGGAAATGACTGGCTTTTGAAGAGGTCAAACAAGTGCAGCCTGTTACTGAAAAATGCCCTTTCCATTCTCTGAGAGAAACTTTGAAAAGTCCCATTTGACCAGCTGGAAGTCTTAAAATTTTTTTGTGTGTGTATTTTCATCATTTTAGGAAGATAATGCTAAACTCTTTCAACCTTTCTTTAGAGCTAAACCTCTAAATCTCCTTTATCTTTAATCTTACCCTAAGCAAATAGCATTCTAATCCTTCATGAGTCATCATTCAAATTCACATAAATATTCTGCTGGTTAAGTTCCCTCACTGGAGCGCCCAGAAGTTCTTTCTGTTTGGAGGGTCGCTGTGGGGCTGTCTGCCTCCCTGTGGGCATTGCCTTCTCCCTGCACCCCAGGGCTGCAGGTGTCGCGGCTCCCTGAGGGTACTTCCGGTATCACAGCCCACACCTTCACATACTGCGCATGTGCACCACAGAAGGCATCCTGGTAGGCTCTTGGGGGAAGGTGCCTTGTATAAAATCATGCTATGTAAATGGAAGATCATTATTACCAGATCAGCTTCTCTCTCCCTGACTAGTCATTTCACAGTCTTCTGGAATGAACTGCATTTGCCATCTGCAGGCTCAATGACCTAAACCATTCAAATCCCTTTAAAGCTGGTCACACAACACCTCATCCCTTTTTTCCAACTCTCATTTTAACATGTTGGCAGATTTTAGAGCCCCGATGTTCAAACCCTTGTCAGAGCCACTCAGCTTTAAGATGCACAGCTAATGCTATCAAGAAATCAACCAATAGCAAATGCTGGTGAAGCTGTTGGGAAAGAGGAACCCTGCTTCACTGCTGGTGGAAGTGTTGACTGGTGCAACCACTGTGGAAATCAGTATGGAGCTATCTCAAAGAACTAGGACTGGAAGTCCCATTTGACCCAGCTATTTCTCTGCTGGGTATCTTCCCTAAAGTATTAAAAGAATCATACCACAGTGATATATGTGTACTCATGTTCATAGCAGCACAGTTTGTAATAGCTAAAACTTGGAAGCAGCCCAAATGCCCATCAACTGGAGACTGGATAAAGAAAATGTGGCTTTTAAAAATAAAATAGAGTACCACTCAGCCCTAAAAAATGAAAAATTAGATACATTTATAGCTAAATGAATGCACATTGAGGCAATACTCTTAAGTGAAATAAATAGGAAACACAGGTGTAAATACTGGATAGTTTCTCTAGTGTGAGCAACTGGAAGTGTAAATAAGGACTAAAAGGTATAATAGATAATGTGAAATAGGAAGAAAAGAGGCAAAGGGGAAGGGGAAGTGGGAGGGGTAGGGGAAAGGAGAGAAGGGAATGGAATTAATATGAGAAAATGAAAATGAAACAAAATCTTTGTAAATAGGGAGGGATGGAGGGGTTGAAGGTGGGGAGGGAAAGGGGGAAACAATAAGAACCAAGAGAGATTATGTAAAGGTGCAAACTTCCAATGATGAATGTCATTATATTGTACATCTAAAATGTACCAATAAAAGGATATACAGTTGAAAAAAAAAAAAAGATGAACAGCTGAGCTCCTCATAGGAGTCCATGGCCTCCAGGCTGACTGGAGCCTCACGGCAAGGCGGGCTTCTTCAGTTTTCTAATCTGTTAATTGGGTTATTTCTATCAACTACTATTTTGTTTTGTTTCACTGAAAACTTTGCACTCAGTATTTTCTAGCAAAATTACAGGAAGTTGCATGACACCTACTTCTTTTACATTTTCTACTAACTTGGTTGAAGAGGAATAAATTTTGGTTTCTGGACCTTATTCTGTGAAGCATTAAGTTTCATGCAGTCAGTTGAAGAGGACCTCTTCCACATCTGCTTTTTGCTTAAACAATTTTTCCCTGTTACGTGCTTGTCTTTAAAAACTATTTTATTTCTACATGAGCTTTCTAACATATTTCAATTTGTATTCTAAATTTCTAAGCCTTGTTTAATTTTGTTTTATATTTATGTTATATATATATATGGTTTATATAATCTGAGTTATAAAAAATTGGCCACTGGAGCAGAGCATCGTGGCCTGACCACAGAAATCCCACTGGTGCTGCAGGGCAGAGGCTGACGGTGTCTGTGAAGTTGAGTTTTCAGGTAACCCACTTATTTGGACCCTGCTGTAGCCTGGGTCTTTCTTCCTCTTGAAGACTTCTAATCCTTTCTCTGCCTTTCTTATTCATGTGAAATGACAATTTCAATCCAATATAAGAAACACCACTTGTGACTCCATCCTATTTGCCAGTTATGGGCTTAGTAGCTATGGGCAATACAAACAAATAATAAAAAAAAATGACTGCTGCATTTTCTCTTCTGACAGTCAAATAACAATGAGAGCCTAAATGTCAGTCCTAAATGGCAAAAAACTTCACCACTAATTTGTAAATTAATTGCCCAAACAGAAATTACTGCAGAAAATCTGAGAAGGGAAGGGATGGGTTTTATTTATTTATTTTTGCACAGTATTTTCTATTAGTGTATGTTTGTGGTATATGATGTTTACATTCATCGTGGGGAATTAGTACACGTACATAACAGGTCCTAATTCTTTTTACATTCCCTTCCCCCCCCCCCCGAAGGATCACTTTCAAGAAAACTTGTTTTTCAAAATGAAAATGAGTTTTTTATTATTCTTTTACTCCTAGACATAATATGCACTCATTAAAACCTGTGTAAAAATGTTACGAAGAATAAACTAAAAGACATTTATCTTCTCTACACAGAGATAACCACTGTTAACAATCTAGTGTGCAGCTTTGTTGCATTTTCCATTGCTGTAATTTAAAACCACAAACTGGGTCATTTATGAATAGAGGTTTGCTGGATTCGTGGTTCAGAAGGCAGGGAAGTCCAAGAACACAGTGCTGGCAAATGGTCAGGGCTTGCTTGTGCATCCTAATGTGACAGAGGGCGTCACGTGGAGAGAAAGAGCAAGTGTGTGTTGCTAAGGTCTCTTGTAAAGCCACCAATAAATCATGAGCGTCAGCCTCACGAGTACATCTAAGCCTAGCCACCCCCCTAAGGCCCCAGCAGTAAACACCATTAACTCCTGGCTCTGTTTGCAAACGAATTCTGGAGGGGACAAACAACCAGACCACAGTCAGCCTTCTGTGCTCTTTTGGTTCTGTCATATGGTATTAGTTAGATTTTGCTTCATAACAAACCCACCTCAAAACTTAGTAGCTTGAAATCTTAACCACTTACGTCACTTACGATTCTCCTGGCTGGCCACTGGGCGGGGCTCAGTTTGGGTAGCAGTCTTGTTGGGTGACCTCGGCTAGGATGACGCCTGTGTAGACAGTCAGTGGATGGATTGGCCTTGACCAGTGCAGGTGGGACATCAGAGGCTTTCTTTAGGGTCTTCTGTTGTCCCTGCAAGCTACCTGGGCTGGAGCTCAGGAGGTTTAGGGTTGCAGGAGCAGCAGAAAGGCCACGTTAATCTGCAAATGCTCTTCAAAAGATTGGTTACATCCCACTGGCTCCTGAAGCCAAGGTGAGAGAACCCTGACACAGGGAGACAGGAGCAAATCGGGCATCTAACCATAGACAATCCACCCCAAAGCAGACCTACAAAGTCATATACTATATACTAATAAAATGATACCTTAGTATGCATGCTGTCTTAGGGCCCTCCAGAGAAACAGAACCAGGGTGTCTTCACACATACAGAAAGAGGTATATTTAAGGATTTGGCTTATGTGATGATGGAGTTTAGAAATTTCCGAATTTCAGGACAAGTTAGCAAGTTGAAGATCTAAAAAAGCTGATGACATAGTTCCAGTTTGAAGGCTGGTAGGCTCAAAATGTAGTGTCTTTCTTCAAATCAGAAGGCAGAAACCAGTGTCCCAACTGGAAGGGAATCAGGCAGGAAGATCTGCCTTTCTGTTCTTTGCAGGCCCTAGAGTGGCTGGAGGAGACCTATCTGCATTAGGAACAGCAAACTGCTTTCCCAAGCCTGCCAATTTAAATGACAATCACATCCAGAAACACCCTGAAAGAAGCACCCATACTAAGGCTTGGCCAAATACCTGGGTACCTCATGATGCAGTCTGGTTGAAACAAAATTAATGATCACAGATGCTCTTGTGCTGACTAAACACCAGAAAATTATGTTTTCCAATCTCTATACTTTTCATATGTAATCAATTGTAAAGCGATTGTATTTTTCTCTCTCCCAGTTGGGTTTGAAGAAGACTCAGGAAATCTCTTCATTCACACAACCAGTATATGGCCATTGCTTTTCTCTAGCTGCTCTTTCTTCTGTGTTACAGTTGAAGCCAATGCAATTTGATTCACCTTGGTGAGTCATCCTTGCCAAAGAGTTTAGAAGAGATTCTGACTGTAGTACCTTCACCAGCATGGATTTTTATTCTTCAGAAAGTATTTATCGAGCATCCATTGTATGCCAGACTCCGAATCCAGTGTGGAGTAGTGAGCACAGCAGGAAAAGTCCCTGTCCTTATGAGGCTTCATAGGAGAGAAAGGCTGATTTAAAAATATGGTGTGTGCTTCAATAAGAAATCTACTACAATAAAAAGATGCATTGCCATTAATCCCCTTCAAAATATTCCCCCCTTTTTCAAGAACACTTATCGCACTATTCTTGCCACTTTCTGAAGCAATTCTGGAAGACCTCTTTTGTGCGTGTCCTTTACGAGATGTGACAAAAAATATGGAGAATACTGCTGCCCTCTGCCCTCTAACAGAAAGGTAGGCTTGTAAAGTCATTACAGTGCATCCTCATCCACCTTATCCACAGGAACTGGTACCATGTCATGTCTGGCTCTTCCTCAAAGTCAAAATGACCATGAACGGTAAATATTTTGAATCTATTCAGAACATTGAGGCAACCATGACAGAGGAACTGAAGACATTTATGAAAGAGGACTTTCATAAATGAGTTGCTTCAGAAAGTGGCAAGAATGATGGGATAAGTGATTTTGAAGCAAAGGGGAGGATTTTGAGGAGGATAAATGGTAATGTGTCTTTCTCTATAATAATTTAAAAAAATTTAAGTACCACATTTTTTGATCATACCTGGTACAGTAAGCATTTAAATGCATGACTCAGCAGGGTAACTGCAGCCTGGGGTGGGTGGGCCAGCTTAGACAACTGGTGTATGTGATGTTATCAAGGCGGAGGTTCCTACTGTAGACCAGGTTTTCTTTATCATTTTTGCTGATCTAATAGGAGAAATCACTTTTTCTGGGTAGGAGAGGAAGCTGCTCTGAAGACAGTTGTATTTTAATTTGAATCTTGAAATGTGCAAAGAAGAATTGGGTCAGATACTTGGCATTAAGCCTTCTGAAGGTTCTGGGTTTTTTTATGACCCAAAGTGTCAGGGTGGAAAACTTGGGCAATTGAACAGGCCTGACTTACTCATTCTCTTAAATCAATTACAGAGAAATCCAATAGGTATAAAAGATACCACTGCATGTGGGATTGCCAAGCTGTCTTAGGTACCCATCATTGCATTTCCAGGCAAAAGAAAAGATACGTATGTTGAGTTAACAGCACCTGATTATGCCATGAATTAATTTTATCTGATGACAAAGTTTTTTCAATGACAGTTGATAATTTGTTTTGAATAATCTGAATTTGCATAGTAATAAAACTATATTTGCTAAGTAGCAATTTTGTCTACTCATTCAGGACTAGTCCATGGCAGATTCTCTCAAAGAACAGTAATAGGTGGTTAATCACATCTATTCCTGCAAAGAAGTCAGGTCTGTATTGCTTAATTTATCACCTTATGCCTCCTCATCTTTCAAAGCAGAACCATTAAAAACTATTCCGGCAACTAAAGACAGTTGATGGAGATGGAGATCATCATGTTAAACAAAATAAGCCAGTTGCAGAAAGACGTATCACATGTTTTCTCTTATTTCTGGAATCTGGAGGGGGGAAAGATGGTATGAAAGTAGTAGGGAGGCACTGAGAGAAGAAAGGTGTCAGGAGAGGAGGGCAAGGGAAAGCAATGGGGCGTGGGTGTGATGAAAGGAAGCTGTGTACACGAATGAAAATGTTGCAAAATTCTGTAGAATTAACCTGCGCTAACAAGAAAGAAAAGCCAGTTCCTGCAGTTAAGGTACATGACCACCAGGGGGCAATACCGGGTTTTATCATCCACCGGCCCTTGATGCACCTTAGGAGCAGGGGGACCTTTGGTCAGCAGTTTGTCTTCTTACCAAGGCTGATCTTACTTTAACATTTGAGCTCAGCATCAACCTGTGTAGCATACAGTTACATTCGAGTGGTTTATAAAAAGAAAGTCTAAGGTGCAATTGGAGCCGTTCTGCTTATCAGTGTCTCCTTTGTGATCCACCTTAACTGTCATACTGCAAAGCACGGCACTAGCTGGCAGCAGATCTGCCTTTCGGTTGCAGGTGGCCTCGGGCTGGCCAGGGCTGAGGTCTAAGTAGTGACCCTGGCCAGTCCGGCTCATCCACTTCAGTAGGATGGATTTTTCCATGTGGCAAAACCCAGAACAAAAAAAATATTAAAAAAACTGTAGAGCCTGTCGCCAGTGGGTCATGTAAAGCCCTGCAAGACTTTCCTCATGACCAGTCTTCCTTGTCTACGCCTTTAGTTCGTTTTTAGAACAGCTTGTGACTCCATCTCCCCTTAGCTCCTTCTCTTCTTTCTCGTTCTCACTGCTGAGCAGAGCCTGCTTTGCATCAGAAGCGTGTTTACTCCTCTGATAAGCTCTGAAGGGCGGCAAGAGCTTAATGTAGACACTTAGGGCAGCCAGAAACATTACTTTTAAAAATGCTTCTTCAAAGATTATTATATGTTTTATATAGAGCAGAGCGTATTGAACAAAATTGAGATAAGGTTTTGAAAAAGAGGTTTGAACTGGTTTTTATTACAAGGCAGGTGCGGTGCCACGGAGCGAAATCCCCGGCCCTGGTTTTTATTACAATCACTCAGTAAAGTCAGTATCACCAGCGGCCCTGCCAGCTTCCCAGAGTGCTTTGCGCTGAGATGGAGCTGGGAGGCAGTGGGGACTCACCTGAGATGAAGAGCAGGACAGGACTCGGTGGTCAGGCCCGTGGGAGCCTAGCAGGACCCTGGGCACAAGTCAAAGGGAGACAGAGGCACGGTGCTCCAGCTGGCCGCTGGGGCGGTTGAGTGGAGCCTTTTGTGTGACTCATTTTCCCCCAGATCTGCAGCCTCCATCCCTGCAGACAGATCTCCACCCGAGGGGCTGCCCGGACCACCTTGGTCTCAGGCGGGATGCTGGGAAGAGCGTTCGGTCCAGTGTGCTGTGAGACCTTTCTCCTAGGGACAGAGCCATAGGTAGGTGCCAGGGGGCTCTGCCTCCGCTGGGTGCAAGGGTCACAAGCAGGGGCCCAGCTTCTGGGTGTCAGGAAGCACCTCTGAGTGCCTTGGGGCTTTTGTGGGAGGAGGCCAATGTCAGTTTATTTCTCCTTCTTCTGCCTTTGATCCAAGGGCTTTTCCTCTGAGAAATGCTGGATAGAAGCAGGGGCCAGACATGATTTAGGGCAGAGCTGTCACAGAGCAGCCTCCCCGGAGCAAATTATGGCAGCGAGTGAAGCTCATAGAAGGTACAGGCTGAGCTTGGAAATGCAGTGAATAAGAGTTTTGAAATGTATGACACGAAAAGACACATTGTCATTAATCCCCCTCAGAACACTGTCCTTCACTTTGCACACACTGATCCCAGCACTCCTGCCACTTTCCGGAGCAGATCTGGAGTCCTCTTGCGTGAGTGTCTTCAGTTGTGCTGTGGTGGCTGCCTTGGTGTCCCGAATCAACTCAGCACCTTTCCCTTTCATGGTCATTTGACTTTGGGAAGAGTCAGAAGTCACACAGTGCCAGATGCTGTGAATAAAGTGTGTGAGGACACACTGTCATGTTTGCATGAGTCTGCCTTCCCATTGGATGGCACTTGGCAGCAGCATTCACTGTATTTTTGCTCAGAGCTCATTAAGACACTCATGAAAGAGAGCTTCCAGAGCTGCTTCAGAAGGTCACAGGAATGAGGGGATGAGTGTGTTCAGGGTGAGAGGGAGTATTCTGAGGGTGACTGATGGTAATGTGTCTTTTCCTGTAATGCATTTATTTTGTGTAAACATTCATTGTAGTTTTGAGTCACTCCATAAGCCCAAACTGAAGCCGGTGGGCACTTATGGCTATGGAGACCCCAGCAGTGTTGGCCCCGTGGGCTCTGGGAAAGTTGGAAGGGGACACACAGGATTCTGGCCCTGTGGCCCCAGTAGACAGCCTGTGGAACCATGGCCCGAGGGAAGGGACTGAAGGTGGGGCAGGTTTTCGTATATGAGAGAGAACCTGAGAACGTGTCAGGGCTCTGGGACGGCAGTTATAGACTCAGAATATAGGAGTCCTCTATGGTGAGTAGGGAAAACAGTATACCTGTGTGGAGATTTTCAGTCACATTCACAGGACCGGCTCTTTGGCAGCTAAAGAAAACAACATGCACCTCTGCTTGGGTGTGGCTCCCCGAATCTCACAAACTGCTGGAGGAAGTGCGGGTGTGGACACCAGTGGTTCGCCAGTGCCTATGTGCTCGGCGGGCACCTGTGTCACATTCTCCTCCAGCCTTCAGCAACAGTAGACCGAGGTCACCCTGGCTGAACAAATGGGAGACCAAGGACACAGACACAGACACGCGACCAGCTGTGAACACGGAGGTGCCCCAGCCAGCCTGCCGCTCCTTCCAGGTCAGGCCTGCAGGAGGTCAGACCACTCCCCGGTGACGGTGACAATTCCCGAAGTCGGCGATTGAGGTAACAATCAGCCCCATGTGGTCAGCTTGCCTGGGTTTGTTCCCACTTCTGACTTAGGCCCAACCTGATGCAGCCAAATCCGCTGTCCTGCCCGTCCCTGTACCACGCTTCTGGTTAGTCCATCGGCAGCTTTCCTGTGCCTCATGCCTCCATCCAGGGCACTGTGGCACCATCTGTTTGCTCACTTAGAAAGCGTTTCCACTCCTCTGTTTGCTGTGAGTCTCCCACGCACAAGCCATGGCACCTGGATCCCTTGCTGTTGCAGGCTCGTCCTCATCGGGCTGCTGCTCTTGGTTCATCGACACCAAAGCAGTGAGCCTCTTGCTCCTACTGAGCTGGGTGCATTGGACAGCTGGGGGAGCTGAGGACAGGCAGGGGCAGATGGGGTGTGGGGGACCCGGCTCAGCCACCCACTCTCCCAGCATGGATGCAGCTGTTAGCAGATCCCGGCAGCTCGCTAGGCTGCAGCAGGGGCTCACACACTCTGCAGAGCCAGATGGCAAACATTTCTGGATTTGCAGTTCATGCAGTCTTTGTTGCAACCACTGCACGCAGCTACTGGGATTTGAGCCCATGGCCTTCTCACTGAGCTCTGTCCTTACCCATGTAAAATTTTTTTTTTTGTACCAGGGATCAAACTCAGGACCTTGTGCTTTCGAGGCAGGTGGCTGAACCACTGAGCTAAATCCCCCGCCCCCTCCTTTTAAAATTTTGAGGCAGACTTTTGTTAAGTCACTAAGTTGCCCAGGATGGGCTCAAACTTGTGATCCTCCTGCTTAGCCTCCCAGAGAGCTGGGATCACAGGTGTGTGCACCATGTCTAGCCCATCCCAGTTTTATGTCCTACTGTGCCTCATGCTCCTAGTGCTTGGTCCTGATTATGCTTATCTCTTATCCATTCCTGCTCTTTGTACTGGTCCAAGCTGTACCTTCCTTTCAGGGGAGCCAGCTGCTATGGTGTAAATGTGTCCCCCAAAGTCCATGGTTGGAAACTGAATTCCCAGTGCAACAGGACTGTGAGGTGGGACCTTTAAGGGAAGACTGTATCCCAAGACTCTGCCCCACGAGTGGTTTCATGTTCCAGGGAATGTTTTCCTTACTGTGAGGGTGGGTTTATTAAGAAAGCACCTTTAATATCTTGCTCTCTTCTGCTTTCTTGTCCCCGCTGCTACAAGATGACACAGCACGAAGCCCCTCAACACAGGGTGGCTCCTCACTAAGGGACTTTCTGTCCTCCAGAACCTTAAGGAGTAGATTTCTATGCACTAGAAATTATCTTGACTTGGGCATTCTGTTATAGCAGTGCCAAACTGACTAAAACACCATCCCAACCAAACCTGTTTTTAGGATAAAGGAGCACAGCAAAATTCAGCCCAGACTGTTTCACCTGTTCCAATGGGAAAATGCTACTTTTTTCTCATTCTTTCAACTTCTTTTCTGTTGATTTTAACTTAATTTTTTATTGGTACATGTTTGCACTACACAATTTTTACAGTCCTTGTGTGGAGTTGGTCCATGCACATAACACATCTTCCCTTTTTCATCCCCTTTCCCTCCCCTTCCTCCCTCTGTCTCTTGATTGCCTTCCCCTTGGAGAAACTTCTATCTCCCCACTTACTCTTTTCTTTGTGTTTTCCAAAGGGCAGAGATTAGATGGCACAGCCTGACGATGTGCAGGGTCCAAGTTCCCATGCTAGAGCTCTATGCATTGCTAACCTGGTGCAAGAAACCATCCAAAGACTCCACTCCACAGAAAGGAAAATCGATAAGCAATTTCTGTCCTGCATGCAGCTCCCAGGGTGACAAGAACAATGTGTATCCACTCAGGACCTCGAAGCAGTGTGCCTGAGGGGAAGGCAGTGCCTGGACAGCTCTAAATGAAAATAAAGACAAATAGGGGCCAGGGTGGCTCGGCAGGCAGATGCTGGTCTGCAGAGTGGGATTTTTCCTGGGCATTTAATTTGAGTTCACCCAGGCACTTTGGCATCAGGGGTGGTTGGTGATGGAGCTGTAATTCTATTTACAGATTGACAGCATGGAATATTTTTCAGGTTGAAGGGTGAGTCTTGAATCTCTTGACCATGAATCTGTCCGATGGCCTCCTCTTCTTCCCCTGTTTGGAAAACTGCAACCAGGGAAAGTGATGCTATGTGAGTGTGGAGGGAAGAGACGTTCTCCCACACCTGCACTGGAGCACTGTGACTGCAATGGATCATGTTTTTCTCCCAGAGCATTGCCACTTAAACCCAGCTGATTCAGCTGAGGTTGAAGAAACAGTAGCAATATCAAGTTAAAGAAGCTTAGTGCTTTTGGGTTGAAACATGCTTATTTCTTTGTTTCAGAGGTAAGTATTATAGACAAAGCTCTTGAATCTGCTCTTTCGGCAAAGTGAGTGGAAACTATTTAGTTCTAAAGCATTTTCCCACACTGTAGCTGAGGGGCCATTCTACACAATGAACCTGAGTGTCTGAAACAATCTGGGTCCTGATCAACACCCTTTTTCTAGGAAAACTAGAGACTCTTTGTCTTACTGGCTTGTCTTTCCAGTGGGTGATGAAATGCAGATTCACAACATTTTCAATTATATCATGCTGAAGCATGGAGCAACAGAAATGTTCTAGAAATAATCCTTGACCCATTAATAGAATTAATGATCCCATTACCGCATCTAACACATTTCATTTTCTTCTGTGTGCTGAGGAGCATGAAATTATCATGTAAATAATGTCACATCTGTGCAAACAATTTACAAGGTGCTCTCCAAATTCAGATTTAAGCCATCATTTCCCTTAGTTTGTTAACTGCTGTCTTCCCTGGTTTTCTTCCACCTCCTGTGGAAACTGCACATTGATTCCTCCCTGAATGAACATCTGCATGTGGGTCCAAGGACTTGAAGAGATGGCCCCTCAGCCTTACCAGAAGTTAAGATTCTGTGAGCAAAGATAGTTAGCAACAGAAATGTATGGATTTCCTCAGCATCCCTACATGACTTTGCAGCACTCCTAAAGGTCATTTAAGTTTTCTTTTTGCAGTCACTGAGTTTGTTTTTATGTCTTCATGTTTGTGTACAGATAGTCCCTGTGGGCTCTGTGTTTCCAGATTATTCTTTGTGGACCTCCACTAGGTAACTGCACACAGAGGTTAATACCGAAGGAAAGGAAATTAGCCTTGCATAATCCTGGCCCTCCTAACTCCCAGGGCAACCTCTTCATTCAGTGCTTACATCCAAGTCCTCCACACTGAAAGTTAATAGTATTCCTTTCTAGAGAATTTTTTTTTTTTTCTGCTGTATTTGCTTACTCACACACACTCACATCACTTCACTGGCAACTTCTATTAATTAGCAATACAAATAAACTATTCTCAAAGAAACAATGGAGTACATTCCAAACCTTTTAGACAGTGTAAGTACACGTTTCACATCATCTCATTAAATTCAGGCCAATCCACTCAAGAATGCATTTTCAGGAGCTGGACAGTTATTTCCAAGGTGCCCTTTATTCTGCATTCAAATCATCTGAAATAAGTACGTTATTTAGGGTTTTACACAGCAGCCTCGCTGGTCTGGCTGAGTGCTGTTTCATCACACACTTGTATTCGGCCCCGAACTAATTGCAAATCAAGTCTTAGCATCTCAAGGATGCAAGGGCTGGAAAATATTTTCTCCTGTCACTCGTGTTCTGGCAGGATAACAAGATAACAATTCTCTAGTCCTCTCCTCCATGCTGCATCATTACAGCGGCTGTCATCAGTAGAGCATTTTTAGAGTGTGGACAGTGTGTGTGTGTGTGTGTGTGTGTAGGAGGTGCAGGGCTTGGAGAGGAAATGAAAAAGATTTCAACTGTTTCTGATACAAAGATGACCACTGTGAAGTTGCTAAGATTGGCTGTAAGATTTAGGCCAAACATTTAGGTCTAATAATATAATTAGAATTCAGCTTTGGTGTAAGACGGGAATTTTGATGTTGTTTCCCCATTTATCCTGAAATGTGGTTTAAAACACACCGAAATGATCCTGTTGCCTTCTGAATGCTCAGGGCTAGCAATTTCCAGGTGGCTATGGTGGCCAGGATGGCAAAGTGGTTTTGTCGAATGTAGATTTTATGTTGTGGGTCCTGGGGTCTGCCCCAACAGCCAGCTCCATGGCCCCCACTTGTGGCGAGCTGGATCAAGTGCTCATCCAGTGGCACCTGCAAGGGGAGGGTGGAGGTGACACCACTTCTCTCTCGAGTGTTTGTAGCTATGGGACTTCAGAGGAAGGAAGCCCGCAGCCCAGTGAACACTTATGGAGGACCCACGAAGAAAATTGCTGTAGTTGAAACAAAGGCAGGAGCCTTGGAGTTGCCGACATTACTTACACATCCCAGTTGGCTCTGGTGTTGACACAACCACACAAGCACAGAGAGACCTCAAAGAGCATCATCACTGATTCCTTTTGTTTTCATGACATGGTGTCAGGAAAATGAAAGACCACAGTGTAGTGTCGTTTTCTATCATTTTTGAGTCATTTGCAAGTATACCCTTGGAAGAAGTCTCAGGAACCTTATGACAAATGGCAGCTGCACACTCACCACTGGTTTCACTGGAGCTGGATCTTGGGAGGAGAGGATCACGGAGGGGACTCCCCTCGTCAGGGTGAGGCAGGTGGACTTTCTAAAGTCTGAGTCAGGAAAATGTCTCACCTGAGGCCAGATCACAGAAAGATGAATCCATGTTCCCACACTGCTAACCACACAAAAGCTCATCCATCCAATCATCCCATGACCACTCTTCCAGGAACAATAATGAGTTATGGGCATCAGAATCACTGTTTCCTGAGAACCTACTAGAATTTTCAAAATGTCCCATTACAGTCCTTCAGTTCAGCCTCCTGGAAATAAAACAGACCCATAGCCAAGGTTAGGCATATTGTTTGCCAGCTCATTATCTTACTGAAGCTACATTGACTGAGTACCCACTACTACCATGCTTTGTTCTGGGCACTGGCGTAGCAAACGAAGCAGAGTCGGCTACACTCTCACCCGGCTAACATTTCAGAGCAGAGAAAGACAGGCAAGATGCAGTGGGGAGTACAATAGCGTGGAGCATAACCACCAAGAAGAAAGCCAAAGGAGGCCAAAGGCCTTGAAGGTGGGGCGTCACTGTGGTGGGCTCAGGCTGGGCTCTTAACCCCAGATGTGAGCAGCAAGCAGTGTGGCAGTGCTCAGGGTGGGCGCCCAACCCTGGGGGCCCTCACCTGGCTTCTGAGTGAGTTATTCTTCTGAAATCTCTACTTGCTACTCATCCATCAGTGAACAGCAGCTTCTAGAGAGCTAACCCTAAAGCTCGAGTTGAGGTCAGTGCTTTTTGTACTGTTTGCACAAAATTTGGAAATGTCCCTGAGGGAAACTGCAGTAGCTTCATTTAATATAAAAAGGGTTAAGAGCTGCTGTGTCCCATTCCATGGATGCTGCCTCCAGATGCAGCAGTGTCAGAGAGTGGTGAGGAGGGGAGGCTGCCAGCTGTCAGCCTCATTGGCTCTGAGTCCCACCTTCACTGGAAGCTGGGAGAGAGAACTTCGGGCCGCTTCATGGGAGCCCAAGGGCGTCTCTGCAGGTGAACCACATGTGTGTCTCCCGTGTGTGTGAGTCTGTGCCTGTCTCCATGTGAATCCCCATGCCTCCTTCCATGTGGACCCCACTGGGGTAAATCTCCATGTAAGTGTGGGTGTCTCTCCAATGTGCACCCCCTTGTGAGCCCACCTGCATCTCTCCATGCAAACCACAGATGCCACCCTCTGTATGAGGCCATGTGAGGGCATCTCTCACGTGAGTCATGTATCTCCCCATGTGAGTCTGTGTATCTCTCCATATGAGCCCCTGTACCTCTCCACATGAGCCCCTGAATCTCCCTGTGCAAGCCTCATGAGCATCCATGTCAGTCCCTGGGCACCTCTCCAGGCCATCCGTATGCAGCTCTCTGGAGCCTGTATACAATCCTTCAGAATAAGCTCATGTGCATTCTCCTCTTGTAAACACTTGTTAGTCTCCAAAAACAGCTGTATTCCCTTTTTATGTGCTTGTTCATTGTTCGTGCACAAGCGTTGAAGGCTTGCTGTTGTGCATGTTTTAGAACTTGTAAGCCTGGAGGTTTATAACAATTCATCAAGGCCTGCCGTGTTGGAGGGAATGCACTGCATTTAACAGTGGTCTTTTCCGAGGCACAACAGCCATGACCTGGAGGTCAGGATCGGCTATAGCTCCATCTGTGGGCTGCAACTGGACCCTCAGTGGTAGAGCTTCCAGATGGTTCTCCTAGTGATCTTTTGGGCAAATGTTGGCACTGCTGCCTGTCATGCCCAGCTCAGCAAGGCCACGTAACCCCTGCCCTCCAGGAGAGGGAGTCCTGTTTGACACCAGAGGACAGTCGTGTCTGGCCAGCACATAGTGGACACTCACTAAATACCACTTGAGAACATCCCTAAGCTTGCTGAATCAGACCAGTCCCAGTATCTTCCTCACTCTCAGGTCATCAGAGGTAGGTGCAGCCTAACTATGGACACCAAATCTGACATCTAGTTTATAGTGGACACATTTCAGGTCATTTTTGGTGTCTACAGATAGTGGGTAAAACCATTCAGTTTTCATAGTAAGCCTGATAGAATCTTGATTCTATGTCCTTCTAGGTGATCTCCACAGGCCTTTCAGGGAAGGCTCAATGTCACATAGTGACTGTTTCACAGTGACAGAACACTGCCATCCTACTAGGCCTCACACTGTGAATCTTCCAAGTCAGCGTTGCCAATGGGACCATTCAGGGTTAATCCTCTGGTGCTTAGAGGTTAGGGCCTCAGACTCGGAATGCACTCTGTAAGCCTGAAAGCCTTGTATAGAGCCCAGGAAAGGAAGTTAGGGATCTCTCTCCCTTCAGATAGGCACCAATGTTAGATTTTTTTTGGCCCAAAAGGAGCCTCATTTTCTTTTGACTACTTTCTTTTTGGTAATATGTTGTAGGAATATGCTTTCCCCCACCCACTCCCATTCCCTGGGGTTTCTGTAAAGCTTTCCTTAGGGTTGAAAATATTCATCAACATAACCTGAGTAGGAGGCACATTCTGGTTCCTTTTGCCAGAGGGAGGTGGAAAGTAGGTATGTGAGGGCAGGAGGGTTGAGAAAAATCTGAGGAGCAGGTGAGATGGTGGGGAGCAGAGGGCCAACTGGGGCTGATTAGCATGTGTTCAACTGCTGTTACCCCAGAGGTGCTGCCTCCCAAGACCTGGGGTCTCCGAGCTCACAAGACTGAGGGGAAATACCTGGCTCCCCCAGGTTGAGGCTGATGGTGTCAACCTACCCGAGCACTCCCAGGAGACTGACAGCTGCTACAACTGGGTTCTGCCAGGCTAAGGGCGGCCAGCTGGGCCTTAGGTCACTTTTCTTCTGCAGTGGCGACCCCTTCCCTGGAGTGGTTCCTCTGCAGGAAGCCTGCTTGGGCCCTGGGGAGACTCGGGATGGAGTGGTGCCGCCCGAAGGCTCAGCTCCCCATCTTTCCTGGAGGAGGGGCTGGTGTGTGTTTCTCACCTCTGTTCAATCCCAGCTGCACGGGGCCATCTAACTTCGTGGAGATGAACCATGGACTCAGCACCAGCAGCCCTGTACCCAGTCTCTCTCCGATCACAGGCACAGGGCCTGTACCTGTTGCATGTTTGTAAAACTTTGGGACATGACAAATGTATATCCATCCACTTTCTCTTAGTTTTGTGTTTTTGTAATATTCTGAGTTGTTTATTTTATTTTATTTTTTGCAGTACTGGTGATTGAACTCAGGGCTTTCACCCTGAGCTGCCTCCCCAGCTCTTTTTTATTTTTATTTTTTTATTTTGGGACAGGGTCTCACTGAATCACTGAGTTGCCTAGGTTGGGCTCATATTTGTGCTCCTTCTGCCTCAGCCTCCCAGAGTGCTGGGATTACTGGTGTGCACAATCACACCTATCTGTTTGTTAAGGCATAGGTACCCAGACAGAGGGTTACATGACTCTCAGGAAATACATCGGATCATGTTGGAGACAGGCGACATCTGTCCTGTGCCTCCATCACTTCCTTGTTTTTTCTCTGTTCCTGTGAGCAAGTTTTTGATGGAATGAATATCACCAGTGAAAAATAAGAGATCGGCAGGTAGAGATCTGAAATCTTTGGATTGGACTGCCATTTTTTTCTTCTTTTTTATTCAGTTGTTTTGTTTTCAAGTGTTACTTAACCATAGCAGGTATTATATCAGCTCATGCCATTTTCCAACAAAAACCCCGAGATGCCTTTTAACATAGGAATACTTCATTAACAGTAAGAAACTGGGCACTGGCACTTCTGCAGAGTAGCTTAGGCTGTAAGTTTCCAGGTGGTAACCCTGCTACCCCCTGCAGCCAGTTAGATGGAATTTCTTATGGAGCCTCCTTCAGAAGCTGGCAGAGCTGGGATTCACTTCATCTCTGCAGAAAGAATAGCTGTGGCCAGAAGGGCCTCACAAGACCCCTTTCACGCTCCATGAATTTCTTACTGCAGTTTTCCTGGCATAAGCCAAGACCTATTCCATTCAAATTGGTCATTCTGATTGCTCCGGTAACTTGGCTATTTCAGTAGGGAGACTGTCATTTCTTCATTCTTTGTGTTTTACCTTTGCTGTCACACCTTTTTTCCTCTGAGGAGCAGGCTGATGTGTGCTTGGCATCTTTAGGTATGAGAGGCACAGTGAGCGCAGACTGGAGAGGTGCTGCTGGGTTTCTGGCATGAGAGGTCTGGAGGCTCAGAGGGCCTGGGAAGGGCTGAGCTACTTAGGTGCCTTGCTTGCTCTTACTCCTGGCTGCAATTCACAACAAAAATGTCAACGCCTGGGCCCCACTAATTAAATCATGATCTCCAGCAGGCATGGCTCAGGTGTAAGCTTTTCAAATTAAAAACAACGTTTTAAACTCATATAAGATGCAGCGCTCATGGTTACTGACCATGGTGCTGAATGCAACATATCCTTAATGAGATAAACTATTTTGTTTGGATTTTTAAATTAAAGAAATCAAGCAGATGGGGTAGGGTTCTCCAGTTGAGGAAGAGATCAGGACAGGAAAGACACACCCTCAACCTGGGAAGTGGGTCAAGGGGTGTAATGGTGTCCATTCTGACAAAGCCAGGGTTGTGGGTGAGGCTCAAAGTTGGGGAATGGTTCTCAGTTCTAGGCAGTGGAAGGAAGGGAAGGAACAGGCTCATTTTGCCAGAAGGCTGAGTAGGACTTCCAGGCGGAGTTGGATTTAGGAAGGAGGGGTTGTGGTACAGATGGGAGACCAGGAGTATGGTTGCCACCAATCCCAATTCCCACTCAGTTCTCCTGGAAGCCACACTCCAGGAATCAAGGAGAAGAGGAAGGGGACTAGAAGTCAGCAATTCCCCAAGCCCTTTGGCCCAGACTTCTCCTGATGGGAGGCAGGGTGCATGCTGAATGCCCAGTGGGGTTAAGGCTCTTTCTGTTCTTGGAATTTTCCATTGTGACAACTCAACTGGGATAGACTTTATCTGTGAGCGCGGACAGTGATGGGGGACTCTTGTCTGGAGAGTTGGGGGTGGGCTGTGAATCCCACTGAACAGTTCCTCGGCAACCTCAAATACTGGGACTGCTGTCATTCATTTCATGTAATTGGCTTTAACAATTTAAATCATCACCTTATCATCAGTCATTTCTGCTCCTTTCTAATCAGGTTTGATCCTAAAAGGACTTAAAAAAATTATGGAACTCTAGAATGCACAAGTAGAAATGCTGACATTTGGGCTTGTTTAAATTTGCCTCTAGAAGATTTGACATCACTCAAGTGAGCTGGTGTTCTGCTTTCACCATTCTTCTCTCCTCTCCCCAATCCCACTAGAAGCCGCTCATTGGTTATAGATAGAAAATGTAAAGGTTAGTTTTCCTGCCTTGCATTCATCCTAGAGATGCATAGTAGATGCAGGGAAATTGCATTGTTAAAGTGGAACTTGCCTTCAACCAATTTGACCTTTACTCTTCAAACTTTTCTCCCCATCCTCTATCCTAAAAGAACTATTGGTCCATAGACCAACTTTTATTAATGATACATTAAATTAGATTAACTTTATTTGAGCTCAAACTGAAAAGGTTGCAAATAGCTTTTATTGCATGCTCTAGGTGAAATCTAGTGTAATGTATTATATTAATATGCTATTTGATTCTCCAACTGAGATAAGGAAACAGAATTATGTTGCAGAATGAAAATCACAATACAGTCTCAGCTGTTCTGTCATCAAAACTAAAAGATTGCTAAAATACAAACCAAGGAAGAAGCAGCAGCAGAGCTAGAGGATGTACCCCTTTCCTACATGGGGGGCTAGTCTTCTGTGGTTTATTAGCAGAGAATCCCAGCGCTTTCTGTTTATCTGGCTATTATTCTCATCTGTGATTGTCTTCCAGGGCTTCTCAGTCTCTAACTTCATATGTGTCCGCTGTTATCCTGTGATTTTTCCTCCTGGTCTTTGAGCAGCACTCTGGGAAAGCCTTTGACCCATCTCTTGACCCTACCAGACCCTAAGGGTAGGATCATAAGACCACTTCATAGCAGGCTGCAGCAATTCCTCACGATATAGCCACCCCAATCATCCTTCCTGCCAGCTTGTCCAAGTGGAGCTCAGAAGCTTGGAAGAATAATGCCTGATAAAATATTTCTTCCCATGTGCAAATGCAAGAATCCTAACATATGCTATCCAAAGTGCTAAAATCCATTATTTATCCTGTGGAAGAGTACCCAGGTTTAGGAGACTCCATAAACTCCCTAACACATTTCACATGCTTTGAAGATTTCTCCAAATTTTCTCCATGTGGAGATCTTTTTACAGGCTTTCTATTCTTAGACAACTTCATCTGGAGTTACAAACAGTAAATACTCTGGGGTTGTTATAAAGCTTAAATGTGTGAATCCACTTAACAGCTCTGGAAGCAGAAGCGTCAGTGGATGTTAGCTAATAGCTGTTATTATTGGATGTTATTAAGAAGTCATTTTATGATGGTTCACGCTTACACTTAGAAGTAAGAAGCTGACATTTAAGGAATTGCGTAAATGAATTAAGATAATGTCCTAATGCATTTTATATATCATATATTTGTTATGTGTTGAATTTTGTCATGATTATCAACTAGTTGAAAAATTCACATGTTGAATTCCTTACTCCCAGTACCTCATTATAGAACCTGATCTGGAAAAAATAGTTGTGGGTATAATTAGGTAAGAAGAGGCATTTGAGTTTGCCCTAAGCCAGTATTTCTGGTGTCCTTATAAAAAAAGGGAAATTTGCACATAGAGAAGCAAACAGAATGCCATGTGAATATAAAAACACCTGTAATATGTAAGCTTGATTTTATCAACTTGATTGGCCTCCAAACTGCCCAGGAGGTTGGAGAAGGACACTTCTGAATGTGTTTCAGTGAGTGATGGAGCTATGACCATGAGTATTATATCGGATCCTTTGCCCCTGCCTCTCTGGCACCACATCCGTGCTCTGCTTTCCAGCTGCCACGGACCAAGCAGCTTTCCTCTGCCACGCTCTTCTACCATGATGTTTCTGCCTTGAAGCCAGCCAACTATGGACTGAATCCCCCAAAACCATGAGCCAAATTAAACCTCTCCACCTTTAAGTTGGGGTGTTAGGTCTGATTTCCCTGACTAACATATGACACCCATCTGAATGGTTTTATGAACATAAAGACAAGCCAAAGAGATCTCTGACCCTGCTAATGCCTTGATTTTGGGCCTCTAGGTGCCAGGACTTTGAGTCAAGAAATAAATTTCAGTTGTTTAAGAGATCCAGTGTCTGGTGGTTTGTTGTAGCAGTCCTAGTAAATCAATATAATATAATGGGATGAGGACAGAAAGGAAGAAAGTAAGAACAAATAAAAGAAGAGAGGAGTGAAATGAGAAAGTAACTCATGAAGGTACACATCAGAGTTTCATATCTCAAGCCAGTTGAAAAGTTCTGCAAGGCAGGTATGGATTTCTAATTTACAGAAGAGAAGCTTGAGGCATGGATTATAAGTGCCCAGGATGGCATCAATGGGAAGCCCTAGGATAAAGCTCTACAGTGAAGTCTGTATGACTTCCAAACCATTTGTTATAGGACATCCTGGATGAAATGATTATGTTCTACTTCAAATGAGGCCAGGAAAGTTGAACCTACAAGAAGTTTTCACTTAGTTCCTGTTGTGAACCCACCCTGGCTCATCTGAAAGAATGGTGTTGGATTCTTGTTTTCTTTCCTAATAGACTTAGGGAAAAATCTTATGAAATTCAAGAATAAAACCGCCCGGGGGCTGGCTGAGCCAGGAGGGAGATTGGAGCAGCAGAGTCCATTCAATCCACATGTTCTGGGGAACGTGTTTCTCTCTTTGGTGATTCTGCCCATCCTGGCTTCTCTGGGGACCAGAGTCCATCTGGGACCTCTGGTGTTCATGTCTTTGTGGAATTCGTATCCCCTTTGAGTGTGCTCAGGACCTATAACTTGCTTCTAAGTCATATAATACAGCAAAAGTTCTGGGATGACACTTCCAAGATGGTTCTTCCTTCAAATCTACTAGCATTCTGTCTATGGATTCCCAGCTTGCATGTTTTAATGGGATAACCAACCACGCTGGAGAGACTGCTGAGACAGAAATGGTGTGCAGCCCTATAGTCATACAGTCAGTAAGGAAAGGAGACCTCAGACCATCTTTAAGTAACTGGATTCTGCCAACAGCTGGGATGAGCTTGGGAGTAGACACTTCCTGGTCAAACTTGGACTTGAGATCTCAGCTCTGGCTAAAATCTTGATTTCAATCTGTAAGAAACATTGAAACAGAAGATCCTGCTGAGTGAGCATTTATAATCTACAGAAGCTAAGAGGTAACAAACATAAGCTGTTTTAAGATACTAAATTTGTGGCATTTTTTAAGTCTGTTTTCAGCATCTTCTAACTTTTTTGTCTTGTTCTTAGTCCTATATGGCTGTGTGGTACTGAACCCTATCACCTGTTATGTCAAGCACCTACTGACTCAGTTCCATTTATTCTTTTTAGGTAGATTCTAGGTTTTAGAGAAGTTTTAGAATCATAGCAAAATTGAGCAGAAAGTACACAAAGTTACCATAGATCCACATTCCCCCATTAGTGCACAGCCTCTCATGCTAGTGTCACCATCCCATACCAAAGTGGGATTAGAATGAATGAACCTATGTTCATACATCATCATTACCCAGAGTCCAGAGTATACATTAGACTTCACTCTCAGTGTTGTATGTTCTGAGTTTTGACAAATATACAATGACATGTATTCAACATTATAAGGACCACGTTGGAAGTGACATCCCAGTATCATACAGTGTAGTTTCATTGTCCTAAAGAGCCTCTGTTTTCTGCCTATGCATCCTTCCCTTCCCATGAACCCCAGGGAATTATTGATCTTTTACTGTCTCTCTAGTCTGCCGCTTCCAGGATGTCATATACTTGGAATCATATAGTACACAGCCTTTTCAGATTGGATTCTTTCACTTAGTAGTATGCATTTAATGCTCTTTCATTTCCTTTTATGCTTGGCATCTTACTTTCTGTAGTATCAAATTATATTCTATTGTTCATTTGTACCACAGCTCACTTTGTCTATTCACTTACTGGGGACATCTTGGTTGCTTCCAAGTTCTGGTAATTATGAATAAAGTTGTTATAAACATACTTCTGTAGATTTCTGTGCGGACACATATTTTTAACTCATTTGAGTAAATACCAGGGAGTACAATTGCTGGATCATATGGTGAAAAAATATGTTTAGCTTTCTAGGACGCTGCCAAGCTCTCTTCCAGTGATAACATTTTGTATCCCACCAGCAGTGAATGAGGATTCTCATGCACGTATCCTCATCAGCGAAAGTCAGTATTCTGAGTGCTGGCTGGTCTTAGATTTAATGATTATACCTCACTGCTTTTCTTTTAAATTGGCCATTTACTGCAGACATTTGATATGGGACATTTTCCCATATCCCTATTTGTGATGTACATGCAGTATCTTTTCTGGTGAACTCTCTGTTCAGGTCTTTTACCCCTTTTAAAAATTCAGTTGGCAGTTGATAATTTCTGTTTGGTGAGTTTTAAGAATTCTTTATGTACTTTGGACAAAAGTCTTACATTAGACGTATATTTTTCGAATATTTTCTTCTAGTCTGTGGCTTGTCCTGTCATTCTCTCAACAGGGTCTTTTGCAGAGAAGTTTTAAATTTTAATGAAATCCAGCTTACCAGTGCTTTCTTTCCTGTATTGTGCCTTCATTGTCACACCAAAAAGTTATCACCATGCCCAAGGTCATTCAGATTTTCTCCTCTGCTATCTTTGAGATGTTTTAGAGTTTTACATTTATTTCTATGATCCATATTGAGCTCATTTTTGGGACGAGTATGATCCATGTCTGGATTTGTTTTTACATGTGGAAGATATTTTGTTCCAGTGCCATGTATTTAAAAGATTATCTTTTCTTCATTGTATGGCTTCTACTCCTTTCTCAATGATCAGTTATCTATATTTCTGTGGCTCAATTTCTGGGCTATTTTATGCCATTTATTTCTTTGTTCTTTCACCAACACCACTTTCTTGATTGTTGTCACTTTATAGCAAGTCTTGAAGTTGGGTAGTGTTAGTCCTCTGATTTTCTTTTCTGTCAATATGATGTTGGCCAATCTGAGTAATTTGCCTCTCCATATAAACTTTAGAATCAGTTTTCTAATAGTCACAAAATAACTTGTGAGGAGTTTGATTGGCATTGCATCAGCTCTGTAGACCAAGTTGGGAAGAGTTAACTTCTCAAGAACCTTGAATCTCTCTATTCATGAACACGGAATATCCCTCCATTTATTTAGCTCTTTGATTTTTTAAAATCAATTTTGTAGTTTCCCTTATATAGCTCTTTTACAAATTTTGTTAGATTTATACTTCAGTATTTATTTTATGGGAATGTTAATGCAAAGTATATTGTGTTTTTTATTTTAAATTCCTATTCATTGCTGGTATATAGGAAAGTGATTGATGTTTAAATAATAACCTTGTGTCTTACAATATTGTTTTAATCCTTTGTTATTTCCAGGAGATTTTTCTGTAGATTCTTTTGGATTATTTACAGAGACAATCTGGTTATCTCAAGCAAAGACAGTTTTATTTCTTTCTTCTAAATCTGTATTTCTTTTAATTCCTTTTCTCAGCCTGACTAATTGCAGCTTTCAGTATGATACTGAAAATCAGTGAGGGGAAACATCTTTGGTTTTTCAAGATCTTAATGGAAAGGTTTCTAGTTTCTCCCCATTAGATATTATGTTAACTGACAGTTTATTTCTCAGTTTTTCTTATCCAATTGAGCAGCTTCCCTTATGACTGTAGTTTGCTGAGAATTTTTGTCACAACTATGTACTGGATTTTACCAAATATTTTTCTGCATTTATTGATATGATCATTTGATTTTTTCTTATGTCTGTGATGTGAAGGATTATATTACTGATTTTTGATTGTTAACTAGCCTTACTTAACTGGGATAAATCCTATTTTGTTATATTGAATAATTTTTATAATTTGAAGGATTTGACTTGATTTTTTTTTGAGAATTTTTGCATCTATGTTCCTGAGAGATATTGGTCTTTAGTTTTCTCTTCTTGTAATATTTTTGTCTGGTTTTGCTGTCCTCATTGCATGAGTTAGGAAGTACTTGTTCTGCTTCTGTCTTCTGAAGGAGACTGAGGAAAATTGATATAATTTCTTTCTGAAATGTCTTGTAGAACTTACCAGTGAAACATCTTGGCCTGGTGATTTCTGTTTTTGAAGGTGAGCAGTTATTAATTCAATTTCTTTAATATATGCCTGTTCCAATTTCATAGTTCTTCTTGTGTGAGTTTTGATAGATTGTATCTTTCAAAAAATGACCATTTCATTAGTGTCTTAGTCACTTTCCCATAGCAGGGACAAAATACCCAATACCCACAATTTAAAGGGAGGAGCAGTTTATTTGGGGTCATGATTTTAGTTCCTGTTTAGCAGGCTCCAAGGCAGAAACAAGATGACAGAGGAGCATGGTGGAGAAAAAGATGCTCAGCCCATAGCAGCCTGGAAGTAGAGCATGAAGTGAGGAGCTGAAGACAAGATGGCTTTGCAGGTCACAACCCAGTGACCATCTCTAAACAGGCCCTACCTGCTCACAGCACATGGAGCTGAATGGATGAATCCATTCATGAGCTCCCACAATCCAATCACCTTCCACACACCTGAGACTTTGGTGAGACCTTTTAAATCCAAACTATAACAGTCTGGGTTATCAAATTTTGCGTTATCACATGTTTGGTGTATTCTCAAAGTCCATAAGATTTGCAGTTATGTCTTTAACTTTGAATATCAGTAATTTGTGTGTCTTCTCTCTTCTTTTGTTTTGCTTGGGTAGAAGCTTATCTTTTGAAATATCTTTCCAGAGAACTAGCTTTTGTTTTCCTCCATTGGTCTCTTGACTTCAAAGTCATTGATTTCTCTAATTCTTATCCTTTTCTTTCTTTCTTTTTTTTTTTTTTAGCTTTCTTTGGATTTAAGCGGCTCTTTTTTCTAGATTCCTAGAATGGAAGCTTAGAAGATCGACTTTAGATGTCTCTTCTTTTTTGATATGTGCATTCACGTCTATACATTTCCCTCTAAATACTACTTTTACTGCATTCCACATTTTTTTTTTCTTTTTTGTGAGACAGGGTCTCGCTATGTGGTTACCCTGGCCTTGAACTCACTATGCAGCCCAGTCTCAAACTCCTGGCAATTCTCCTGCCTCAGCCTCTCAAGTGCTGAGATTACAAGCATGCGCCATCATGGCTGGCACAAATTTTTACAAGCTGTGTTTTCATGTTGATTTAGTTAAAATACTTTTAAATCTCTTGAAATTTCTTATTTGATTCAGATATTCTTTAGTCCAGAAAATTTCCCAGTATCTTTCTGTTATTGATCTCTAGCTTAATTCCCCTGAGATCTGAGAGCAGGCATTGTATAATTTCTATCATTTTATATTTGTTAAAATATGTTTATGGACTTAGCTGTGGTCTATCTTAGTAAATCTTTTTTGGTTCATTAAGTTTATTGCTACATTTTAGGTATACAAAATGATGAATTTTATCATTGGGAATTTGTAGCTGTACATGATATGTCTTTGTTCTTATTTTTCCCCCTTCCCCTGCCCTCTCCTCAACCCCTCCACCCCCTCCCTATTTACAAAGACTTTGTTTCTGTTTTTTCCTTTTCTCATATTTTTTCCTTTCCACTACCCCCCTCCCTTCCCCCTTCCCCTTTGGATCTTTTCTTCACATTATCTATTATTATATATTTTCATCCTCATTTATACTTTCTGTTTCTCACACCAGAGAAACTATTCATTATTTATATATGTGTGTCCTATTTATTTCCCTTAAGAGTATGGTCTCAATGTACATCCATTTAGCTACAAATGTCTCCAGTTTATCATTCTTTATGGCTGAGTAGTACTTCATTTTACATGAAAAATCACATCTTTATCCAGCCACCAGTTGATGGGCATTTGGACTGTTTCTAAGATTTAGCTATTACAAACTGTGCTGCTGTAAACATGGGTGTCCATATATTGCTGTCATATGATGTTTTAAATTCTTTTGGGAAGATACCCAGCAGGGGGATAGCTGGGTCAAATGGGACCTCTAATCCTAGTTTTTTGAGGTATTTTCATACTGATTTCTAAGTGGTTGCACCAGTCTACACTCTAACCAACAGTGGAGAAAGGTTCCCTTTTTCCCACACCCCTGCAAGCATTTGTTATTGGATGATTTCTTGATAGTAGCCATTCTTTCTGGAGTGAGATGAAATCTCAGGGTTTTTAAAATTTGCATCTCTCAAGTGATCAGTAATGTTGAAGACTTTTTCATGTATTTATTTGCTGTTTCTACTTCTTCATCTGAGAAGTGTCTTTTCATTTCAGATGCTGATTTTTTAATTGGGTCTTTAAATTTGGGAGGGGTCTGAATTTTTTTAGTTCTTTATGTATTCTAGATATTAGTCCTTTATCTGAGGTATAGCTGGAAAATTTTTTTCCCACTCTGTGAGTTATCTCTTCACTCTGTTAGTGATTTCTTTGCTGTGTGAAAGCTTTTTAATGAGATTCCAGTTTTTGATTCTTTGTGATAATTCCTGTCCAATTGGGATTTTGTTCATAAAGTCTCATCTTATACCTATATCTTCAAGAGTTTTATCTATTATATCTTCCAGCAGATTTAATGGTTCTGTTTTAATATTTAGATCTTTGATCATTCTGATTTTAGGTTAGTGCATGGTGAAAGATATGGGTCTAGTTTCAATCTTTTTGGAAAAGATTGATTTGTGGAAAGCCAATTTTTCCAGCACCATTTATTAAAGAGGCTATCTTTCCTCCAGTGAGGGTGTTTAGCTCCTTTATCAAAGATGAGGTGGCTGAGTATGTATAGAGTTGTTTCTACATCTTCTACTCTGTTCCATTGATCCCCAGGTCTGTTCTTTTGCCAGTACCATGCTGTTTTTATCACAGTAGCTTTGTAGTATAATTAAAGTCAGGGATTGTGATGCCTTCTGCCTTGCCTTTGTTGCCCAGAATTACCTTTTCTATTCTAGATCTCTTCTGGTTCCAAATGAATTTTACAACTACTTTTAAAAAATTCTATGAGATATGCTGTTGGAATTTTGACTGGGATCTGTATAACAATTTTGGAAGTATGGCTGTTTTCACTATATTGGTTCTTTGTACCCAGGAACAAGGGATATCTTTCGATTTTCTGATATCCTCTTTGATCTCCTTTTTCAGAGGACTGTAGTTTTCAATGTAGAGGTCTTTTACTTCCTTTGTTAGGTTGATTCTTAGGTATTTCATTTTTGGGGATGCTCTCAGAAGAGTTTGCTATTAATGTACAGGAAGGCTATTGATTTTTGAGTGTTGACTTTGTATCCAGTTATGCCATTGAATTTGGTTATCAAATCTAGAAGTCTTTTGGTGGAGTTTTTGTGGTCTTCTATGTAGAGTATCATGTCATCTGCAAATAATTATGATTTAACTTCTTTTCCCAGTCATATTCTTTTTATTTCTTTTTCTTGTCTAATTGCTTTGGCAAATGTTTCCAGAACTATATCAAATAAGAGTGGTAATAGTGGACATCCTTGTTTTGTTCCTGATTTTAGCCTGAAAACTTTCAGTTTTTGATCATTTAGTATGTGTGATGTTGGCTGTTTGTTTATCATAGATGGCTTTTATCAGATTGAGATAAAGACCATCTATTCCAATTTTCTGTAGGGTTTTTATCATGAATGGGTGTTGGGCTTTGTCAAATCCTTTTTCTGCATCTATTGTGATGATCATATGGTTTTTGTCCTTGGCTCTGTTAATATGTTGTGTTACATTTATTGATTTGCATATTTTAAATCCTCCCTGTATCCCTGAGATGAATCCTACATGTTGATAGTGTATAATCTTCTTTTTTTGTACCAGGGATTGAACTCAGGACCTTGTGCTTGAGAGGCAGGCATAGGCACCACTGAGCTAAATCCCCAGCCCCTGGTGTATAATCTTCTTGATGATTTGCTGCATTCTGTTTGCCAGTATCTTATTGAAGATTTTTTGCATCTGTATTCATTGGGGAGATTGGCCTGTAGCTCTATTATTTGGTTCAATCCTTTTCTGGTTTTAGTATCAGGGTAATGCTTGTTTCCAGGAATGAGTTTGGGAGTATTGCTTCCCTTTCAATTTCATTAAAGAGTTTGAGGAGTAGTGGCATTAGATCTTCTCTAAATTTATTTTAGAATTCAGCAGTGAATCTGTCAGAACCTGGGATTTTCTTTGCTGGTAGGTTTTTAATTACATCTTCAATTTCATTGACTGATATTGGGTTATTTAGAATCTTTATATCTTCTTGATTCAGCTTTGATAATTCATATGTATTTGCCTATGAAATCTGTCCATTTCTTCTGTGTTTTCCATCTCCATAGAATACAGGCTCTTGAAGTAGGTATTAATGATCTTCTGGATTTCTGCAAGATCTGTTGTGATTTCACCCTTTTCATTCCTAATTACATGGATTTGACTCTTTCCTTTTTGATAAGGTTGGATAAGAGTTTGCTAATTTTATTTAATCTTTCAAAGAACCAACTCTTCAATTCATTGATTCTTTGTAGTGTTTTCTTAGTCACAGTTACATTAATTTCTGCTCTCATCTTTATAATTTCTCCTTCATATGAGCTTTGGGCTTGACTTGGTCTTCTTTATCTAGAAGCTTGAGATTCAATGTTAGGTTATTTATTTGAGATTACTCTGCTTTTCTGATGTGGAATTTTATCCATAGGACTGCTTCCATTGTGTCCCATAAGTTCTGGTATGTTGTATTGGCATTACTGTTTAATTCTAGAAACTGTCTAATTTCTTCTTTAATTTCATCTGTGACCCATTGGTTGTTCAGGAGGGTGTTATTTAATTTCCATGTATTTAGGAAGTTTTTCTGGTATCTTTTGCCATTGATTTTCAATTTCATTGCACTATGGTCTGATAATATGCTTGGGATAATTTCAGTTCCTTTGCATTTACTTAAGCAAATATGTGGTCTATTTTGGAGAACATCCTGTATGCAGCTGAGAAGAATGAGTATTCTGATGTTGCAGGTTGGAAGACTCTGTAGACACCTATTAAGTCCATTTGGTCAAAGATTTGGTTCAGTTCTGATATTTCTTTGTGGATTTTTTTGTCTGGTTGATCTGTCTATTTGTGCCAGTGGGGTATTGAGGTCCCCTATTATAATTGTATTAGTGCTTATTTAATTTTTCATTTCCACTATATTTGTTTTGTATTGAGTGAGGGTATATTGCATTTGAGTTGAGTATGTTGGTATTTGGTACATATATATTTATGATTATTATCTCATCCTCTTAGATTGTGCTCTTAATGAGGACGTAGTGACCTTCTTTGTCTCTCTTGATCAGTCTTGGCTTGAAATCCACTTTTCTGCAAAAAGAATAGTTACCCCTGTTTTTTTTCTGGGTTCCTGTCACATGGAGTATTGCTTTCCATCCTTTGACTTTAAATCTATAAATTTCTTTTTGAGTTCAGTGTGTTTCTTGTGTGCAGCATATTGTTTCTTGATCTATTCTGCTAGTTTGTTTCTTTGTATTGGTGAACTGAGACCATTTACATTGATGATTATAACTGATATATATTGACTTATCCTTGTCATGTTATTTTCATGTTGTTCCTTTCTTTCTTTTCTGTTTCATTACTTGCCATGCCTGGTGAATTCATTCTGTTTGAGTTCATGGAGGTGAAGTCTTCATTATCTCTTTTTAGAATGTTCTTCAGAACATTTTGGAGTGCTGGTTTAGTGGTCATGAATTTATTCAGCTGTTCTTTGTCATAGAAGTGATTTATTTCTCCATTAATTTTTAAAGATAGTTTTGCACAGTACATCAATCTGGGTTGGAGGTTGTTTTCTTTTAGGGCTTGACATAATTTACTCCAAGCTCTCCTTGACTTAAGGGTTTGTGCTGAGAAGTCTGTTGTAATTCTGATGGGCTTTCCTTTATAAGTGATTCATTTCTGTTCTCTAAAAGCTTTTAATATTCTGTTTTTGTGTTGAATTTCTGAAATCCTTACTATTACTGCCTTGGGGTAGATTTTTTTTTGATTATGGCTAATTTGAATTCTGTATGACTCACTTATCTTTATGTCAAATTCATTTTCCACCCTTGGGAATTTTTCTGTCATTGCTTCTGTGAACATGTTTCTTATGTCATTTGCTTTATCTCCTGCTTTTTCATTGACTCTGATCAATCTTATGTTATTCTTCTTTGCATCACCTAGCAGCTTTTGGATTGATTTTTCACAGTCCCTTGCTCTTTTTAAGAAATCTTTCTTTTCATGAATACTACCTGCAAACCTGTCTTCTAGATCTGATATTCTGTCCTCATTGGTTTATTGTGCTGTGTATACTTTTAATAGAATTTTTAATCTTCTGGATATCTGAGTGAATGTGTTTCATAGATTCCATTTCTTTCCCATGTTGGGGACCCATGGTTTCCACCATTTTCCTAAGCTTCTCTATTTTTAAAAAAATCTGTATCTTCTCCAGATTCATTAATCATGCCCCTTCATTATGGTCATTACCTCTGAAATTATCTGAGAAATTATTTTTGATTTGAGTTTTTCTAGAGCCTCATTCATTTGCTTTGTTACTTCCATTGTTAGCACTTGAGATAGTCCAGGTGGGTGGCTTTTGAATAGTTCTACTTATTGCCCCTTGGGTTTGCCTTTGGTAAGCTGGATGTCTGGGCATGTATCTTGCTTCTGTGTCTTCTCATTTTCTTTTTCTTTTTAGTTTAATTCCTGCATTGATGCTTGTAAATTGTTGATGGTAGGTAACCTTATTGGTAGTATCGAGAACCATTAGGAAATGACTACTTTTCATAGATGTCTTCCAAGTATAGCTGTTGTGTGTGTGTATGTGTGTGTGTGTGTGTGTGTGTGTGTGTGTGTTTTGAGTCTGTTGCAAGCTCTTTAATTTATTGAGGATGAGAAATTGATGCCTACTTGGCCTAGCACTTAGTTCTTTGGCACTGGCCCATAGTGTTGTTTATGACCCTCAGACAGTCTCAGTCTTGGCATACAAGGAAGAACAACTAATTACAACAATTATGTCACTTTGGCTATAGTAGTTCAATCAGTAATACAATAACGTCAAACACACCCAGAAAATGACAAATTATGGTAACTATTAGTTTACTACCTTATCTGTATGAACAAGATTTGTAATTACATAGGAAAACCTAAAACAAATCAGAAAATTATGTACAGTAAATATCCCCTCAATATGGTGATTTTACCCTCATGGGAGAAAATTTAAAAGGGGTTATGGGAAAAAATAGAGAAATAGCAGAAGAGAAAGGGATTAGAATAAGGCTGGAGGACAAAGAAAGATTATAGAAGCTTTGGGAACTGGTGAAGAAGACAGTAGGGAAAGAAAGAAGGAAGAAAGAGAAATAAGAATAGAGCAAAACAACAACAACAACAACAAAACTAGAAACAGTCTTATCAATCAAATAAAAACAAAAACAAACTATCAAGAAAAATAGAGAAAAATAGAAAAAAAATTGAAAAAAAAAGACAAGCAAAGAAAGGAAGAAAAGCAGAAAACATTGTCCACTTCAGAGCATGTCTCTGCTGTCCCTGGTTTACAGAGGGGGCAGACAGAGGCCAGATTCATGTTGATTGATCCCAGCAAGCCCTTAGTTCCACCAAAGTTCAGGCTGCTTCTGGTTTCTGGCTGTGTCAGTAGGACTTGAGTTTTTCAGCCCTCAACATTTTGATTGTTTCCTCCTGGCTTGAACTCGGCTCCCTGATGATTTGAACTCAGCTCCCTGACCTCCTGCCAGCTTGATCTCAGCCTTGTCTCACTCTGTCACTTGGAGCCTATTGCTAGATGGAGCTAGCCTGAAGCTGCTTTGAGTTTTGACTTTAGTTGGATTCTTTCCAAAATGGCTACTGGCCAATCACCCTCTCCTTTGGAGCATCTGAATCTTAATAATGTACCAGTCACTGCAGTCTGCAGCATCCACTGTTCTGTTCCATTGGTGGTTCTCTCTGTGGAGGCCTCTGTGGTCACCAGTAGTCACAGTACCTCTGTATGATCAAGCTATCTCTCACATGTTGTGAGCCAGGATCAGGGAGAAAGTGACTCTTGCCATCTCTCTCTTCTATGTTGTGGTCCCTCTCTCTGCTTTCCCTGTGGGCTCCAATTCTCACTTCTGGTCCTTGTTGAGTCCCGGGGACCCAATTCCCTCCTCCTTCTCTTCCTCACATCGTTATATTCCAGTGTCTGGATTCCAAATTTTGGAGAGGCGATTTCTCTGCTGCTCATCATTCTACTATCTTCCCAGAAGTTTCCTCTTTACTTTAGATTTTCTGCAACTTAATATAATGTAGCTAGGTTTAGACTTCTTTTTGGCATTTATCTTACCTGTATTTTCTGAATTCCCAGCATCTGTACTTTGATATCTGACATTAATTTGGAGAATTTGTTTGGAGTTTAGTGTTAATTCTCAGACAGGGCCACACTGAGCTATAGCAATAGTCAATTACAATTCAGGTTTTTCTAACCCCTTCCCCCCACCATGGGTGTCCACTGGGACTTCTGCTAATGGGTTTCTGATCCAGTAAGTTGTGACTCTCTAGATGTGCTTGTTTGTATCACCAGTTTTGGTAGCAGAGGTTTGCTCTGTGACCTTGCATCTCTGATAATTTTGAGAATTCTTAATTTTTTGTTCAATTTGCTTGGCTTTTTATTTTACATGTAAAGTAAATTCTTTACCTGTTGACCCAGAACCCAGGGACCAATTTTCAAAAGAAATTTTCTCATTGGTTACTAGCTCACCAGGTGGCAGCCAGGGATGGGGTAACTTTGGGGGTGTTATGTGTTACACAGGACCCCTGCTTATGGGGTCTGAGATAGGGCAGCCCTATGGGAGTGACTCCAAGCACAGGGACTTTGTAGCACAGACTCCAGCATGTAATTGCTGGTCCCAGTTCATATATGCCTAGGTAGCATATCATTAAATGATAAGATTATGAATAAAAATGTATAACAAATATTTTACAACTCCACCAGTATTTGGTAAGTGTAAGTGAACATGGTACTCAGGGACACAGAGAGTTTAAGGCTTACCTGCAGTGTCAACTGTGATACTGGCACACTTTGCTGGTGATATGAGGGAGATAGAGGTAACATCAAATAAGCATGGAAGATTACCAGGAGTGAGATCTTGCACTCCTATGAGCCCAGTACTTTTGAAATCCATTCAGGCCAGGGTTGTTGGGCTGGACTTAGGAGGATGCTAAATAAGCTGGTGCCCAAGCAATTATTCAGTGGTTAAAAAAATAGGAGTGAAAAAAAAAATAGGAGTGAAGTAAGAAAAGGACAATCTCTTATATGGGGGACCTGCCAAAGCTATTTTTCTAGGGTAGTTGTGATTTTCTTTTTCTCCACAAAATGAAAAGGACAATTTGGTTTCTGGTCTCATCTGCCTCATCTCTTCCTGTCTAGACCCACATGATTTCATGCTTGCAGCATTGAAGTAGTTCTCCATGGATTTCTCTGCTTTCTGCCTTTACTCTTCCCATGCATTTTTACTAAAGGAAGACAGTATAAATCTATATAAATATAAAATATCCCATTTAAGATCTACACTCCTCTTTTAAATGCTTTCAGCAGCCCCGAGTATACGCAGAACATGGTAAAAATTTCACATCAAATTCAGATACATTCACATCAATATTTTTCTCATTAATTCTTGGCATCAACCTTCACCTTTGGTTGTGTTGTTTCTAGAAGAGCAAGTGACCTTTTCTACATAGAAGTTTTTGCCCATATCTTATTTTACTAGGATGGTGGTTTTCTCTCTGTCCAAACATATCGTGTGCCAGTGTAGAGCATGCCAGAGTAACCCTCTGTAATAAGCTTGTTTCATTTCAGTTTTAGGCCAATCCAATCTCCAGGGATTCCTTTTTTCAGCTTCCACATAATTTTGGGATTATGACAGTCATTTTTACGGAGCACCGCCTTTACAGACATTTGTCCTGGCTCTAAAAGCAAATTCAGAATCAAAGCTCCTGCAGAAAAGGACTTGTGTCCTACCTTTTTTTCTGTAGACCTCTTGGGACCTGCTCTGAGGCTCTGTGTGGGAACCGTGCGGTAAATATTTGATGAATGAGTGAGTCACACAAAGCAAAGCCACCACGAGTCTGAGTCGAGGCGTCCTGGCCTCTGAAAGGGAAGACTGGGTTTCAGACAGAGACACATGGCTGCAACAGGCGCTGCCTGAGAAACAGCTGTCAGGAACAAACACAGCCAGCACTTTCCTTCCAATACAAATCAAGTACACTTGAGCAAGTGTATCTTAAAATATGGAGTAACAACTTGGACACAGTGAAATATGCGCCTTCATCTTGTGTAAGCTGAGCACACCCTGGAGTTGTGAACTGTGCATGCATTTAAGCTTTCTTGGATGAGGTGCTGCACTTGAAAAGGAGGTGAAATGTAATGGATGCACTCATCTTAGAACAGAATTCTTGGCTATAGACTACCTTGTAATGATGCCCTGACCACCTAATCACATTGCATCTTTGACAGTTGCTTCAATATTTGTCCCATAGTATTATAAGGTGATCATTGAATCTTTTCTAGACATTTATCAGAAAATAAGCCCTTCAACTGGACAGTTTTCATACCTTAGAGGTGCAATCAAAATATATGGTGGATATTTAAATTTTAAAAATGATTGCAGTAAAACATTACCATTAATCCCCTCAAAATACTCCCTCTCATTTTGAACACACTTACCCTACTCTTCTTGCTTTCTGAAGCAGCTCAGAAACTTTTTCATGAATGTCTTCATAAGGTATGATTAAAAAAATAAAGTGAAAGCTGTTGCCAAGTGCCAACCAATGGAAAAGCAGGCACATAAACATATTACAAAGTGCCTTCGTCAGTCTTTTTCACCAGATCTGGCACTGTGTAACTTCTGGGTCTTCCTCAAAGTCAAAATGACCACCAAAAGTAAATGTTTTGAATCAATTCATGACATTGAGATAGTGATGACAGCACAACTAAAGACATTCACGAAAGAAGACTTCCAGAAATGCTTCAGAAAGTGGCAAGAATGATGGGATGAGTGTGTTCAAAGCAAGGAGGAATATTTTGAGAAGGAGTAATAGCAATGTGTCTTTTACTCTATTAAACTTTTAAAAAATTTAAACATTTACTGTATAGTTTGATCATACATCATAGACTGTTTACTTAAAAGTCTCATCTAAAAATTTAGCTCTTTTGGTGTCCCTTGTTCAAATTGGGAAGGAAAGAAAATCCCCCTTGTTACCCTAACTTGGAAAACTTGGGCTTCATGAATTGGGAATGGAATAGTGAATTCCTCTCTGTGCACTTCTGTTTGGTCAGACCCTTGAGTGTAAATCCCATTCTCCAGCTTATACAGTTGTCTGTCTGTAAATTCCTTTGAAATACTTAGTACAGAAGGTCTAAAATACTCATATGTGTGGGTTAGTCACATTTACTCTATATCAGAAGGTGTAGCGTTTATAGCATCTTAAAGAGGAATCCACCTTCAAGGGAAGGCACCTCTAGCATTTTAAATCTGCTCTGTGACAACTAACAGTTCAATGTCCACTGCCTCAAACCTTTAGTCCCTTTCATCTGCGAACTTCCACACGGGAGAGAGGTTGGTTAGCAGGAGGATTGCAGGTACCATTCGTTGAGAAATGAGCGCTGCTCTTAAGAGTTGGAGTAAGTGGGCTGGCCAAACCCTGCTTGGGCCCCCTGACCTTCTATGGGCAGGGCTTTAGGCATCTGGAGGGCTCAGCCAGCAGTGTATTCTCTTTGGACAGCTCCCCTTGGCCTGGGGCTGTGCTCCCTTTCATTTTCTGTGTCTTGATTGAGGGTTCTGTGTCCTCACTGTGTAAAGCAGGTAGGAAGTGCCCATGAGCTGGGTCTGCAGAGCTTCTCAGGACAGACTGGCTCCTGCCAGCTCGCCAAGAACACTGAGGGGTGGGCTGAATTCTGAAACCCGTTCTCATGATGTGCCGTCTGGTGGTGCTGTCTCATGGGAGAAGGGCCCAGTCACTCATGATTGTCACCACAGCTGTTAACATCTACCAGCAAAGGTGGGCTTAGCTTAGGAGGGAGCTGAACCCCCACCACCACCACATGCAGCCCTTACCGTGTTCCTGTCACTTACAGAGTCCCCTCCTAGCCTGGAGCCAAGAGCTGAGGGTAAGATTATGCGGGTGTCACAAAAGGGGGGACTGTAAATCCTGGGTCCCTCCATATCTGAGAACTGTGAGCTTGCTACTCAGTAATTTGCTCTCACATTTCCCCACTGATAAAGTAGCATTTAGCTTGAGGCTGTAATTGATCTTAGATAGTTATTTTGTAGCTTAAGCAATATGAGATTGTTGTGAACAATTTTTAGGGAAGGAAAATTCACCCATTTAATTATTCAAAGATAAGATAGGTATTAATAGTTTAGAATTTAGTCATTAGGAAGAGAAAAATGAAGTTGAAAATGATGGTTTAAGTACTATCACAGTCCTACTTAGGATTCTGGAGCAAATCCCTGTGTAAGTAGAAAGTACATTGTTAGGAAATTCAGAGGGTTAATTAAAGTTAAAAATTGAGGGAATATATTGAAGATAGGTCTTCAGCCTGTTTTGTCTCTAAGTACTGTGCTTGTATATCAATCTAAAGCAGAAAAAGCTTCTTTAATCTGCAGGCTCCTAGTGATTTTATCTCTCATTCTCTTTGGATAAATTGTTTGGTGGCTTTCATCTCTTTCTAGCACATTTTGAACTGCTTAGTCAACTAAAGTGGAAAAAGCATGTTTAATAAAGCCAAATGACTTCTTTCTAATGTTAATTCAGTAAAAAATGAGCCTTTCTATGAAGGGGAATGTATGATCTCATAAAACTTGTCTTTAGGCAGAAATATAACACTTGCCTACTTTGTCATTCCAAGAAAGTTATTGAAGTTGAAAACCACCAATGCCTCTCCATGTTCTGGGTATGGAAGTACCGTCTGCATCCTAAAGGTTCCAGGCAGGGCTGCATGCACACACTGGCTGAAGAAATTCATACCACACTCCTGGAATTACCTGCACTCCCCAAAGAAATAAGCTATGTGCTGTTCTTGATTTATTACTGCTATCTCTACTTTGCAAAGAAATGAAAAAATGCCACATGTAAGATAGCAAGTCGGTAAGAAATTCTGCATTCACCTCCTATTTTAATAAATGACACAAAAGTCTTTTCTAAATGCAGTGTTTTTAACTCAAGAAGAGATTTAAAAAATAAAGCCCTTTCTTCTTGTTTAGAGATTCTGATAGTTTATTTGGGCAAGCTTAATAGGCTTTCTGACTGAAATAAATATTTCAAGATTATCTACATGCCCCTTAAAGCGAGTATTTGAAAATAGCAATGTTTTACACTTGTACAGCATCTTAGAATATACAAAATGCTTTATTTATTCAATCTTTACAATGACCCCATTGGGCAAATTATTTGCATTTTGAATATGAGCATCTAGAGGCTCAGAAAAATTAAATAATTTGCCAGAAGTTACATGCACAGTGGTGGATTGTTAGCTTGAACCCACCAATTGCAGTCCAGTTTTGTTCAGAAAAATCACACAACTTCCCTTTAATGAACTATTTAGAGGAAAAGTTAAAACCATCCCTAATCATCTGGGGGAAGTGGCCATCTTGCCTGGTATTCTGAAAATTCAAGAAAGCAGACGTTTTAACTGTAAAATGTGTGCATGCCAAGGCTCAGTCAGAGGCCTGCTTTTCGGAGTCACCAGCATTCAGACTGTCCTCCTAGATCATGTTTTGTTTATCAGAATCATGCTGTACTCTCCCTTCCTAGCCCCAAAGTTGTCATACACACAGTAGATACAGAAGCAGGGCTTGCATTTAGCAAGCACTTCTGTGTTCACAGACTGAGCTCATGTTTAGAGAGATATAAAATAGTACAGGTACTGGTCAAAGTTCTCCAGAGTGACAGAACTGAGAGATGATAGAGCGATAACAGATAGATGAATAGATCCAGAGGACGGGGATCTAGTAGGGGAATGGAGATATGGAGGTTGAGATTATGGAGGTTCATTTAACCTGGATAATGAGGGTGTGTGTGTTTGTGTGTGTGTGTGTGTGTGTGTGTGTGTGCAAACTGAGGCCCCATGACAGGCTGTCTGCAAGCTGGAAGCCCTAGGATGCCAATCAATAGTGTAGCTCAGTCCCATCTGAAAGTCTCAGACCCAGGGAGGCTGATGGCATAATTCTCTGCAAGTCCAGGGTATCACTGGGGCAAGTCCCAGAGCATGGAATTCTGATGTCCAAGGACAGAGGAAGGGTGTCCCAACTTCAGAATTTGAGAGAGGAGACAAAAAATTGCCTTTGCTCCACCTTTGGGTGGTGCCCTCCCACACTGAGGGTAGATTTGCTCACTCAGTCCACTGACTAACACACCCTCGCGTACAGTCTTGGTGATTTTCGTCATTGCTGGGGCAAAATGCTGGACACCCATAATTTAAAGAAGGAGAAGTTTACCTTCATTCACATTTTGATTGGCTGCAAGACAGGACAGTATGAAGGACGGGCCTGGCAGAAACCAGCTGCTCATGGAACCACAGACAGGAAGCAGAGAGTGAAGGGAGGAGCGAGGAAGGGAGATATAACCTTCTAGGCCATGGCCACAGTGACTTGCTCCTTCAGACCAGGCCCCACCACCTAAAAGGAAGTCAGCTCTAGTGTCTCTATAATCCAATCACCTTCCAAAGGTCACAGCTGAGACCTGGCATAAACCATAACACAGATATACTCAGAAATGCTTTACCAATTCTCTGTGTATACCTTAATCCAATTAGTTGGACACCTAAAATTAATTACCACAATTGACAGAATGAAAATTGAAGTCTTTGTGTCAAAGTTTAGGATATAGCTATGAGCACTTAGATCCCGAAAATGTAGCCACAGAGAGCAGGGCAAGATGACTAGAATCTAGAATCATTTGTGCACCCCTAATTTTAAAGGCACAAAGTAAAGATGCTACATGAAGATGACTTTCCACAGAAGAAGGTGACCTTCAAGTGGCTGAGCTCCGAGCAAAGAATTTGAACTGGTTATTAGAGAAGAGGGGGCAAGTGACATAAAAAGGGCTTGGAGAGGTTTGGTTAACTTGGAGAATAAGGATGTGTGTGTGTGTGTGTGTGTGTGTTTACGCCCGCAAACTGACTAGTTAAGTTCTTTTTGGTAGGTAGCCTCCAAAAAGTTAGAGGTGTGAAAGTTACCTTTCAGTAACTGGGACAAAACACATGACACTCACAACTTCAAGCAAGAGAGATTTATTTTGGCTCATAGATTCAGAGGTGTTAGTCCATGGTCAAGTGACTCCAAGGCAGGGATGTCATGGCAAAGGAGCATGGTGGAGGAAAACTGCTTAAACAAGGTCAGTCAGGAAAGGGGGGGGGGCAGCCAGGAACAAGAAATCACCCTTCCAGGCCGTGCGTCTCTAGTGACCCACTTCCTCCAACCAGGCCCTCCCCCCAATAGCATGTTCATCTGTGACTTCATCAATGAATTAATTCAGTAATGAGTTTAGTGCCCCCAAGATCCAGTCACCTTCTAAAGCCCCACCTCTGAGCACATGAGCCTTTCGGGGGACACTTTTGATCCAAACCACAGCCAGGTGGCTTAAGATTAGCTATTCTCCTGGAACTTCAACATTAGGTTTTCATGAAAGCAAGTCATGGAACACATTTTGCTACCTGAGTGGCTATTTTCTGTACAGTTGCCTATTACCAAAGACACGAGAGAATCCCATTCATCCTGTAATACTGATGAAGTCCCAGTCCTCCGTGCCTTGAGATATTCTAATGAAATTAGAGGATTTTATGAAACCTTTCAGATGCTCTGCCTTCATGATCACCTTCATGGTTACCGTCCAATAAGGTGGCTCTGTTTTCATGGTTACCCTACAATAAGCAGAAAGTTCCTACACTGGTAGCTAGACCCAAAATGCCAAGGGGCCCAGCCCTTGACTCATTCTAAGCAGGGAAGGCAGCAGGTCTTCCAGGACTCACATACTTGTGTAAGGTTTAGGCTATCTCTAAAATATTTTCATCTGTACACATATCTTGAATACCTTTAATTATAAAAAATTAAATGAGAAACTACTTCTAATGTTTGCCATGAAATTTTCAGTGGCCACCATTTTAACCAATAAAGGTCCATGTCTGATACCGAGTGGACTGATGAACATGGGACAGGTTGGAGGATGGCATTCAGGTGTCATATGCCCTCATACCTATCATATCCTTTGGTGTGACCACTTTTGACCATAACTCTACCAGACCACTGCTGGATTCTCCATTTTTAAAAAATTAGGGCAGCTGATGCCTCTAGAGGTGTAATTTAAGTGAACTAGCACCCACGCAATTTCCTACTTTCTGTGTTGAAACATGTTTAAGAGCTTTCTAGACAGTGTAATAAAAGATTGTTGGGCTGGGGTAGTCTTGTTGCTAGAGTGGCCAGAAGGGCAGAATGCATATATTGGATTTGCAAGAGAACATATCTGTAATAGTTACTGTCCACTTCCAAGAGTTTATGCAACAAAACAAAACAAAACAAAGACTCAGAACCTGGCTTTTGCAGGCTTTCAGAGGCAGCAGAGTCCCAGTAAGCAGCAGATCGCCTGCTGCCTGCTAACCCTCTGTGATCATAGCCACTGTCTAACTGCAGGGGGTACTGACTTTCAAAGGCAGTGGCTGTTCCATCATTTGGGCCATTTCCTCTGAAACAAAGTTATTTTCCCTTACAACTGTGCATCATATCTATAATAGCTTATTGATCAAAGCCAGGTCCACTTTCAAAGCAAGAAGAAGCCAGGTGTCGCTTCCTTAAGAGTTGGCTTTCCAACAGAGGTTCCAGTTGTGCAGTCCCAGCACTTTTGCATGAGCCGTAGTGCTTCACACCCTTCTCCTTACACACACACACACACACACACACACACATACATGCACACAATGCACACATACATATATACTGCTAAGCACACTTAGGTGTGAGAAACCCAGTGGCTTTGATGTAGAGGTGGGGAGTGACTTTCAGTTGCTGCCCTGAGCTCCTTAGACAGTTCATCAGCTTCAGAGTATTTTCTGTTCTCCAAGAAACACTTAGACCATCGCACGGCCTTCGCTAATGGAGCCAGATGAATGTGTGGGCCAATGTTTGGCTTCAAGTTGTAAATTTTAGATGAGTGTTCAGCTTCATCTAGCAAACCTGAAAACTTCATACTCTTGTGTCTGGGTGGAAGTTGGTATATAAGGCCATTTTGGTTTGTATCTTGGCCAAAAATATATTAATGTAACCACACAGTTAACTTGTTGTGAAATTCTTCCACCGACAAAGGGATCTCAGGCATGATGTCAGTTGAGGAGTCCTGACGTTCAGTAACTGGTTTCTAGCCACGTTAACATCTCTAAGTGGCCAGGATGGAACTGTTTACTCACTGTTTACTCTGCTAGGGCTGCCAGAACAAATTACCAGAAACTGGGCACTTAAGTAACAGAAATTTATTTTCCCACAGTCCTGGATGCTGGGAGTTGAAGACCAAGACACTGGCAGGTTTTCTTTCTTCTGAGAGCCCCCTCCTTAGTTTGCAGATAGCCAGCTTCTCACTCTGACCACATGTGGTCTTTCCTCTGTGCATAGATCCCTGTTTTCTCTTTTTGGGCATCCAAATTTCCTTTCCTTATAAAACAGTGGGTTTGGTTTGGTTTCAAGATGGCACTGAGCCATAGTAGGTTAGGTCCTGGAGGATGGATGTGTAAAATGTGAGTGTACAAAGTGGGCTACTCTGGAGCAAGACAGCTATGCAAACTCTGCAACTCTCCAAATTCTTTGGGACCTGTGGGGAAGGGCTGTCTCCTGTGCAGTCATCTGCAGTGGCACTGGGCACCTCTGGGGGTCTTCCTCCCACCTTTCTCCCATTAGGAGATGTCCATCTTGGCTTTGAGCTGATCTGGACAGGGGAGATGGTGTGGGAGAGGCCGCACATCTTGCTCTTTCTCAGGTGCCATCTTATTCTTTCATGTACATTGGGGATCTCACCACCTCCTGGATATTCTCCAGCATCCTTCTTTCATCACTGAGTGGAGTATAATTGTTTATTATTTATTGTGGTCCCTTTGTGTGTGTGTGTGTGTGTGGTGTGTAACAACATTCAGTTCTACATGGCCACCTCTCCGATGTCACTCTGAACGTCTAAGAACTTGTAGTTTTACAACTAACAATCACCTAACCCAAAAAGCTTACAGACAGGGACTGGGTTGGGTTTTGGGGCACAGAAGAAGAGCCAGAGTCAGACAGAAGCACAGGTGATTCAGGGGACCTAGGAGTTAATGGACAGAGGAAAGCATGGAATGGAAAGCTGCACCAGCCAAGGCATCGCCTAGTCATTTGTAGAGGAAGGAAGATGATCAGGTATGCAAAAATTCCCTTAGCCACTGGGCTCAGTGGTTGTTAACTGTGTCTGCATAAGGATTATCTGGAGAATATTAGCAACTACTGCTGCCTGAGAGTGACTGAGGGCAGTGGACACAGGCATGGGCATCAGTGGTCTCTAAAGTAGCCAGGTAGTTCCTTTATAGATCACAGATCTTTGCTGATGCATGAACATTAGCCAAGTCTGTCCCACTTGCTCCCGGGATTTGAGACACTTTTGTTTTTTTATCAGTGAAGAGATGAGGGTATAGAAATGGGACCCCATGTTCTGGAGAAGGACTGTTTTCTTGAGTGTAAGAGTCTTGTACTCTTCTGGAGCCCACCTCCACCAGCCCATCTAGCCAGGCACAGGCTCCGGTAGAACTAGTGGGCAGAGAAAATACCGTTCCCCGGGCAATTCTCGAGGGACGGAGCAGTGTGGGATGCCAAGTGCAAATAGTCAAGGAAAAAGTGCACACTAAATATCTAGCCTCGATCACTGGTTCTCAGATTTGGTTGTGCATTGGCCTGCCGAGGAGTTTGAAACACTGCTAGTTCCTGGGTCATCCCCAGAGGCTGTCATGTGATTGTTTCAAAGCTCATCCGACATTTTGTAAAGATCCTCAGGAGGTTCTAATAGGCAGCAAAGTCTAAGAACAGCTGGCCTAACAATGATGCAATTTGAAAGCAAGGAGTGGGAAGATAAACAAAGCAATGCAGGATTTCTCCAAAGCTTGAGAGACAAGTATAGTCACAAGGTTGTTGGGCCATTGTGTGGGAAGAAGAGTGGATTCAAATTTCATATAGCATTTGAAGGACCAACCTGGGCATGCACAGATCAGAACATCTACAACATCTAAAGCTGCCTTTCTGCTTTGAGATATAGGCCTAGAGGCTGGCTGCCATGCAGTAGGAAGATGATATGAACCAGAGGAAGAAGAAATGTCAAATTCTTCCCTTCCTGGGTCACAGTGATGGTAGGGAGAGGGAGAGAGGGAGGTGGTAGAGAATAGGGGTGTGTGTTAAGGATCCTAAGGGTTCTGATGGTAGAAGGTGGTATTAAAATATACAGCAAATGGGCCGGGTATTTAGCTCAGTGGTTCCGCCACCTGCCTCACAACTGCAAGGTCCTGAGTTCGATCCCCAGTACCAAATAAATAAATAAACAGCAAAAAGAGCAGGATGTGGGTAGGGCATGAGTACGGACGGGCACGGGCCAGCCCAAAGGTCTTGAGGAAGCCAGAAGTGGTGAGATGGGATGATTTGGGGTGAGACTGCCAAGCTCTACCCCTTTCACTGTGAGTAGACGGGTAGACATGACTGCTGGTCTCTGGGGGAGGAGCCCTAGTAGCCATGAAAGCATTTTGGAGGCTTAGGGTTTAGACTTGCTTTCATATTTTAACAATTGGTTCAGATGCACTAGTAGATACTGGCTGATATACGAGTCCTGGCTTCTATCTGCTCTCTGGGATTCCTTTTTTGTATTTATTTATTTATTTATTTATTTATTTATTTATTTATTTATTTTTGGAGGTAGGATCTTACTATTTGTTTAAGCTTGTCTTGAACTTACTATGTACCCCAGGCTGGCCTCAACCTCAGAACGACCCCTCTGCCTCAGCCTCTTGAGTGAGTACTGGGATTACAGGTGTGTACCACCACACCCGGCTTCCTAGCACTCTGGGATTCTATCCACAGAGGACAAAGGGCATGCTGGCTTGCTGGGTGGGTCAGAGACACTGTATCCAACTTGTTGCTAAAGTTTTGAGGGAGCACACAGCCACTTGGAGATGCACAGTGTGATTGAAAAATATAGTGAAGACTTCAATTAAAAAAGATTAGAGTTAAAGAATGTTGCCATTTATTTCCCTCAAAATACTCCTCCCCCTTCTCGTGCTTCTTGCCCTTTTCTCCCTTCTCTTTCTTTTTCTCCTCTATTCTTGCCTCTTTCTGAGGCAGTTCTGGAAGTGCTTCTTTGTAAGTATCTTTACCAGGTGTGATAAAAAATATAATGAATGCTGCTGCCAAGGGTCATCTAATGCGGAGGGAGGCATGTAAAAACATGAGGGTGTGTCCTCATCTACCTTATTCACTGGGTCTGGTACCATGTGACTTCTGGCTTTTCACCCAAACTAAAATGAACATCAAAGGCAAATATTTTGAATAACTTCAGGACATCGAGGCAACTGTGACAGTGCAATTAAAAACACTCATGAAAGAGGACTTTCAGAAGTACTTCAAAGATGAGAAAGATGGGATAAGTGTGTTTAAAGCTAGAAAGCATATTTTTGAGGCAATTAATGAATCTAAAAATTTTTAAAATTTAAATATTTACCATACTTTTGATTGTACTTTGTAAGCACCTTAAGCATCGGTGCAGCTCAGCAGGAGGAGGACTGTGTGCTTTCCAGCTGCCTTTGTGACCTATAGCCTGTGGGTAGATCCAAAGTCCCCTGGGCCCAAAGAGCATTGCTTGTGTGAGTTATATCTATAGATGTTTATCATGGTAGAAATTAAACTTAAAAACATTTAATGATTCATGATAGAGAAGTGTAATAAATTGATTCTGTGTTAATATAAATATCTTTTTATGAAAAACAACAAAAAATTTCTAAAACAGAAAAATGAAATGAGGGATTGGTGTTGTTTGATATTTTGTCATATGTGTTTAATATCCTACTTAAGAGAAGACAGCTGACTTGTCATATCTACTTCTGTATCCAGTCTCTTGCAATTTGTTAATTTACAAATGTGTGCCTAGAAAATGGAGGAGTGGTCTGATTTTTTTTCAGAAAACTTTGTTGTTCTTTGATGTTGCATCAAAATTGTAATGTAGATTAGTATCTTAGTTACTTTTCTTGTTTATAAGACAAAATACTCAACAACCACAGTTAAAGGAGGAAAGGTTTATAGTTTGCAGAGGTTTCAGTTCATAGTAGGCCAGCTCCAAGGCAGGTTGGCATGACAGAGGAAAAACAGTCCATGTCAGAGCAGGCAGGAGGCAGTGGCAGCAAGCAGCAAGGCTCCCTTTCCCTTTTATCCCATCCAGGCTACAAGCCTTTTGAGTAGTGCCACTCACATCCAGGTAAGGCCTCCATTATCTACACCCAAATCTATGCTAAACCAATGTAGTTATCACATACCCTAATACAGCATTATACACCCATGATCCAGCCACCTGCAAAAGCCCTACATATGAGCACATTAGGGTTTGTGGGGACATCCAGATACAAGTCATAACAACTATGGAGAGAATAAGATTTAAAAACTCAAATAATGACATGTTATGGTTTGAATGTTTTTGTTGCCACCAAATCTCATGGTGAAATTTAATTTCTAGTCATCGGTATTGCAAGGTGGGGCTTGATGGAAGCTCTTTAGGTCACAATAGCTCTGCCCTTAATAATGATCCAATGTTACAATCAATAGGGCTCACAGGAGGGGGTCTCTCGCTCTTTACCGCTCTTCCATGTGAAGACAGAGTGTTCACCCCAGCCTGCCCTTCTACCTTCTGCCATGTGAGGACAGGAGAAGAAGCCTACTCCAGACCCCGGATGTAGGTGCCTTGATATCAGATTTCCCTGAATACAGAATTGAGAGAAAACAAATTTCTGGTCTTTTAAAATTACCAATTTTATGATATTTTTGTAATAGTGGTACAAAATGAACAAAGACAACCTAATATTATGAATATAGCTTTGAATCCATAGATTCCCATAAGAGCCGCAAGGGCTTCTGGATTTACCAGACTACACTTTGAGGATCACTAAGGAAGCTCCAGACTACTGTCTCTGAAAAAGGATGTCCACATGGAAGAACAGGATTCCAAGTGAACCCCTAATAATCAATATCAGTTACGATTTTACCTCTGTGTTGTATCTTATATTTGAAACTCTGTGAAGCCACGCATGTGTTATAAATAGGTCACGCAGCCCTTAAGACCACGACCTGGCAGTTTCACCAGGTCAGCCATATAAATATTGAATTGTCAAGAGAAAAAATAACACAAAGCAAGGCCCATTAAAACTGATTCTTTTACATGAAAACTTAACATGCTCCAAATGTCAGCCTTTGCAGGGTTTTGGTCTTGCTTATTTCAAACATTTTTCCTCTTTGTCACTTTTAAGAGGATATATCAGACTCTAAAATGATGTTCTTAAAGATACTCTACCATTAGCATTTTAGGTTGGCAATGTGAGCCCTGTAATGATATTCATAATGGAATCTGAAAGCTGGGGAGGAAGATGTGTTGTTGAAGAGAGGAAAGATAATAACGGATCAGCAATGAGAATAGAGAGGGGATCTGGTAGAGGTACTGGACTCTTAGATGTCAGGTGGGGCATAAGGTGCTTAAAATCTCTGCAGAAGTGGGTTCTAGGCAGAATTAGAGGGTTAAACCTTGAACAGGAAAGGGCAAGTTTACAGGTAGATACAGTGATATAGTATTTGTAATACGGATTATAGAATATTGATTTGTGCTCTTAATCAGCCATCAGCTTCTTTTTGTGAGAGAGCAAAGAGGCTCTGATTTCTTTTGACCTTGGCTTCTCTAACTCCTCCAGGCACAAGCAAATCCCTTTGGTCTTGAAACTATGGAAATTCAGAATGTTGCAGCCCGGGTTCCCCATTCTTCCTACACTTTATTCTACCCTTAGGGCATCTCAGCCATTACCTCTTGAGCCCAGTTGTTTTACCACTTTAATCTCTAGCCAGACCTAAATTCTATAAGGCCTCCTTGACATTTCTGCATGGTGATCTCAAGTATACCTTCCACTCCTCTTGCCTGAAGGCCAACCCACACTTTCCCACCAAGCCTGGTCCTCTTCCTCTCTCACATATTTTCATGAATGTCCCTACCAGTCATGTGCATTTCTACTCAGAGACTTCAGAGTTCTTGTTGGCCCTCTTGCTTCATTTGCTCTGATTACTCCTTCCCCAATTCCTGTGAACCCATGTCCACTTTTTTCCAAGTTTATCCTCCTCCTCCTCCTCCTCCCAGCTCATCCGAGGAGCCATCACCTCTCATGGTACTTCTTTAGCCTCCTAACACTTCCTTGTATCCACTTTTGCCCCAACACACCGTAAAGTCAAAATCCCTATTTCAAAATGCAGTTCCCACCCTCCTATAAAGATACTTCATTGTAATGATTTAATTTAAACTGTAAACTCTATGCTTAAACTCAAAATGAACACTTTTCCTGGTGGAGTGTAGCAGCTCCAACCAAGTTCCGTTCTTTTAGCCATAGCTGGGCTGCCGGGGTCACTTCCACGCATGTGTGGTCCTGGGTCAGACATGGGTCCGTGTCCCTGGGTCCAGGGACATGGGCAGAATCCATGTACCAAATTTGGGGCTCTCTGCCTCCCTATGAGATATCCCTGGAATTGCCTCATCTCTGTCTTTCCATTTCAATCCAGTGAGACCGAAGAAGATTTTTATCAGATCCCACATACAACAGACAGGAAGGAGTGCAATCAACAAACTTACCCTGAGCTATTCTCTTCTTCAGAAGTCTAGCTCCCTCAAGTATCTGCCTGCTTTGGTCATCGGTGCCTTTCAAGGGTTGCTTATTGTGTCTGGTATTGAGTTCATGGTCTTTACATTTCTAGGGAGTTTTCCACAGTCTGGGTGATGGCTGATTCCACAGGCCCTCTTAGCCATTACTAGAATTTCACACTCAAATCTTAAATTCTCAGGTTGGTTCTAGGCTCCTGCACTGCACTTAGATATGGCTTCCTCTGTAGTCCCATTCACCTAATCTCACTGCTGGGAGGGGCCATCTCCGTGTTGTCCTTGCTCCTCCTTAGCCTGAGGGCTCCCTTCCACCCCCACCTCCCCTCACCTACCCGCGTCGAGTCTCTACCTCCCCTCTTAGCGATTCCCACTCACATACGCTCAGCATCATGGATGCTCCCCCTGGAGCATTTGCCCTAGGTGTAATTTGACATTCATCTCTGGAACTCTGACTCTTTTTTTAGAAGGATAACAATGTGCTGTTCTTTTATTAAAATCCCCCCTCCTCCCATCATCTGTGTGCTTTGGGCATAAAGCTCTCAATATTATGCATTATGGATTGATAAATTTTTAAAATAGTTCAGCAGACTGGAAAGTTCAGGATAATAGAAGTCTTTTCCTATTTCATAGAAGCTTTAGAATTAACAGAGCACTTCAAGTCTTCTGGGCTTTGCAGAAGTGACCTGACAGAGGAAATGTGGGCAAGGTTGAATAATTTTTGGAGAGTTGCTTTTTGTAATGGTTAAGTCTTTCCAAGGAGTGAAAGGGAAGAAAAGGATATTTTATGGCAATGTGGAGTCAGGTGGCCATCGTCAAATGCAAGTGAGGGTTGAGCTGCGGTGGAAGAACTTGGATGAGGGTCCTAATATGTGGAGCCTGAAGGGAGAGAGGGGCAGTGCACAGGGTCTCCCCACACCGGGCAGGGGAAGGGAGGTCTCTGAGACAGAGAAGGGGGCCTTTGCTCAGTGATTATGGACCAAGCCTGAGGTCTCTGGACCATCAGCTCTTGACGGAGCCTCAGGGACAGAGACCTTCTGTGGCCTCTCCCTCCCCTAGGACACTCCTGCTGAGCTTGCAAGATTCTGCTCAAAGTTTCATCCCTTATATTTCCTTCTCTGACAAACTGACCTCCTTCCTTTTGTATGCCTGTGCTCTGGACCAGTGATGGTGAACCTTTTAGAGACCGAGTGCCAGACCGCAATCCCAAAGCCACTAATTTATTGAAAAGTGCCAGCACTGCAATTAAACCTCAATACTGAAGTTTCAGTTCAGAAAAAACAACTCTGTATTAATATCTTCTGTTTCAAAAGAAAACCACAATAACACGTGTGCCATAGGTTTGCCACCACTGCTGTAGACATACATTTTTCTATGTTTTCTTTTACTATTACTTCTTATTCTTGTTTACTGCCACATTGACTCCAAGCTCCGTGAGGACAGAGAGCATCCTGTGCTACCTCAGCAAGAGGCACACATCAGATGTTGCACAAATGGCTATTGCTGGAACCAGTGGATAAGTGGATGAAGGCTGAGACAAGGGGCTTCATGGAGGGGCGGGGTACCATGCTCATTATCCAGGTAATAGCTGGAGAGGCCTCATGGGACAGATTTGGAGAAGGCCGAATTTGACGTGCAGGTGGTCAGAGCACTATGGTGTGAGGGTGGCAGGGAATAGAAGGGAGTGTTAGAGTTTCTCTGTGACTAGGGAACCCAGAAAACTGGGAAAGCACTAGAAATCTGGAGGTTTGAAATGTCAGGCTTACTTGAGGGTCATTTACAGCAATAGTGGCAGACAAGGCTCGTATCTGGTGACTCCGCACTAATGTGGCTGTATGTGGTGATACAATATGAAATATTTTCAGACTGTTGGTGAGTAGATGTTGTCAAAGAATAAACATTACTAATAACTTCATGTGATAATAATTTGTGGTGTGACCAACTTGCCACTTAGCTTAATCAAAACAGCGGCAACCCAAAGGAAACAGTCACTTTCGAATCCTGCAGAGAGAGTGAAAATTGGTTTGATTGCTCTGAAAAGAAGCTTTAGCAGTCTGCAGTCTAGTGAACACACACATTTTTTAATGTGCTAGCAGCTCTACTCCTGATGGAAATGGGTATGTGTTGCACCAAAGACCCCCACGAAGAAGTTCCAGTGGCGATGGCCATAATGGTCCCAACTGCGAGCTCCCTGATGTCCACCACGGTAGAACGGGTAGGTGTTAGTAAGCTGAGACGACGGATTTCGAATGCGCCATGAAAATCTGTGAATTACTGCAGCACCCAAACATGGTGTCAAATGGGAGAAGCCGGACAGCACTTAACTGTAGCTAAAAAGACAAGGGAAACTGTGGTGTGGTGTTAAAGGCTAGGAGAGGGGCTTTCTTTGGGGAAAGACGGGTAGTAATTGGGAAGCCCTTGAATGGGCTCGGGCAGTGTGGAAGAATTCTGTTGTGTAACCCAGATGACATGCACACTTCACAGCTTGATTATTTATTGAAATGTAAACACAACACTTGTGGTCTTTTCATATGTATGTGAGGCTACAATAAGAGAGCTTATTTTAAGAATATTAAAAAATTACACATTTTAAGTTTTTAACAAGACATGTCCTTCATTTTCTTACTATCTTTTCTCTACAAGAAACCATTTTTTGATGGTGCTAAAAATGATATTGATGTGCCTTCCCCACAAAACTTTTCCTTGCTTATTTGTAAATGAATTTTCAAATGACCACTTGGCTAGTCTTGTTTAAAAAAAAAAATCAAATCCATGCTCTCTATCTGCAAATGCATCTACTACACATCCTCCTTCCCTCAAAGGTTAATTGGCTGCAAGAGATTCTCCCTGTCTCCCGCTTTTCTGACTCAGTGACACTTACTAATCTCCCACATTAATTCTCAATTTATCAGCTCATTCTCTTTCTCTTAAAAGATAGATTTACATTTTATCTGAAGACTGGTATAAAATTATTGGTGTAAATGTGCCTCCTCATACTTTAGCTTAGTTTCCCTTTGACTTATCCCATTTCTAGTTCAATTTTTTTAAGTGTCCAAACTTAAGAACACCACATCACTGAAAAATGTTTGATCAGACTCAATTAGAGCAATGTTGCAGAAACAAAGTTATGGTACATTATTTATAGCTGGAGATTGGATTCCATTACACTAAATAATTTGTGTTTTGCCTACAGTGATATCTACATAAAGCAAATGAAAAGAAATTAATATTCTCTTGTGTTAGCCAAATCAGCAATCTTTGAATTTCTAAGTGATCACAAATCTTGTATGTTTTAAACCAAATAGCTGCAGTCATATTTAACTTTCCTTCCAAAAATAATAACTTCATAATGATTGTCAAATATAAAAATTTCATTAACTGATTTATTTGACATCACAGATGCAACAATGTGCTGGTTAGAAATGTGGGTCCTGGGTCAAATAGCTGGGGTTCAAATCCCGGCTCAGGTATTAACTGGGTGACATTAGGGGAGTCACTTATCCTCAGAGTACCTCAGTTCACCCCAAAAAAATGGTCACTGGGAAGACTGCAGAGTGCATTCTTGCAGAGCATGGAAGATGATGTTTGATCCACCATAGGCATTCCGTAAATGCTAGTTATTTTGCTGCCATTGTTAATTTGCCAAACTATTATTTAGGATGGAGAGTGAATGTCAATTTTAAAAGTAAAGTCACATTTTTGAATAGCAAGGGTCCATGTGATAACAAAAAAGATTGAGTGACAGGGCATGTATAGAAATAAATGATTTTATTGGACACATGACTAGCTCCTAATAAAAGGTCAAAGTTATTTTGAAGCTAACATTTAAATGAAGGTTATTACTAAGAGAAATAAATTAGTGCTGGTGAGATTGACTGCTGGGATTGTCATTTTTATAGCATAATAACAGTAGAGGTGGTAGAACAGACAGAATCTAACCATTGTAATTCCTGTGGAATGATACCTTAGTAGAAAATAATAGTAATTTATGTCTTGTAATAGTTAAGATCAAAAGACATCAAAAACTTATATTCCATTATAATCACCCTAGGCTCATGACATATTCTGGCCCAGAGCCTCAGAGCTCCATGAGACCCATAGCTGACTGCAGATGTGTGTGTGTGTGTGTGTGTGTGTGTGTGTGTGTGTGTGTGCCCGGCCTGGACCACAAGACCCATAAACCTGGGAGAGATAAAGGATTTATTGTTCAAGCCATTGAATTTTTGGTGAAGTTTGTTACACAGCAGTAGCTAACTAATACACTTGATATTTTTCTGTAGGAATTGAGAACCTTTGTCTTTCTTTTAAATATTAATGCTGGGTTTCTAAGATCCTCAAACTCTCCAATAACTGTTACCAAATACTCAATACCTGTCTTAGTTACTTTTCTCTCATGGCTAAGACAAAATACCCAGCACCCAAAGTTAAAGGAGGAAAGTTTTATTTAGCTCACAGTTTCTAGAGGTTTCAGTCCATCATTGGCTGGCTCCAAGGCAGGGTAGCATGGCAGACAGGACTTGCAGCAGAGGAACAGTTCATGGCAAGCAGAAGGTAGCAAAAGTAACAAGGGACCCTAATGGCCTCTTCCTGCCCCTTTTATCTTATCCAGGCTACTTAGAGTGGGTAGCACTTACACCCTTAATCCTAATGCCCTTGAACCTAGTATCAGACTTTGAATCAGTTCCAGCATCACACACTCTACATCCAGCCACCTCTGAAAAAGCCCCAGCTATAATTGCATGAGGCTTTGTGGGAACATCTAGACACAAGCCATAACAATCCCCACTCAGTTCAAGTGTGCTTCCAGGTTGGTCTTCTAATTTCCTCTTTTCTTGAACTTGACTTTGCCTTCAGTGTTTGTCCTCTTATCTGGTATATGGTATCTATGGTGATTGTCTTGATGTTTCAGTCAGTTTTTCTGTCACCAAGACACAATACCTGATGCCTACAACTTAATGGAGCAGAGATTTAATTTAATTCACAGTTTCAGAAGATTCAGTCCTTGGTCAGCTGGCTCCATGGGAGGAACATCCTGGAGGAAGGGGATTGTGGAGCAAATGCACTTAGTCATGGCAGCTGACAGGCAGAGCAGTGGAATAGTGTCAGAGAGGAAATGTAAGCCTATCTACCAAATGTAGACCCCAAGGTCATAATTCCATGATGCACCCAGATACCAGAGTGTGCTTTATAAATCCTCTGAGTGGGTGTCGAGACAATTAAGTCTATAAGCCATGTTAAGCATCATACTGGTGTCAGGTTTTTTTCCTTGTTTATAGTTCTGACTTGACTTTGTCTACTGGACTCTCTGTTTTTTACTTCTGAACTTCCAAGTTCTGACCTTGGATTTGTTCCTTCTCCTGGCTTTACTACTGCAACATTGACAGCGTGGCTAGAAGGAGAGTGTGTTGTTGTACCAGTGGTCCTTGTTCAAGAGCTCTTTGCAACCCAGAAGCCATTTAGTAATGTCTGAAGGCAATTTTGGTTGGCACAGTTTTGCCGCTAATGGCAAGTTATTTGACAGACACTCAACAGGCTGCTCAGCATTTTCTAATGTATAGGGCAACGTCCCTGCAACAAAAAAATTATTTCACAAAAATGTCAATAGTGTGGATATTGGGAAACTCTGTAGATTCATCATAGAAGATGATTCCATTGACAGTGAATTACTAATCCCCAATAGCTGTCCTTAGCTTTTCATCTCATTGGGACCCAGCTATTTTCCTAACTAGTCTTGGAGCAAAGACTTGCCCTTTCTTATGCACCATAATTCATCCAAACTGGGCCAAATTCCTCAAGAAGCAGGTGCCCTCCACAGAGATTGTGTGAGAACCTCAGGCTCTAATTTAGCCAACTGTAGAACTCCTCATAACAATGCCAGAAACACTCACAGCCTGGGGCTCTTTCCATAAAGATAAATATTTTTTCTCTTTATTTTATGCATGACTAAAGTTGGTGCTCTGAAACACAATAATAGCAGCTTCCTCTAACAGGGTTCAAGTTTGTAGAACCTCAGTATATTAAGCACACTCTATGGCTTCTTTGGAAGATTGTGGGCTTATCTTTATTTCTGATAAAAGTAAAAACCAAACCCAACCTTGAAAGGGAGAATCCTTCTTGCAGTTTAAGCATAGTGGTATGTTGGTTATTCTTTATCACTTACCAACCATAAGCTCTACTGCGAATGCAGCCTCTGCTATGTAGTAAAAGAATGCATGAAACAATATCTTGGCCCTGTCAAAATGTTGGTTCACACAGGCAGTAAAAATGAGGCAGACATTTCATTGCAGGTTTTCACCTAGCTGCTCTTAAAACTTGTGTTTTGTGTCATTGAAATACTCTTATTGATATACAATGATCATATCTGTGTGGGTCAGAGAAGCAGGATCACTAGTATGAAAGTTATTTTAGGAATTAATAATTAGGTCATGCAAATGTGCATTTCTGGAGTCATCTAGCTTCACTGTTGTCATGGAATCAAGGGCCAATGTTGTATAGGTCTACCAGAGGGACAGATAGAACGATAGCTGGATGGCAACAAGACTACAGACCAATTGGACCCCTCTCCCACAGATGAATGGGGGTCCACAAAAAGGCTGGACCCCAGAAGGAAGCTGAACCTGAAGAGTATCCTTCATCCCCTTCTGTTCACTGCAGTGGGGAACCTATGTGAGAAGCAGGCACCTAGGCTCTGGAGCAGTCTGTGTGCCTGTCCTGTGATCCTGAAAAGCTGAAGGAGAAGTTTGAAGCTCATGAATCAATATCACTAACTTTTCTCTTGGCTTCAGGCTCCAATACAGCTTATCCCAGTACTGTTACCAATCCTGTCTGTTTAATGGTTTGATAACTTGTTCATTGTTTATTTTTGCATTAATTTTGATTTTTCAAAAACATCTTATTAAAATATGACTTATCTTGACTGCCAAGTTTTTTCATGTTCTCTTTAATGTAAGCCCCAAGGCCAGGGTCTACTCACCTCACCCTGATCTGAGCCCAGCTTGAGGAAACCTAAGGAGCTATGGGGTCAAGGCTGCCTCCCAGGGCCAGGGAGACAGTGTGTCCATGTGTGGGCTCCTCAGGCAGGTGCCATGCACTGACCTTCAGAGTACACGAAGGTCAAGCTGAATCCAACCTCATTCAAAATGCCCCTTGTGACCAGTGCTAACTCAGAACCACACAGGGAAGGGCGTTATGCAAAGTGGACTTTTAGCTTGGCTTAGTTGACACAATTCGAAGTAGTATACCACTACGAGTTTTGCACAATTTTACTTGTGTGTGAGAAGCATCAATGAGAGCCTCAGAATTTTCCTACAAGTGCATTTGCAGGAAGCCCAGTTGATTTCCTTGTCCCTGTCCTTATACCACTACAATTTTCCTAACTTATTGTCACAAATACTGTTAGAGCTGTGAACCAAGAATGATATGGCAACCATATAACCTAAGTGAAAAGCACCCCAAGCTAAAGACACACAGATAGCTTGTGTTTGTCACTTTCCCATTGCTGGGTCAAAACACTCAACTCGTGGAACTTAAGAGAGGAGAGGTTTATTTCAGCTCACAGTTTTAGTCCATGGCCAGCTGACTTCAAGGCAGAAACAGCATGGGAGAGGGGTATAGAGGAGGAAAAGCTGTTCACCACATGGTGCCTAGGGAGCAGAGACAGAGAGAGAGAAAGAGAGAGAGAGACAGAGACAGAGAGAAACAGAGACAGAGAGAGACAGAGAAAGAGAAGCTGGGGACAAGAATGTACCCCTTCATGAGTCCAGTGATCCATCCCCCTGACCAGACTTCACTTCCCAACAGCACTGATGAGCACGACATCCTAACAATACAATCATCTTTCCAAACCCCTCTTGTGAATACATGAAACTTTCAGGGAGTGCTTAAGAGCTAAACTGTAACACAGCTTTTTAAAGATCTTGTCTAAGTGATCAGATTGCTGCTGCTTAGATACAAGTATTCTTGGTTCACATCCAGTTGCCACCAGACTCAATGTCCAGTTTCATTTGAAGCTCATGCATATTGAATCTACTAACTAGTTCAACCAGCTACTGAGAAAGACAGCATTCCACTGATCATGATAAATCCTCCCGCAGCCTCACTCTATCACATGGTTGCAGGTGGTGGCACTGGTTGTTGGGATGTTGAAATATTGAGAAACCCTTTAGTGCTTCAGCAACCAAATGCCCTGGGCGGTTTTCATGGTGTGCTGCTTTATGTTGCATTTCATTCTGTGCTGAACAACACAGTGTTGTGGTGACTGTGTTTGTTTTCTGAACCCATAACTTCACTGAGAGCCCCCGAGTGACCCATGTTCCTGCACGTGGCAGTCAAAGTGACTCCTGTCATTGGCTCTTAGAGGCCCCAGTTTTATTGGATTATGCTTAATTTTGGTGCAGGGAAATAGCAGCTGTATCCTAAAATGTGCCTCCTCCTCCACTGGTTCCTTCCCCAGTGAGATTTCAGTCAGTTACTCCATTAGGAGGAGAACATCAACTGATTTTAGGACTCCTGTTCTTTTCTCTAAGCTTCAAGGAGAACTTGAAAGATTTGATATTCTGATATCTGATATTTGATGCTCTCTTAGGGGAAAGAAAGGAGGTTCCATAAAAAAAGTAAAAAAAAAAAAAGAGAGAGAAAAGAAAGAACAACTTTTATACGTCTATCCTTGTGAGAAATACATACTGAGTTCTGATGCATTAAATAGTCCCCAGACAGAAATTTGCAAACACTTCCAACTGTGCAATGTTAGTGGTGTCTACAGCAATAAGGGCCATGCAGGGTGCACTCCCTGGGAGGACAGCTGGGACTTCTCTGAGACACTAGCCTGAGATTCCTGCAGGAGGAATGTGTCCGAGAGAGAAAGTCCACGCCAATGACAGGGTGATATCTTGGATCTGCTTCTAAGTGGGTTAATCAGGAGGGTGCAATTTGTGGACTTTTATACTTAGGGTGACTTCTTATTCAAAAAGTACAAAGACTCTAGGGAGAGAAAGACACATTTTGCATATATATTGAATTTTACTCACAAGGGCAATATTAACATTTGTTGGTAACATGGAAGTAGTTCTGAAATCTGTATCTGGAAAGAGGAAAATAGAAGAGTTAATTAACAGAAGGAAACAGAGTTTGTAGAGAAAAAAAAAGAAAAAAATGCTTAATGTTCAATCCCCTAGAACAGCAGAGTTCAAGTGAGGCCAGTTGAAAAAATATAAAGAAAGCTCGATGTTAAGCACTCATTTTTGGGAGGAGTTTAACATCTGAATAATCATATTTGAATCAGGAACATTTGCAAACTGGGGTTTCATATTCCTGTCAGTGGGACAGGGTAGCACATGGGACAGAAGCATGTTAAATATGCATTTCTAGAACCTTATATTCCTTGTGGCCTGTGTGGGCACTTTTGGGAGTAACTGCATCTCAAGTGTTGGCGGTTTCTTCCTTCCTCTCCTTTACCTGAATAAATGCTTTGGGGTTGAATGTTTCCAGGTGCCCTGCACACTGCATTTAAAGACAGGCAGTGTCCTTTGTGATCTCCAGAACTGTATGACTTTCCTTAGTTTCACAGTCACCGCCCACTTCTGGTGCTTTTTCAGCAGCTGTTGTCACTGTCCAGTTTTGTCCTTACTGGGATGTTGTGTCCATCATTTTTAAAATTAAGAAGTCATTACAATGTTATGATTTATGATTTTAGGTTAGCTCTTTCCATCTGCTTTCCATAAAAGATACTTCTGCAAAGTACATTTGGTGAGGTTTTATTTAATAATAACATCTTTTAAAAAGCCCACTAGCAAAGGGCATGTTCATCATAAACAGAATGGGAGGAAGATAGTGCTGCTGGGTGTGACAGACTTTGCTTAGGAATGGAACGAATGCTCCATGTGGCTTCTGAGCAGGACGGGTGTTGTAGCCAAATTTGCAGGGGAGCAATTAGGGGCTTATCACTCAGGAGAAAGAGACTGCCAGACTGGAATTCTCATTGTAATGATGCTGTAAAAAACCCCAGCAAAACATCATCTTATTGCTCTGTTCTATCCCTTACCTCTCATGTGCCCCACATGCAGCCACCCTGCCACCAATCTTCCCCTGGGACATTGCTGCATATTTAGACCTCTCAAATATCTGGTGGTTTTTTATCCTCTTCTTCCTCACCAGGTAGCTGCCCCCCAACTTCAGTCCTCATTGTTATGGAGCTGTCTAGGCATGGAAGAAGGGTCCTTTTCTGCCTGTGTCTGCTCTTCTTGGACACTGGGCTTCTGTTTTGTCTTGGGCACCAGATGCTGGGAGAAGATGCCATTCTTTGTTGGACCCAGCAGACAGCTAAAGCTAGGACAGGACCTGGCCAGATTCTCCCCTTAAACACCAAACCTGGTTGTGCAAATGTCTTCTCTGAAAAGTTGGAGCCACTTAACATTAGCATTACAATGCAGAAATGGAGAGGTCTACCTTGGGTGCTGAATAGAAGAGCTGCCAAAGGTCCTCAAGTAAGCACCTAAGAGGCTGTCTTACTAGTCAGTTTTCCCAACTTGGGATACAATATCTGCCACCCACAATTTAAGAAGCTTAAATTGGCTTATAGTTTCAGGAGATTCAGTGCATGATCAGCTGGCTGCCAGGCAGAAACATCATGGTGGAAGGGCATGGTGCGGCAAAGCTTTACAGTTCATGGAGACCAGGAAGCAGAGCAAGGGAATAGTCCCAGAGAGGAAGAGGAGTGTCACCAGACATAGACACTAAGGCCACACCTCCATGTCCTACCCAGATATACCTAGAAGTTCGCTCTGCCAATCTCCTGGGGGAGTCCCAAATGCAATCAAGTAGAGACTCCAGCCTCACAGCCACAGAGGTTAAACCCTTTCTACCACAGACACCACCTGACACCAGGCAGTCCCCCCACCGGGACCCACCTGGCTTCTTTGCCTATTGTATGCCAACCACTTCAACCTCCTTCTGCTGCTCTCCCACAAGGGAGTTGTTGCTTGCTTTGGGGAATCCTCATAAGCCTCCTCTCCTCACATTCCCACACGTCTCCTCCCCTCTGAGCACAGTCCCACAGCTGAGCTAGTCCGGGCTGACACTACAGACTTTCAGCAGGACGGTCCACACCATTTCTTCCCTCCCCACCAAACCTGGAACACTTTTGTGGGGGAAGCAGTGGGAGCACAGGCCCTTGTGGTTCATCCTGTAAGTGACTGCATATTACTCCTTTCTTGTGGCACAGACCTGTGTCTCTTGGGGACCAATCCTGTCTCCCAGTGACCCAACTGTCCAAATCTGAAGTTGTGAGCAGGCAGCTCAGAATGAATTAGCCACAAACTTCTTCACTCTGGCTTCATCAAGTTGTAAGAAGACTGGAATTCAAATGCCTGTAGGGAGAATGTCCTCTTTCCAGTTCAGTGGTCCCTCCACTTGCTGTGGCCTCCTCTGCTCTCCCTTGTTGATTTCACTTGCTTAGTTCCTAATGTCATTTGAGTTCACAATCAACTGGAGGAAGAAAATGATGCCTAATTCCTCCTCATTTTCAAGGTTTCTGGCTCCAAACCAGGGACATTATTGTACCCAGTATGTTTTCTTCCTCCTCTGTACCTGTCTGAACTTTGCACTACCAAAGAATCATGGCTTCCTGGTCATGGTGGCTCCCTAAGGACACAGGGAATGCTTTGGAAGGACCATTATGGTAAGAATGTCAGGAGCCCCCTTCTCATATTCTGTGCAATTCTTTGGGAAAGTTGGACATTAATTGGTTTGGCTTGAACTCCAAGAGTTTATTGAATCAAATAAGAGAAAAAGTCAATGCATAGCCTTTAGAGACCTTTTACCTGGACAGAGAATGGAAGAAGGAGTGTTGAAATTGGTAGAGTTATTACTTAGACAGAGTGGAGATGGCAGCGGTACCCTGATCTTTGACCTCAGTCTCGGGCTTTGACTTCTATCTAAAGAAGGTCTTCTAGTGTGGGGACTCAGACCTAATGTGAATCAGACTACAACACTGGGCCACGAAAAAAAATTGTAAATGAAAGAAAGAAAACCTCTATGACAGTGATGTCTTGCAGTCTGAAGCAAAGGTGAGCTCTTTGTATGAGTCTGAGACTCTGCCCTGGCCTTGGCAGTCTGACCTGGAGCAGGAAGCAGCCCTTGGAGCCTTGGCTGGGCTGTAGGTGCTGGGAGTCAGTGAAAATCAATCAATGCAGTCTCCGCACTTTCAGATTTTATAAACTGGTTGAAAGACAACCACAACAGGAGTTCCTGACGAGCATAGAAGTGCCGCCATGTTACTGTTCAGTGTAAAACACTGGCAACAAAATAAAACGAAACTAGTAATATCTACTGTTCCCACAATTTCATAAAAGAAAGGGTGTTTTAAAACCAAAGAAGTAGGACCAATATAATTTCAAAGTGAGAACAATTCTTCTAAAGAAAGCTAGTTAGTAAATTTCTAACTAACTTAGAAAAATAAAGGTGATAGTTTAAAATGCTGAATACAAGGCCAGGGATTAAGCTCAGTGGTTCCACTGCCTGCCTCCCAAGTGCAAGGACCTGAGTTTCATCCCCAGTACCAAAAAAAAAAAGTGAATGCAGAGAAAACACATTATGAAATTTTATGTCATATATTTTGCTTTTACAATAATTTTGTCAATTCAGGAAGATAGTGTGATAAAAACTATAATGAATGTTTAAAATACCAATACAAAAATGTATTATAATAGGTGACACTTTGCCATGAATTTCTCTCAAAATCCTCCTCCTCACTTCGAACACCCATCCCATTGTTCTTGCTACTTTGTGAAGCAGTTCTGGAAGTCCTCTTTCATGAGTGTCTTCTTGGGACTGCTTCCATGTCCAGAATTGATTCAAAATGTTTATGGTGATTTCTGTGAAATAAAAATGTGACAGTGTGTCCTCATCCTCCTCATTCACTGGATCTGGTACTGTGCAACTTCCGGCTCTCCCCCAAAGTCAAAGTGACCACGAAAGGTAAACAGTTTGAGCTGATTCAGGACATTGAGGTGACCAGGACATCACAACTAAAGACACTCATGAAAGAGGACTCCCAGAGCTGCTTCGGAGTGTTGCAAGAATGGTGAGATAAATGTGTTTGCAAGGAGGACTATCTGGAGGGGGATTCATGGCAATGTATCCTTTAGTGTAATAAAAATTTAAAACTTAAACACACACTGTATTTCTCGATCACACAGTGTATTCCATGCTGTAAAATAATGTGAGCCTTGATTATCCAGCTCCAGCTTCTTCCATGAGCACTTTATCTTTCCTCTCCTCTCCTTTCCTCCTTCCTTTCTCTCCTTTCCTTCTCCCTCCTGTCCTCTCTCCCCCTTCCTCACTTTCTTTCCACCTGCACATACCGCCATCAACATCCTCCTCAGGAGATCAAGTATTTTGTTTTGATTGCAGTCACTGTTGAGAATTGTGCTGATATGAGAATTGTGATACAACTTCAAATATTTGGACTACTGCAATGTGAGTGGAGGTATAACGCAAGAGCCCTGGTCTGGCAGGCTCTTCTGTCCTTCTGTGTGGCAGGGAAAGCAGTTGATGCTTAGGGTTATGTGGACTCTGGGGCCTCATTTCAGGATTGTGAGTCTGGGAGCCCCAAGAACATTCCTGGAGGAGGAGAATACACTGTAGAGCCCAGGACTCAGAGGAGAATTGACAATGGGCAACTCAGTCTCCTTCCAGTGAGGGAAGCACTGAGCCTGCCAGGTAGCCTCCAGGTCCTCTACTTGTTGGGTTCCAACTCCTGACCTGTTGCTTATCCTTTTCATCCTGTTTCCTCATATGTGAAGTGAAATCGGAATAGTTCTAGCTCACCAGGCTGCTGTGAGGATCGCCTGAAAGCCGCTGTCTGTGACTGTCAGACTTGCTCCCGATGAGCTGTAAACCTGAAAGAACAGTGACAATTACTACTGGGCCAGAGTGTGGCTGGCAGACTAATGATTAATGGACTTAATGGAAGCCTTAACGATAATGGGGCACCAGTGGATTAGAGATGCTGCTTCCTCAAGTCAATATGGCTGTGCCTGATGGGGTGATTACTATCTTTTGAACTGGGTATATTATTTCCCCTAACTTAATTAGCAAACCATTTCTTCATGAGCTAGAATTAGACTGCTTAATTAATCTACCCAAATAATCCTTGGTTAGTAACACAAAGATAGGATAAATTCACAGGTGAAACACAGACATGTCTGCATTTATTTGCATTCATGTATCATATTCTAATTTTAAGTAGAAAAATTCCAAAGTTATTATAAGGGCAGTAGAAAATAAAAGGTGTGGGGATCATTTTGAAATGTCTAACCAAGCATCTAATTCTAGTCCATTTATTTTGCTACTTAGAATGATAGTTAGAGATTATAACAGGGTTTTGATTTTTGAATTATTGTTGTTATTATTATTATTATTATTATTTGTACTGGCTTGACCAAAGAATTTTTTCAAAGGGAAAAATGATTATAAGATTAGAAGCTCTTTGTTATTGTAAACTACTCTGGAGAATCTATTCTCCATTCCAGCTAATCATAACAATAGAGAGAATAAAAGGTTAAACATCCCAGTGTTAATTACAGGGCTATGGCTATATTCTTATTACAGCACACTGCTGAGTTCACTGAATTGCATGGAACCTTTCGGGAAAAGGTGCAGGAAATATTTTCTGTCTTATCTTTTTAAGACCACAATACTATAAAACGTGTTTATAAGCCTAGAAGCAAAAACACGTTTACCTGAATAGTTACTTTTATTGTCTAGAGAAAAAATTATATCTTATGATAGGATATCAAAATACATAAATAACTTTATTATATAGTAAAATCTACACTTTGGATGTCAGCAATGAGTCAAGATTATTTGCAATCATTTTATTGCTATTGATTTTCTTTTTCTGCCTTGAGCATATGTCTGTATAGGAAATTTACTCTTTGATCATGGTATTTGCTAGCAAAGACAAATCCTAAACTTGCATTGAAGAGCCTGTTTCCCAGGATGCAGTCTGCATGCACAGGGATTGTGTTTTTCCCATAGCAAAATGCTTAAGGGCAACCATGGCCGCTATGGTTCATAGAAAGTGTGTGGCTGATGTTGGACTGAACAAGATGATGAACTGACTACTTCCCCTAGGTCTGAACACTACATGGAGCACATGAGAGAATTTTAGGTGTCACCTTTCCACACAGAAGAAAGGGAAATACTGGCGTGAAATCCCTGCTGTTGATGCTTTTTGTCTTAGTGAATCGGCTCCCCAGTCAGAGTCAGAGCAGTAGGAGAGGACCAGAAGAGTTCCAGTTGCTTTGGTGAGCAAGGGTGGGGTCTTTAGGTCTGTGGCTGGGATTGACAATTGCACCAGGAAAGGTACACCATGGTGTGATTTGAGTGGTGCCACAGAGTTGTCCTTCATCGAACCTTGCTGTGAATCATAACCATGACCTTGGCTGTAGGAGAACATGATGCTATATGACACAGTCAACCTCTGACATGGCAGCCATTCTGTGGCCAACCGTGGGAAGGACGTGGTTACATATGGTTGTCCATCTTACTGTAATCATCAAGAATTCCACGGGGAATGAATCCCACCCCTGCCATTGACTTCCTTATTCAGATTCTCTCCTTGTAAAGATCTCCTCTGGTAATCCTTTTGCTTTTATTCTCCTGACTCTTCTGCAGATTGGATTTGGGGCTTGACTCTTGCTTTCCTTGAAGGCAGGCAGTTGCAAGCTGCTCCATGGGTTCTAACAGAGACACCATATCCAAAGCCCTTGTGATTCCAACCCTGCATCCTCCAGGAAATTCTAGTTCCTTTTCATTCTTCTGGTACTTCTATTATCAAACAATGGTGTTTCATGGAAATTATTACCCTGCATTGAAATAAATCCAGTTGGTTCTGTGACATTCTGTGTGTGGCCTTCCATATGCTCGGTGACTTCTCAGCTCTCTGAAGTGTGCATTTTCTACTCTCAGCCATCCTGTCCTCCTGGGAATACCTGCTAGGCTTTCTGAATGTACCAGCATTTCCTCCTCCACTTCCCTTTTTGTTGGCTTATCTGTCCTGACATCTAACCACATTAATCACATTTTATTTTAATAATCACCTTTATGTATTAGTCTGTAGAGCGCTTGGAGACCAGGTCACATGTTAATCATCTTTTATCCTTGTGTCCAGCGGGAAGTATGTCTTAGATGCTCCACAAAGTCTTATTATCTGAACCCATTAAGTCACGCATGACCAGTCTTTTGGCTGCCTGGGCTGCACTGAGTGAAAGGGAATTGTCTTAGGCCACATGTCAAATATAGAATATAGGTCATGTAACAAAGCTTCCTTTTTAGACATTAACTTATGAAGTTATTTTGAAAATAAACAACAAATGCAAGTGTAATGACTAAGTAAGAAAGCTTACTTGTCAGCTTATAATAGCAATTAGCACTTGTATTCACAGTACACACACAGGTAGGCTGGAATGCTATTATCGGAATTCACTGCAATTTACTCGCCAAGTTGCACAAATGTGTGTGACGTCTGATTTGACTGACTGTGGTAGGTATGGGAGGCAGCACCTCACCTCCCTGATCCATGTTTTGTGGTTACTTTCAGTCTGTGCCAAGCACCGTGCCATAGAGTCAAGAAAAATAGCACTACAAATCATATCACAATGGTAAGAGTTTATGATTTAGTGAGTGGGGCCACATTACATGTTGCTCAGGGTCACGTGTAGCCCATGGGCTGTAGGATGGATATACCTGCATGAGGTAAAGGGGTTGTAGACAGGAGGAGACACTCCATGGGACAGGTAAGACTAAAGAGACCCAGGAAGCAGATCTGTTAATGACTGGCCAGAAAATGGACAAGGAGCAGCTCTGAAGCCAAGCAGCTTGGTCTTTTAAGAGAGTCAGGCATGGCCCAGCGTTTGAGTTACTCTTAGCTATGTGAGCACAGGCTGTTGAGGTCCAGTTACAGAGCCTGAAAGTGTGATCAAAACCAGAGGTGTAGATGTGGACATTGGGTACATAAGGTATTTGAAGCTGTGAATGCAGATGAAAATGTCCAAGAGCATGCAGTGAGGAAACAAAGGACTCAGCACCCTAAAGTCATGGGGTTTGTGTTTGCAAGTCAGAGGAAGAGAGGAAAGGGGTGATAGGTATGTTGTAAAGACAGAGAGAGTCATGTTCCCAGGAAGATGGGTGGTCAACAATGATCATGCTGTGGAAAGATCAAGGGAGAACAGAAGTACTCAGCAAAATCGTGAATAAACAACAGGTCAAGAATATCTAAGAACACTCAAGCTTAACACATAGTACCTTTAGATACAGAATGTGCTCCAGAAGTCTCAAGAGCTCAGAGGTGGGACTTAGGAAGGTGACTGGGTCATGGGGATTAACAAAGTGGATTAATGCTTTGGTGAAATAATTTAATGAAATAATTGGAACACAATGGAAACAAGAGCTCGGGCCTTGTTGAAAGGGGCAGATCACAGGGGCATGAGCATCGACCCCCAGATCAAGGTCTATGAGCCTTGAATGGGGTTAATCCAAAGAAAACAGTGGCTTGGATATTGTATCACTGTCTCTTCTGACCAAAAGAAAGAGGAGCTGGAGCAGTCAAAGGAGTTGGAAAGGCAGATTACTTTAAAAAAAAAAAAAAAGGAAAAAAATCCCAAGAAAACTGACAACTACCTTCTCTTGAGAAACAATAGGAGCTACCTTACAACTGAATATGTTCCATAAAGTCATGAACAAAAGTAACTGTGAACCTAGAATTCCTTACATAACAAAATATTCTTCAAAATTGAAGGTGAAACAAACAAACAAAAAACCCTACTTTCAGAGAAAGAGAAACTGTGGGAACTTTCTAGGACTTCATCTACACTAAAGGAAGGAGAAAGAGGAAGTCCTTAATGATCTCAGATGGGAAAATGATCCCAGATAGGAATACAGAATGTTGAAACAGAAATGGAAATGGAAATCATATGGAGTGTAAAGACATCAAAAGTCCTGTATGAAAATATCCAGCATGTGTACTACAGACATGAGAACAACCTGCACCTGGGAGGTGAGTGAATGGAGTCCAAGTGGATAAAAAAGTCGTAGCATTGTGAACCCACATGTGTAATGGGACACAAAATCATACTCAATCTGTTTTGTTGATTTTACATCCTGTGTCTCTCTCAAATCTGTGTCCTTCTCTGTGTTTTTCTGCTCATACTCCAGCTCTCTCTCTCCAGCAGCCATACCCACCAGCCTCCTGGCCTCGTCTGCACATCAAACAACTGCCCACCAGCAGCCACTCTGATGGTCCCCACGATCCCTTCCCTCTCTGCCAACTCTGGTTCTCACTTCACCCATCCATAGCCCCGGAAGTGGTTATTCCTGAAGCATCCCCTGGCCCAAGGGAGGGAGAAGGTATGTGAGTGCCCACGGCAGCGGACAGCTTGCTGCTCCCTCCTCTCTCCCTTGGCAGAAGGTCCTTTCCAGTGGCCCAGACCAAAGTCTCCTTCTTTTACCGGTATGCGGCCAATTTCCTTCCTCTGAAAGTCTTAGTTTCTAGTTTAGCCAGGAATGTCCTTCTTCTTAACCACTTCATTATTGAATTTACTTTTCAAATGCCGAGGAAGAGGATGATATCATGCAGGCTATGGTACCAGCTGTTTCACCTTCCCAGAAGAAACGGGAAGTTGGGGCTAAAGTTACCTCTTCCCATGGGGTGGGCCGGATGGCATAAACACCTCATCTCCCTCCTCCCCATCTCCACGTGGTGGGCCATTCTTTCAGGCTCAGCAGTCTCTTGATCTCTCCGTTGGGTAAGTGGCCATGTACAAATGCCTACCTACATGGAGGTGGTGACTTTTCCCCAACCTCATCTCCCTTTCCTGTTGGCCAGTTGTCTTCCATTGTTGGAAGAAGCAGGAGTGAGGTCCAGAATGGAAAAGTTCTGTTTGACCTCAGCTCTGAATCATAGTCTAATTTAGCATTTACCAGAGGAGTTATTAGAAATTTACCCAATCCTCTATTGAGTATAGACTTTGGACTCCATTTTGCTCACTCTCCTTTGAGTGGGTTCTTCATTGACCAGAACCTTTGAAGAGGAGGGTTGTGTTTATATTGGCCTGTGAATACCAGCATCACCATCAAAATGATAGCAGTACAAAGGACTACTCTCTTCCTCCAAAACGTATTTCAGTTTTCTCCTGTTCCCGGGCTCCCTCATTTGATGTCCAGACTGCTGAATACTGGAAGGCAGTCTCATGTGAGGCAGGAAACATGGCCTAGGTCCTAGACTGAGGCCAGAAGCAGCCGCAGCGCAGGTCAGTGATGGTTCTTGGCCTTTGTTGCATTCTGTACCCAATGGGAGGGCTGGACTAGGCCAGGGATGTCTACATCACTACTGAAGGTAGTGGTGGTAGGATAGGGATAGTGCTTGTTTTGAAAAGCCTATTTAATTATATATTTTTATGTCAGAGAAAATAGTTCCATTATTTCTATGATATGCTTCATAGGATGTGAAAACCTTCAATCTTTGGCTGCTGGGGATATGTTAGAAGACTCTGTCAAGGAGGAATTGAGATAGAGCTGAGCACTCGATCAGGAGTTTTTGAGGTCAGGCATTTTTTATGTGCATTAAAAGGTAATAAGATTTAAAAATAAGTCTAAGAGAAAGCTGACTGCATAGCTGCTACCATCCTTTCCTGCCCTAACACGGCGATTCTCCATACACGCCTTCATCCCTGGTGAGACAGAATTATGTGACAGACATATGCAGACGACTCTGAGCAGGCTGATGTCTGCACAGTGCTGCTTTTCCTCCCTGCTTGCTTTCTGCAGATGAAGCTGACAGAGCAAGTTGCTCACGACCCAGAGACACTGGCTCTGCCCTGTGTGCAGCCTAGATCCAATTTTCATGTTCAATAGCAGCAAGGTTTGGTCTTAAAACCTAGACCTTCCCTACTGTTTGAGCTGGAAATGGATACTGAAGATACAAGACAGTGAGAAATGAGATGAAAAGCTGGCTTTTTTTTAAAAAAAAAAACAACCCCAAGACCATATGCTGCTTGTTTGTTAGCAAGTGAAACGGACTTGAAGGAGGACTATTTGTTCTAATGGTTTCTCCAGTCCCTTCTGGTAATCAGATTGCATGGGCTGCTCTGCCTTATCATCTGGTCATCATTTTGGAGCCAGTGAGACACCATGCAGACTTGCCTCTGGCAGGCTGTTCCCTGTTTGATTTGCAACATTTGTCCACACACATTTTTATGCCATTTGAGGGTCCCACATCACATCACCACAGAGCTCAATTCTTCCCATTATGCTTAAGTGAGTGTTAGCCCTGGAGTGAGGACCCTCATGGCCAGTCGCCCTGGAATGGGGCCCGGAGAATCTTTTGCAGCAATGCTGGGGCCAGGGAAGGAGGTAAGATAAATGCTGGTTCTCTGTGCAAACCCCACTGCCTCACCCCAAATTTGAGAGGCAAAGAAAGACTGCAAGGTAGGCGACGGCTGAGTTCCCGGTCTGCTCACCCTGCAGCCGCATCCCTGAACACAAATCCTGTCTCTTGCAGTCTCTGGAATCTCACCTTCTTCTCTAAGTGCCAACCTGCTTGTGGGTGGGTTGTACACAGCTAACCCCAGACAAAACTCTGAAACAAGTACTTTTACTTCATCACCATCCATCCAAACATTTCTTCCAACATCCTGCGATAATAACATAGTTACTTCATTGTATAAATATTCACTGAGCAGCTATTACCTTCTGGTGCTCTTCAAGGCCATTGGTCTGTGTCAGTGATCCAAGTGAACACAACCATTGTTCTCAGGATCTTATATTCTCATGGTGACACGGCTATGAACGCAGGAGAGTCGTAATGTTCAGATGATGAGAGGACACCATCGGTAGTCAGTGGCAGGGGCTGCTGTGCTGATAAGGGATGGATGGAGGGAGTGGCCAACTGGAGAGTGAATGTAGCTAAGCAGGGCCAGGGTGCAACACCTCCAGCTGGTGACTGCTTCATGGGTGCCCATAGACCTGACTGCACTGATTTTCCCTCAATTGAAGACTTTTCTTCCCAGTCTTCACCTCCCTCCTGCAATGTCAGGCCCACTTTGGCCTGAGGGCACTTCCCCTGTCCTGCTCCATCCCCTCGAGCTGTCCCTTGCACATCTGATCTCCAGGAGACCTGCAGTACCTGAAGGCACCTGAGGGTTCTGGTTCAAGGGACATTCTCTCCCAGATGTGACTTCTTAGCTTGCTATTCTCTGTTTTGTTTTCCTGGCTTCTTACTTGGTGCCACGTGCAGGATGAATGTCTAGAAAAGTGTTATATGGTCTTTTCCATGATACCTGGCTTTAGCAGCTGATTCCTCAAAGATTCACTTGAGTTGTTTGCTGTTACTGGATCCTAGTATAGCCTTTGTGCGTTTCTTTCTTGGATTACTTTCCTCCCATCTCTTCTCCTTCTCCCTCTTATTGTCTCTTCCTCCTCCTCTTCCTCTTCCTCCTCCTCCTCTTCCTCTCCTCTTTCTTCTCCTTCTCCTTCTCCTTCTTCTTCTTCCACTTAAACTTTAAAGCATGCATGCTTCAAGCTTAGGTCCTTGCAAGTCCCCAGACTGGCAGGTCAGACATGAGACTCATTCTGGCTCTCACTGTTGAGATTGTTGACTTAATATTTCACAACCACACACACAGTCATTTCCACTTCTTTTTCCTGATGTGTTCAACTGCTTCTTTTTATTCATTTCATTTTTCACTGAGTTCTGTGGGTGAGAACATTTGCAATGATAGGACTCAGACTGGCCCATTTGCTGCAGTTCTGGGGCCTGGCTTCCAGGCAGGGAGGACGCTCCTGCGGGTGTGCATGTGTTGCCACTTGCTGAGCAATCTGCTCTCTCTGTGCAGGAGACAAGCAACAGCTGAGTTTCTAATGGGCAGCTTTTATCTAGCCCCTCTGCATTCCTTTTCTCAAGGTTTCTGACTCAAGACAGGGCAGAGGACACTCCCCAGACAGTCAGATGACAGCAGATCTACGATTCTCAGGAGCAGAACATAATAATCAATGGGATGTTACAAGCAAAGCCATCAGGGGCACTTACATCAATTTAAACAAAAGATACCTTAGAAAGAATGTTGAATTTTCAGTTCTTAAGGGATGATCAACCCGCTTTTAGAAAAACAAGATGTGTTTGTAAATGGAAGCCTCTCTATCGGCTCCTAGAGAGCGATTGTAGTTGTTGTCAGCTCTTAAGCTCTATCTTTCTGCGGACTAACATCTCAGACGCCATCCTGTGTCTTCACTGTTTGATTTCTTTCTGGCTTTCCTCCTTTATTGCCTTGACCACACAGTGATTCCAGCCTGGATAACATGGAATTGGAGGGATTTGTGGGGGTCCAAATCAGAGCTGCTGCTAGGTGGGAGAGGACCATTTTAATGAAAAGGTTTTTAAACTGGGAGGGAATTAGTAAAGGTCATTTAAGGAAAGACTATGATTGTTCTTGCATCTGACACCTTAAACACAGCTCTGAGACCCATCCAGCTCAGTGGCTGAGGCTTCAAAGCCAGCAGTCAACACTACTTCCTGCACCCAGTTGTACCCGACTGCTTATGGCACATCTGCGACCTGCCAATTCTGGCTTTCATATTCTAAGCGCCAGACTTTAAAGAGACATTTTCTGTCAAAATTATTTTCCTTATTTCATTTTGAAACTACACACAGAAGAACGCATGAGATATGTACACTGTTGTTTACTGCTCATCTGTGAAGCCAGCGCTGTGTCACAGCCATGGAGCCTGAGAAACAGTCCCATTAGCTGCCTACTTTCCTTCTCAAGCCCACCACTCCCCCAGGGACTGAGCTTGTCTTGAGATTTTTCATAATCACAGCATTGCTTCTAAAACGTATTTGTATCTCTCATAAGTGGATCAATAATGGTGTAGTTTAGAGTATTCTGATCTTCAGCCTAACGTCAAGAGAACTGTATCAATGTGTTTTTTGATGTCTGCGTTTTTTTTCTCACTATGTTTGCAAATTTCAGCTAAATGCTGCATTTGGCCTTGAAGAGGGTAGGAAGATGATCTTACATTAGTGAGTTACCCTGTCCCCACCCCAGGCTGTACAGCAAGGAGAGATGCCCTTCGCTTGGGGAAAAGAAACAGAGGTGATTCTCAGGCTTTGCCTTGGAACCCAACACTGGGCCTGCCCTTAAGACTCAGTCTCCAGCCCACTGTGACCCCAGGCCTCACATGCACTCTGGAACTGAGCCTCTAGGGCTGCCCAGCATCAGCCGGATCTTGCAGCCCCAGACCCCAGAGGGGCTTGGTCTCCAGGGCTGTCCCAGTGCCAGGCTAATCTCAGCAGCTGCAGGATCCAGACCAGCTCCAGTGCAGGAGTGACCCAAGATATCCCAGATTTCAAGGCTGCTCAGTGCCAGGTCAGTCCCCAGCTCCGGAACTAGGGTGACCCCACTAGTTCTGCTCTTCAGGCAAGCAACTGTGGACCGAGGCAGGTATGAGACCTGCCTGCCAGAGGACGTGAGCAGCAAGCCTGCCCTTGGACAGTTCAGGATACCCTTCCCAGAGGCTCTCGATCTACTGCCCAACAGGAAGTAAATTTCATACTTCTTTCATCAGGACAGGGAAATCCTCTTCTATGATTTCTTCACAAAATGATTTTACAGCAACCCATTGAAGATAAGATGCATTAATTTAACACTGAATATTAAAAGCAGCATGCACTTATAAAATAAAAAATAATTTAGTCATTATATACTCTCTTTTTTAAGTACTGGGGATTAAACTCAGGGCCTTTGCACTGAATTACATCCCTTTTAGATTTTTTTTTATTAATTGATTTTGAAAGATACAAATATTCCACTCAGAGAGAGAGAGAGAGAGAGAGAGAGAAAGGAGAGAGATTATAGTTTAGATATCTTGGGTTAAGCAGTGTATACTTGGGGGATTTTAATTTTATTAAGTGCCATAATGTAATATGTATGTTCTATCTATGTATATACTCTTTTGTATGCATTGAATATGTTTGAAATAATGTATTTTAATATTCATCAATAAAATACATAAAACAACACAGAAATTATTAAATATCTGATATGTATGTTACAGAAGATATTCTAAACATAAATGTTAAAGTGAAATGACATATCATATTGGAAAATAAAATTTGTGGCAAAAAATAAGTGTTGTGCCAAAAAGTATAAACTCAAAAACTATTTGCATGACATTGATACAGAACTAAATAACAGTATATAATAAAGCATATATATCTTTTGAAGTAAAACCAAGTAAAAATAAATTATCAATAAAATATTTGATATAATGTTGGGACATTATTTATGAAATTAATTTACAATCAGAGA